>NW_012194258.1:1485962-1645260 GCF_000504015.1 Erythranthe guttata | reverse complement strand
GTATCAGTATCAGTATCAGTATCAGTATCAGTATCAGTATCAGTATCAGTATCAGTATCAGTATCAGTATCAGTATCAGTATCAGTATCAGTATCAGTATCAGTATCAGTATTAGTATTAGTATTAGTATTAGTACTAGTTTTAGTATCCATATCAATATCAATATTAGTATTAATAACAGTATCAGTATCACTATGAGTATGAGTATGAGTATGAGTATGAGTATGAATATGAGTATGAGTATGGGTATGAGTATGAATATGAGTATGGGTATGAGTATAAGTATGGGTATAAATATCAGTATCAGTATCCGTATAAGTATCGGTATCAGTATAATATCAGTATTAGTAACATTAATAGTATCAATATCAGTATCAATATCAATATCAGTATTAGTATTAGTATTAGTATTAGTATCAGTATTAGTATTAGTATCAGTATTACTATTAGTTAGTATTAATATTAGTATTAGTATTATTATTAGTATTAGTATTAATATTAGTATTACTATTAGTATTAGTATTAGTATTAGTATTAGTATTAGTATTAGTATTAGTATTAGTATTAGTATTAGTATTAGTATTAGTATTAGTATTAGTATTAGTATTAATACTAATATCAGTATCAATATCAATATCAATATTACTATTAGTATTAGTATTAGTATTAATATCAATATTGATATTAGTATTTGTATTAGTTTTAATATTAGTTTTAGTATTAATATTAGTATTAATATTAGTATTAGTATAAGTATTAGTATTAGTATTAGTATGATATTAGTATTAGTATCAGTATCAGTATAAGTATCAATATCAGTATTAGTATCAGTATCACTATCAGCATTAGTATCATGATTATCAATAATAACATCATTATCAGTATAAATATGAGTACAAGTATGAGTATGAGTATGAGTATCAATATATGTATGAGTATTGATATGATTATTAGTATTCGTATTAGTATTCATATTAATATTAGTATCAGTATCAATATCAATATATGTGTATGTGTATTAGTATGTGTATTAATATTAGTATCAATATTAATATCCGTAGCAGTATGAGTATCAGTATGAATATCAATATCAGTATTATTGTCATTATTATTATTATAATTATTAGTATTATAATTAATATTCGAAGTCATATTAGTTTTGGCGTATTAGCATTAACATTAGCATTAGCATTAGCATTAGCATTAGTCTTAATATTAGTATTGTATTTGTATTAGTATTAGTATTAGTATTAGTATTAGTATTAGTATTAGTATTAGTATTAGTATTAGTATTAGTATTAGTATTAGTATTAGTATTAGTATTAGTATTAGTATTAGTATTAGTATTAATGTATTAGTATTATATTAGTATTAATATTGGTATTAGTATTGGTGTTCGTATTAGTATTAGTATTGGTGTATTAGTTTAAACATTAAATATTCGTATTAGAATTGGCGTATTATTAGTAATAGTAGTGTTGATATTAATATTAGTATTAGACTATTAGCATTAATCATCGTATTAATATTAATATTAGTATTATTAGTATTAATATTAGTATTATTATTGGTATTAGTATTAGTATTAGTATTAATATTAGTATTAAATATTAGTATCAGTATCATTATCAGTATTAGTATCACTATCAATAACAACATCAGTATGAGTATGAGTATGACTATGAGTATGAGTATGAGTATGAGTGTAAATATCAGTATCAGTATCAATATATGTATAAGTATTGGTATGAATATTAATATTGATAATTAGTATTAATAATAGTATTAGTATGAGTATTAGTATCAGTATCGGCATCGGCACCGGTATCACTATGTGTATTAATATTAGTATCAATATTAATATCAGTAGTAGTATCAATATCAATATTAGTAATATTATCATTATTATTATCATAATTATTATCATTATTAGTATTAGTATGAGTATTAGTATCAGTATCGGTATGAGTATCAATATCAATATATGTATGTGTATGAGTATGTGTATTAATATTAGTATCAATATTAATATCAGTAGCAGTATCAATATCATTATTATTATCATTATTAGTATTCGAATTCATTGTTCGTATTAGTATTGGCGTATTAGTTTAAACATTACATATCCGTATTATAATTGGCGTATTATTATTAATAGTAGTGTTGATTTTTTTTATTTTTTTTTTCTTTTTTTTTTTGGGTAAATTCAAGTCCATTACAAGGGGAAATAGGGGAAGGGGGCTCGAACCCTAGACCTTTACCCCATTGGTAAATGCTAGGTACCAACTCTCCTAATGAGGGTTGGTTAATAGTAATGTTGATATTAATATTAGTATTAGACTATTGGTATTAATCATCATATTAATATTAGGATTAGTATTAATATTAATATTATTAGTGTTGGTTTTAGTATTAATATTAGTATTGATATTAGTATTATCAATGTTGGTTTTAGTATTAGTATTAGTAGTTGTTGTTAGTGTAATATTAATGTCAATATTAGGGTGGCATAGGCAATTGTATGCCGCAATGTCCAGAGTTAAAAGTAGATTTGAGATAAATATATTTATCAACTCAAAATTGGGGGATATAACTAACTTTACGAGCAATGTTGTGTACAAAAGATTTTCAGCGAATATGAAGGTAAATCACAAACAAATGTATATTTTGATTGAATAAAACATTTTTTTTGGGCATTATATACATGTATGTCAATTGTTCAAATTTTCCGTTCGTTTTATTTTATCAAAAATAATTTTTTAAAAAAAATTGATTCCGTGCATCGCACGGGTGAATTACTAGTTTATCTATAATTGTAACTAGCTTATCTCATTTTTTTCAATTAGCCCACCCAAAATCTAAATAAATGCAAAAAAAAGTTCTAATAAACAATTATTTTCCTTTTTTTCTTTACTTGTTTTCTGATTTTGTCATATTTTATGCAAAATCAAATTCTAATTTTTTTTCATGGGCATTGCCCATGAACCCCCTAAAAATTAAGTTTACCTTGTATTGAATTCCTGGATTCGCCAGTGAACCGAAGCAAAATGGCCCATATATGGTAGAAAAATTAATTTTTTTTTGCCAGGTAATTTTTCCAATTAAGATATACAATAATCATCAAGAAAGCCAACAATAATTACGACAAACAAGTGAAAAAAAGAAAACAAATGTCAAATAATATCAATAAATGAATTTACGACACTCAAACCATACCTTCTTAGTGAAAATTTATGTTTTCAAATTAAAAATATTCATTTAATTATAAAATTTCATTTGTAATTGTACAACTGATTTCAAATGAAAAATCGACCAAATACTTGCAACGTAAGCATCACTTTCCAGTACAAATAAAAATGAAAAATAGAAAGAGAGAATACGAACCAAATGATAGCCTAGGCATCCGAATTGGACTCCGTTTCGTCTTGGGGAGGCTGATTAATGGGTAGGTCCAGTGGAGGAGGCATAGTGAATAGTGGCATGATGTCATCATGGTCAACGCCAATCTTGACTGCAAATCGACGCATCATTGTATCCATCGAGCTACGGAAACATGCGTTAAGGTACGCCTCTTTTCTGACTACGCCCCGAAGATGTGCCAGCTGGACCTTCACCGATGCTTTGTCCGATGGGGATGGAGGATCTTCACTGCTCGACGCCGGTTCTGGCACGCCTCTTTTCTGACGCTTGCCAGGCCTTCTACCTAATTAGATAATTATCTCCAAACTTATAACATGTAACAACCATCCCAGAAATGCCAATGCTTGTCGAGGATAAAGGAGAAAACACTAAACAAGCAATGCAATTTAAATATATATTCTGTTAATTGAAAATCATTCTCTAAAGAATATTTGGGATGACTAAAAGTACAAGTTTCGAGGAAACCAAAGAAATTAAATAGTTCAAACTTAAAGATCCAAGTGAGCTCATTTACTCCAAATTTGAGTATAATAAGGAGTTTAGCAACTTAATGAAGTGGATCGTTTTTCATGCCAATATATAGCTAGTTGGGATATGATTAGGTCTAGTTTTCGACCAATGCTTTCATTAAATAGCTCCTTGGTAATATAAGATCAATCCTAGTATCAAGATGACAAGACCGGGTAGGTGAAATGTGGATCCTCTTAGGTATTTTTTTTCTTTTTTAAACGAATACGTACTTATTAACTTTCTTGATACCTAAGCCGAAACCTAGACAAGTGTTATTTTAAAACGACGGGAGTAGTAGGTACATAAGCTCTCTTAAAGAAAAGTAAGTAGAAATATTTTGTAATTTTCCAATAGGAGCTCATAATTTTCTGTACCTGGATCTTGGGGGTTTTTGTTGTTAGTTGGTGTAGAATTATGGGATTTCCAATCCATTGTCAGCATTTTCAAAGATATGTTCCTCAAGTAATCTGACTGCAAGCTAAGAGTTAAAATTACAACGGGAATAAGCGTTTGCAAAAACCATATCTCACTAGAAAAATTATAGATAAATGCAAAATTAATTGCCTGCTTACGGCAATTAATATCAAGGTAATTAGGAGAAATGATATGATGAGTATTATTATACCTGACTTGTTGCTGCTGTATAAATCTTTTCTTCTAACCCAACAGCTATATTTTTTAGTTTCTGCAGTCCTTCTTGTCCAGTGAAAGGAATATTCCTCCTCTTCAAAATCTCCATTCTAAGTGTTAAAGAATCATAGTATTTAATTAGTTCCATATATAATCACAACATCAGCACAAATTAAAAATTAAAAAATCAAACTGGTGTCTCGGTGCACAAAGAAAGTAAGACTGCAACTTAAAGAAGCAAAATTTTACAAGACACTTGTTTATTCATAAGTATATTTTCATCGAAACCTGACAATATCCATAATGTGTAGAAACAGAAAGCTCGAGTGTAAGTCGAGCAAAGGTCTTACTTTCTGCAAGCGATATGGAATTGAAAGTCAACACGTAAAACAGAAACTAACGGGTGCGAAACATGATATATAGTAGTATGAGTATGTTTCTTCATTCAATCTTTTATTTTAACATACACTTACAACTACAATATATTCAAATGGGGATTTTATAAAATGCGCAACAAGGGATTCTTTAAATTAACAGCTTCCTTAAATAGAATTTAAAAATATTAGTATATTTCAATACTTTATGTTAACAGCTAGCAAGGGATTCTTTAAATTAAACCAATATTTATTTTTAAACATTGTTATGTTATTGAGAGTACTAACAAGATTATGATGTCAAAAGAATGGTTGTAGATTATATTCAAAGCCGAAGACCTCAAACCAAATACAAATAAAATTACATGATCAAAATAGGAAGTGTAATAAGAAAAATAATTCAAAAAAAATAGCAGGAGAAATAAAAAATTACATATAGTTTACGATCCGCTGCCTGGAATCTGCTTGTAGATGATTCTTCCAATCACTGCCTTCCATAACCGCAGCCGCTACTTCGCCGCCGATAACTTCACCAGGAATCTGAACCTGACCTTGGGCTGCCTGGCCGCGAATTATTGCTATCCATTTTTTCACTTGCTTAAAAGAAGAAGCTGTAAATGTTTCAAAAGAAAAACGAATAATGAAACATTGTTTCTTTGATAAAATAGGAAAAATGAGAGAAATACCGAAGGGAAAAAAAAAAAGATGGTAGTGTTGAATGGCGGATTACATTTGAAGTCTTACACTTGAAATATTTGAATTGGGTGGAGGTGGGATTCAAACTCAGGACCTTTCATTTGGCCTGGCTCTTATACCATGTTGAATGTCCATCTCAACCAAAAGCTTAAGCTCTTAGTGAAATGTATCATTTAGTATTAATATCTCCAACAGGTAGTACCTGCTCAAGATTCTGATTTTGACTTTGATTCATTCACCTTCTAATTTGCGACACATTTAATTAATCAATTAAATTATGTCAACATTAAATTATGGCTTATCATGTAAGATTAGTTTTGGGGATGAATATTAGTTATGGGCAAATATATCACATTAACCTTTACTTTAATAATGTTTTGAAAAAAATAATTTTTATTTAGAAAATAACTTTTTCCTGACCAGATTTCGGCTTTTGACTATTATATTTTTTTTGGAAACTTAAAAAAAAATTTATTTTAATTAGTATTACTGTCTTGACTGTTAAATTACTATTTCTAACAGTAATTTAACTGTTTGAGACAGTAATATTATATTGCAACCGACACAAGAAAGTAGATAATTCTAGTTATCTTCCACATGCAAGAATGTTCTTTTTACCCTAGAGGGTGATAAGCCTCCAAACTGCGATCCATTAAATTGAAACGCGTAAGAAACGGATGAAATGCAAAGCATAATAAGATCCACAAATGGAAGTAAGAAACCCAAACGGGTAAGAGTTTTCCTCAAAAAAGCCATTCGACCCGATCGTAAGCTTTATTAATATCAAGTTTTATAGCCATGTGATTGGCACGTTTGCTAGAGTTTGTCTTAATGAAGTGATTGATTTCAAAAGCCACTAACACATTGTCTGTGATAAGACGCCTAAGAACAAAAGTGGATTGGGTTGCCAAAATAATAGAATCCAAATACCTCTCGAGGCGGTTGGCGATCACTTTAAATCCTAGCTTATAAACAACATTACACAAGCTAATGGGGCGGTAATAAGTGATCTTCTCGGGGTTGGTCAATTAGGAAATGAGAACAATGAAAGTGAAGTTTAGGGTAGAGGGGAGATTCCTGTTATTTAAAAAAGGGGAAATTGACTAGACTCCCCTTATTCCACACTTATATAGATAGAGATCCAAGCTGTTAGATGAATATAGGTAAAGGTTCATTTAATCCAAAAAAATAATTTAAATTAATTGTATATAGACATAAACACCATTAATTAATATTTATATGAAAAAATTAATTATAGGAAATGAGGAAACAAATCCCACATATCACTCATTTCTTATCACACAACACGTCTCTCTCTCTCTCTCTCTCTCTCTCTCTCTCTCTCTCTCTCTCTCTCTCTCTCTCTCTCTCTCTCTCTCTCTCTCTCTCTCTCTCTCTCTCTCTCTCTCTCACACGTAAATCACTCTCCCCTCTTTATTTTTCTCAATATCTATTTGTTATTACTTATTTGTAGCAGACTTATAATTTTATTTAGTAGGATTTCATACATTTTTTTCATATTTTTTCGACATTATTTTTTATTATCCAATTTTTTATCCACCCAATTTATATCTTTTGAAGTTGTAACTGTTGGGGATTGTGCATGTATACGCAGCGGAATTTAAAAATTTTAGATCGAACTAGTTTTGATCACATGCATAAATTAATCACATAGTCAATGTACCTTAACGCTTCCGCCATACATATGGTAATTATCGATTTTATTAAAAACATGTAAAACCAAAAATTATAAAACATGCTTGTTCATCATTCAATAAAATCGAAACACGTAATCACATATTACTCATGCTCATAAATTAAAATTCATACAAACATGATCTAATCAATTTACGAAAGTTTCGATTTAATTACCTCTTGTAGCGTGAGATTTCGACGAATCGAAAACTAGACCCAAACACGTACAAGCTGCAAATTACCAATCCTCGGGGCTGCAACTCACGGCTGGAGCAAACTGATCCAGCAGGCGGCGGACGGCGGCGCGTGGCAATGTTAGCGGCGGCGGCGCGTGCGGCGGTGCAGCGGCGGTGCGTGGATTTCGTCGGGGCAGCAGCTCCTCTCCAATTAGGTTTCACCTCGTATTTTTGACCCACTCGAACTACAACACTAGATGTAAACGAGTTAGATAAACAACAAGAATAAACGAAGGAGTAGAGAGGAGAAAACCGGCGACTATCGGCGGCGATCGGCGGCGACGCGGCGGGGCTGCAACGGCCGAGGGGGGGTGAGCGGCTAGGGCTTGGACGGCTAGGTTTTTGGTGCAAAAAATCTGATCTCAAACTCTTGTTTGAGGTCTATTTATACGAGGGTTTTCAACCCTTGTGGGTTTAAGTCATTGGGCTTGACCCACTGATGCATTAAGCCCATTCCCTCGTCGGCCTCGTTTCTAATAAACGATCGTTCACAAATTAGAATCAAATTATATTTGTGACGAGCTCAAATTCCTCGTCGATACGAGTCCCTCTTCGAAATTTCCAATTTCCAAAATTGGAAACTTCCACTTCAGCGGATCTGCTAAATCGGGAAACTTCCCAATTTAGAATGTTCACTAAATTCCGCATTTCTCTCTTTCTCTTTATTCTGATTCGCAATTCACAATTACGAATCTTGGATTCAATCATATCGACATCCAATCGTTCAAAGATTAACATATTAATCTATGCTTGTTGTTATCAAGGATCTATATTACACGAGAAGTGTGACCCTCAATGGTTCAGGTGTATGCTAGCCGTGGGCTCACAACTCTTTGTGATTCGAACAACACATTGTTCTTATACGAACTCCTCCCAAGAGTCCCGATTAGAGTAAACTCATTTTACCTAATCCCCGATCAAATCGGTGCCCAACGAATCAAGATTGGCGTCTAGCAACTACGCATCATGATTCCCTAGATACAAGTGAAGTGCCTGCAAGAACCTTATGATATAGTTAGCGTACAGTACGATCCCTTCGCAGCACATGTCCCGATTGAACTAGAGGCATTGGTTCACCGAGACCTCAGTAAAGTTCAATAACCGTGCGAACGTTGTAGGTATTATAAATCCGTTCGTGTGCGACTTAGGGAAACACATTTCCCTAATCACCCCACTATCAACTCTGGCCAGAGATTCCTTGGATTATAAACCGTCAGAACGAACAGGACATCCATGACTACTCAAGCGCTCGAATCCCCTACTACAATGCACAGACTTCACACTAGATTTCGGATTGCACGAACGTTGGCCCTTGGAGTGGTCCGCTGTGGGACTCAGGGACAGGTCACGATACAATCGGTCCTCTAGTGATGTCACGGTGATGTTTGGGTCTTAAGGACTAATGGTGTACAACTATATCTTAGAAACCTATTACTCGATGAATGAGAACCACTTATAGATTTCTAGGGCGAGGGAGTTCAGTGAACTCATCTAGTATGAGCACCCACTCAAGTATGCCGATGTCACAACACCGAGGACTGATGAGACGCAGTACACATACACTAAGTGCTAGTCTCAAAAGGGAAAGGTGGCGTTACCCATCGACTAGGAACAAGGTTTAACAGTTACATTACATTGCTGAGTTATCTCACGATTCTACTAGACCAACTCACAGTAATAGAGTAACTCGTTAGGACTATATCTATGCTACTTGCATGGGATGAGAGATATAGAATGCCAAATGAAATGTTTTATTATTACGAACGAAAAAACGATTGTTTTATTACAAAGTAAAAGAGAAAGACCACAGCCACAAGTTGGCTTGTTGGTCACCTACTGATGTGATCCCAACAATCTCCCACTTGAACTAAAGCCAACTACTCATAAATCTAAGTGCCATCGACTCTCGATGTTTCTCGTGGACTGATCCTGACAATGGCTTAGTGAAGGGATCTGCAATATTGTCCTCCGAGGTGACTCTGTCTAGCTTGACTTCACCTCTCTTTATGATCTCTCGGATCACATGGTATTTTCTCAACTCGTGCTTCGACTTCTGATGAGCTCTTGGTTCCTTAGCTTGAAGTACGGCTCCGTTGTTATCGCAATACAGCCGTACTGGATCGCTAGCGTTTGGAAATACACCCAACTCTTGGATGAATTTCCTAATCCATGACCCTTCCTTTGAAGCATCTGATGCTGCAATATATTCAGCCTCGGTGGTGGAATCAGCCGTCGTGCCTTGTTTGGAACTCTTCCAACACACGGCACCCCCGTTGACTTTGAATATTACCCTGAGTTTGACTTCGATTCATCCACGTCCGATTGAAAACTAGAATCCGTGAAGCCTTTTAATTTCAACTCGGTATCCCCATAGACCAAAAACAAATCTCGAGTTCTTCGCAAGTACTTGAGAATGTCCTTCACATCCTTCCAATGGGCTGGGCCGGGGTCGGACTGATATCTACTTATGACGCTCACATCATACGCAATATCAGGTCGTGTACACAGCATGCCATACATTATGCTTCCTATAGCGGATTCATAAGGTGTCCTTTTCATCTCCTCGATTTCCATTTGCGTTTGAGGACAGATGGATTTCGAGAGACGAACCCCATGGGTCATTGGCAAGAATCCCTTCTTGGATTCTTCCATGCCAAACCGTTTAAGAACGGTGTCTATGTACATGGATTGGGACAAGCCAAGTAATCTCCTCGATCTATCTCTATAGATCCGTATTCCCAATACTCAGGATGCTTCTCCCAAATCCTTCATCGAGAAACGTGTGGATAACCATACTTTCGTTGACTGTATCATCCCTACATCATTCCCAATGAGTAGTATGTCATCAATATAAAGTACAAGGAAAGTCACTGCACTCCCACTAACCTTCTTGTAGACACAAGGTTCCTCCGGGTTTTTCACAAATTCAAACTCTTTGATAGTTGTGTCGAACCTTTTGTTCCAACTACAGGATGCTTGTTTCAATCCATAAATGGATCGCTGGAGTTTCCAAACCTTTTGCTCATCTCCAGAAGATATGAAGCCTTCCGGCTGCGCCATGTAAATTTTTTCCTCAATGTCCCCATTAAGGAAAGCGGTCTTCACATCCATTTGCCATATCTCGTAGTCATACCACGCAGAGATGGCCAGCAAAATCCTAATGGACTTGAGCATAGCAATTGGAGAGAAGGTTTCCTCATAGTCAACTCCTTGCTTTTGAGTATAACCCTTCGCTACCAATCTAGCCTTGTAGGTCGATACCTTTCCATCTACTCCAATTTTCTTCTTATAGATCCACTTGCAGCCTATGGGAACAATTCCCTCGGGTGGATCTACCAAGGTCCATACCTTGTTGGAGTACATAGAGTCCATTTCGGATTTCATGGCATTAAGCCAATGTCCCTTGTCTGTATCCGATACAGCTTCGTTGAAAGTTCTAGGATCACATCCTTGGTCAACTTCATCAACGAGGAATAACCTATCGGGCGCTCTCCTAACTCTTTCGGATCTATGCAGCGACGATTCAGGAGGTATATTAGTGGTTTGTTGAATTGGTCCATTATCTGATTGTTGTGCTTTAACTTCAGATTGTGGTTCTCGAACTTCTTCGAGATCTACTACACTGCCTTTTCTATCCGATAGAAATTCCTTCTCAAGGAACACGGCATTTCTCAAGACGAACACCTTTGCCTCGGAAACATAGTAGAATTCGTATCCCATGGAATCCTCGGGATACCCTACAAAATAGCATAATTCGGATTTTCTATCCAACTTATCTCCCACTAGCCGCTTCACGTAAGCGGGACAACCCCATATCCAAATATGTTTAAACGTGGGTTTCTTGGAGTGCCAAAGTTCATAAGGTGTGGAGTTAACTGCTTTCGTATTAACCCTATTCATCAAATACACGGCAGTTAGGAGTGCATGACCCCATAGGTATGCCGGTAGCTCGGTGAACCCCATCATAGATCGAACCATGTATAACAGTGTTCGATTCCGACGTTCGGAAACTCCATTAAGTTGAGGAGTTCCAGGAGGAGTCCATTGAGACAGAATCCCATTCTCTTTAAGATAGTCTATAAACTCAGTATTTAACTATTCGCCACCACGATCGGATCGTAGTTTCTTAATACGTCTACCGAGTTGGTTTTCTACTTGGTGTCTAAAATCTTTGAACTTTTCAAAAGTTTCAGACTTATACTTCATTAAGTACACGAAACCATACCTAGAATAATCGTCGGTAAAGGTAACGAAGTAGTTAAAACCACCCCTAGCACTAACGCTTAGTGGACCACACACGTCTGAATGGATCAAATCCAAAAGACCCTAGGCTCGTTCCATCTTCCCTTTGAAGGGAGTTTTGGTCATTTTTCCTTTAAGGCAGGATACACAAGTTTGAAGTGATTTCACGTCCTCCAAGGAGAACAATCCTTCACTCACAAATTTGTTCATCCTTCTCAAGGAAATATGACCCAGTCGAGCGTGCCAAAGTTGTGCGGGGTTAAGACTTATATCTTTTCGTTTTGCTGATATAACGTTAATTGGTATTTCATTTGGATTTAGTTCATATAAGTTGTTTATAAGTTGTCCCTTACAAATCATATTTTGATCATTTTGTATAATGCAAATCGAATTTCCAAAAACAAAAGTAAAACCTTCATTATCCAAAACAGGAATAGAAATAAGGTTTCGAATAAGTGACGGAACAAATAAACAATTGTTCAAAACAATGGAAAAACTTGAATCCAAAACAGAAAGATAAATCGTCCCAATGGCTTCAGCAGCAACCCTTGCTCCGTTGCCCATTCTTAGGTAGGTCTCACCCACATTAAGCCTTCTACTTCTTGTCATAAGCTGCAAATCATTACAAAGATGTGATCCACAACCAGTATCCAATACCCAAGAAGAAGATTTAACTGACAAATTAACTTCTATTAAATACGTACCCTTTTCAGAACGTTTCTGATCGAGGTAAGCCTTGCAGTTGCGTCGCCAATGGCCCTTCTTTCCGCAATGATGGCAAGCGTCATCAACTTGCTTGGTGACCTTGTCATTCTTCATTCCGCTCGACTCGCCCTTCTCAAGTTTCTTGCTCAGGCCGAAACTCCTTTCTTTCATTTTCTTCTGGAAAGAACCTTTCTTCACAGAAGGAACAACTAGGAGAACAGATTTCTCCTTCTTGATCGTGGACTCATAGCTGACCAACATGTTCAACAACTCATCCAATGGTGGATCGAGCTTGTTCATGTTGAAGTTCACTATGAACGATTCATAAGAACTAGGAAGGGACAGTAGGATCAAATCCACCGAGAGCTCGGCCGGGAGAGTGACATCAAGGCTCACCAACTTCTCAAGGAGAGTGATCATCTTGAGACCGTGCTCGTGCACCGAAGCCCCTTCACGCAGCCTCATGGTGATCAACTCCGTGGTAGCTGAGTCCCTCGATGCCCTAGTATTCTCACTGTACATGCTTTCAAGATGATGCTTGATATCATAAGCATGCACGTGAGACTCATACTTCCTCGCGAGCTCTGGCACCATGGATGCTAGCATGTAGCACCTCGCATGGAGGTCGTCCTACTTCCATGCCTCGAAAATGGCAGTCTCGTCAGCAGTAGCAGTCGCAGGAAGAGCACCGGGTGGACGTTCATTGAGCACATAGAGACGCTCCTCGACTTGGAGCACAAGTTTCAAATTGCGAAGCCAATCCAAATAGTTTGGACCGGTGAGTTTGTTTTGGTCGAGGGTAGAGGAGAGGGGATTTTTGGACATTGTTGCTGAGAAAATTTTAAGAAGACAATAATTAGAGTTTAGTTCGTAATAATCGTTACAATTAAAATTTTGGACTTTTATGTTTTAATTGTTCTCCCACTAATTTTATCGAATTCCACCACCCTGTAGCAGACAATCGAGAAAACTTATTTTTCTTTAATGGGCTTTAGGTCCAATAGCGCTAATGTAACCCGTAGTTAATCTATCCCGATTACATAAGCCTAAAGGTACAGCACTATCAATCACATCACTATGTGACCCTAAAGTTTGATTTACCTCACACTTGATAATGACCTAAGTTAATCTAGCGAATATTAAAATCTTCGTGTGTCAAGTCTAGCCTACCAATATGAGATGTCATAGATCCAAATATATCAAACTAATGCAATCCCTAGTTAATCTAGCCGACCACATTAATCCAATATAATTTTATCTATGACCGTATATCCATCTAATGTCAATTAAATTACAGCTTATTCCACAATAGCACTCCCCGCTAACACGGCTTACTGCACTATTATGAGAGGCTACCCATAATTTAATTGTTGGTAGAAGGAAAGAAAAATCCAACAATTTGTTTTTTCTTTATAGCTTGATAATTATTCTTGATTAAGAATGAGGGAATTTATTTATTAAAACTTATTAGCTCATCGGAGGTTTTTGGTTATGATCGTTCGTGATTCCTACAACTATGTTCTCTAGGTATGTGGAAACGCATATTGATCCTAAGAGAGACATAGGATCATCATCGTACTTAATTACAATCATTCATCTCATGAATTAATTAATTAATACGATTAATTGCAAATATAATTAACGGACTCCCTTCATTCATAAATCAATCAAATAAGAATGAAGTCCATTAATTATTTGCCATTTAATTTGTGTTCCATTAATTAAACTAATTTAACGATTAAATTAAATAATTAATCCAACACTATTCTTTGAATTCAAATTAAATTAATGGATCAATTATATAATTGGGTTTAATTGATAAATAATTTCAAAAATTAAAAATCAATTAATTTTAATATTAATATCAGAAAATCAATAATTGTTTTTTTTTTTTTTTTTTGTGTGCTGACCGGACCGGTCAGATCGGTCCGACCGGACCGGTTCGGTCAGCTGAAAAACAACAGAAAAGTCGAGTTTAAAATTTTTATATTTTCTGAAATATTCAAAATATTTAATTAATATTAAACCACCCAATTTGATAACACCAATAATTCAACAATTCAACAAATCGAAGCATGCTTTCGAAAGCGATAAACACGTTGACAAATAAACGATTAACGCGTGGCTCTTATACCACTGTTGGGGATTGTGCATGTATACGCAGCGGAATTTAAAAATTTTAGATCGAACTAGTTTCGATCACATGCATAAATTAATCACATAGTCAACGTACCTTAACGCTTCCGCCATACATATGGTAATTATCGATTTTATTAAAAACATGTAAAACCAAAAATTATAAAACATGCTTGTTCATCATTCAATAAAATCGAAACACGTAATCACATATTGTAACACCCCGCGTTTCCGATACCCGATTTCCGTATTTTCCCTCTCGTCTCCTTTGCATGAATATGTGTTGTATGTGCGAATTTTATTAGTTGCTTTTCAATTTGCTTTATTTGCTATTTATGTGAAATTATGTGAACTAATGTGTATTATATGTCTACATAAATATTTTTGATTTTATTCTCTATTTGCGCAACTAAAATGTATTTTATGTGTTTAATATAATTGAACATGTGAAATTATGTGATTTACGTGGATTTAGTTTTAGTAACACAAGAATTTATTTTCTCACACTAGAAAGTTTATATGCTTAATTGATAGTAATTTCCTCTTTTTAAATTGGCTAGGATTGTATGTGTTGCATGCATACACTTATTCCATGTGCATTTCCACTTGGCTTTTCATTTAGCATTATTTTTAAGATATCTTAAATGAAATTGCCTAGAAGTCCCTCTAGATTATTTCAAGTTACTCCTAATTGCAAAAAGACCCCTCTTCATACTTACTCATTAAGAATACAAGCCTCTCCAATTCTATAAATACCACCCTCTCCTCTTCATTTCCACACACCAAAAATCAGCTAAGTCCCCTTTTTCCTTCTCCCTCTCCATCGATCAAAATACCCCAAGTAGAAGAAGAAATCTCTTCTTCTAATTCAAGCCTTCCCCATTAAATCTCTTCCTCTCTTCTTCCTTAATTTCGAAATTTGTAGTGTGGTGAAGTTCAAGAAGTCTTTTCATTTCAATAAAAGAGGTTCTCCAAAAAGAAGTGTAAGAAAACTCTTGTTCTTTGTTTCTTTCTTCAATTTTCGAAAATCCCCTAAGAGCTTTCTCTAATTTTTGAATTTCTTGAAGGATTCTCTAGTGGGTTGCAAATATCCACAAAGTTCTTCAAATTTTGAAAAGATCCTAAGGTAAGAATCATGGAATTCTTGCTACATCAAGCTAACATCAATAGTATTTCCTTCTCTTCTCTTTTTGAAAAACTCCCCTTCTTGAGTGTTTGAAGAAATCGAAAGTTTTATGAAAGAAAGTGCTCATAGTATGCTATATTATATATTTAGCCTCATGCATGTTAAGATCCATGCTTGAATCCTTGATCTTTGATGAGAAAAATGATGATGATCTTTTGATATGTTTAATTTCATGTTTAAAGCTTTGCATGTGAGAATCTAGCTCTTGATTCTTGATTCTTGAAAGAAAATAGAAGATTGGTGAGAAAACCGAAAATTTGATGATTATATGCTATGAAATTAATTATCTCGATGTTTATAATGATTGCATGTTAAGATTTACTAATTATGATTATATGTTTAAGGTTTTGATTTGAGGCACATAAGTTGATTGGGTCTAGAATCTTGAAATAGATGGTTATATGTAAAATTTTCAGATTCATAGGTACGGATTTTAACCCATGTTTCACCCACGAGTTTATTTATGAAAACTACGAAATTTTATATGAGGATAGATCTATCTATTATGGTCATATTGATAGGTGGCTTGTAATTTTTGGAGTAGAAATGAATGAGTTATGAATTATTTACCGAAACTGTACAGAACTAGAGTTAGTTTAGAATTAGTAATTAAATCTAAGGTTTTCCTCTTTCAAATTTAGTAAGTCCAATTGGATTAGAACGCCAACTTATAGAACTCATCTGAGATAATATTTGACAGTGATTGATACAGTAGATAATTTATAAGAAATATTTGAAGTCCCCTTCCCTGTTCTGAGTTTTAAACTGCACTACTGTACCATTTTACTTATTTATCCTAATTTCCTAAATATTTTCTAAAACTGTTTTTCAGGGGTATATAAGACTCCTAATAGTATATGTAGTTAAAATTTCAAAAGGTTTGGATGAATATGTAAAGCGCAATACATTTTTAAAGTGACTCCCTCTATTCAGATTTCAAAACTGTACCACCTTAGAAATTTATTTATATCTCTTACTCGGATAATGATTTTTCTAAACTGTTTCTCGGTGGTTTTAAAGACATATAAAGGAGTATGTAGTAAAACTTTCAAAGGCTTTTGATTTGTGGTGCAAGAGAAATGATTTTTCAAAGTTAGGATACCAAAGTTGTTTGACTTTCTTAAGATGACTATTTTTATCAAAGTATGATTTGTGATCATGGTTCTAATATACGAGGTAGGAAAGATAAGTTAGTGATGAAGGTAAAACCTCTAAGTTATGGTCTAATGATCTAAGTTAGGTATTGTGTTGCATGTTATAAGAGAGAATTAGAGTCTACTAGCCTAGAACGGTGTTATGAATCAAGTGCAAGATTTACAAAAATGATTAATTGATTTAAAATGATAAATTAGAATACTTGATTGTTTTCGTATATTATTTGTGATGTTATGTGACCCTTTTGAACTAAAGGTTTATGTATTAAGTGATTAGACTAAAGTAATGCCGTATGTGATAATTTTTATAATTCATGATATGAGTGATATTGATATGCTATGAATGACATGGTTATATGATTATGTGATTACAATATGGTTAAAGTTGAAGAATGCCCTTCTTGGTGCTACTATGTGATATTAAATATTTATGTGTGTTATGGAATGAAAGGTGAAGTAAAGGTGCTATGTTCTATATGGTTATGTGTTCAATGATTTGATTGAAGATGTGAAGTATAATTGTTGTGATACTTGTTACTTTTATGTTTGTTTATTTGATTAAACATAGATAGATCATGTAAGCTTCATGTCATTCATTAGTAAGTCTGAGATGCATACATCACGATTTTTCAAAGTTAAAAATGTTTGGAAATTGGTTGTGGATCTAGGTGAATAAGTATGGGATACGGGGGGCTGGTATTCCGTTAGTGGTTCATAGTTGGGGTCCACATAGGGGCCTGTCCACATAGGGACTGATTCACATAGGAATCGGGATTATAAACCACTAACTCGGCTATAGTAAAGTTATAGTCGTGACTTTAGTAAAGTTATAGATCACAAACTCCAAAACACACGGCTTATTGCCGAACTCCACGATTGTTTTTCCAAACGGGCCCAATGTTTTCTCATGAAAAGTTTTAAAAGTCTTAAGTCTCATTTTGCATGCATATTGCATATTAAAGTAAAGAAAAGAAGGGTGTTAAGTACCCGACTTTTGAAAGAAATGAAAGGATGTAAAGTATCCTTGAAAGATTTAAAGGAAAGGTAAAGGTAAGGTATATTAAGTGCAAGTTTCGAATGATCGTAAGTTTATTATGTGTTCGTGTATGCCTATATATATATGTGTGTATATATATAAATTATGTGTAAAGACTTTTTCAAAACCTTGTTATTACTTCCGGATTCTTACTGAGTCTTTTTAAAGGCTCATATAGATGTTATCTTGGTGTAGGTAGCTCATGATCCGAATCCGAGGAGCAAAGTTGAACCAAGTCCGGGGAAAGCCGAGGAATCGAGCCGTATGGAATTTATGTGGATTTAATTAACTTCCGTTTTGGTACTTAAATCCTTTTAGTGGATTGTAATCCCTAGTACTTGAATATGTTATCGGGAAATGATTTTTATTTCTTATGTATAATATAATATTTTCCGATTATTCTTGTTCTTTTCTAATGTTGATTTCTTAAGAACTCCACCACAACCCGAATTTATTATTTGAAGCAAGAAAATGTTTAAAGGAAAATGTGGCACCGAGTAAAGAGTGAAATTGTTTTGACTAAATCTATGAAGTGTTCGACTTCAAGGATTTTTCAAGAAAGATTTTTATCGAACTAAAATTGAAGCGAAACACTTCAAGTATTTTCAAAACTAGAGAAAACTTTACCACCTTTCTCTAGAACTTTGTTTCGAAAAACAAAACCGTATTTTTCAAAAGGTCTTCCGCTGCAACTTAATAGAAAAACCTTTATACCATTTTCCCGTATAGAGTGTAAAGTAAACGGGGTGCTACATGAGGTGGTATCAGAGCACCGGTTTTGGGAAAATCCATACGAATCGATCAATCTCGGAATCTCCGGAACCAGGATCGATGATGCAAATCGGAGCGGTATGTAAGTGTTTAATTATGTGTGTTATATGTTTTGTGTGATAATGTAGAATATTATTATTTTGTTTAGTACCACTATGTCGGGACGAAGGACTCGAAACACCAACCGCGATCACTACCCTACTGAAAACCCTCGTGACCAAATACCCACCATTCGAGACCTTACCGCTCTTATCCGAGAGCAAAACGACCAAATTAACCGTCTTGTCAACCTCCAAACCCGTGGTCGACAACCTACCCCTCCCCCACCTCCTCCTCAAAATACGGCACCACTAGCTATGTACGAACGGTTCTTGCGAATGAATCCGACAGAATTTCACGGAGGTTCAGACCCAACAATCGCCGAGGAATGGATCAAGTCACTCGAAGTGATTTTTGATTACATGGAAATGACGGATCGTGATCGAGTACATTGTGCCTTGTTTTTGCTTAAGAATGAAGCTCGTCATTGGTGGGAAGGTGCCAAAGAAGGAATCGAGTTAGAAAATATAGATTGGGCGACGTTCAAAATCCGATTCTTCGAGAAGTATTTTACCAAGGATGTCCAAGCCCAGAAAATTAGAGAGTTTCTAGACTTGAAACAAGGAAATCAGTCCGTTGCCGATTATGTTCGTAAATTCGAACAAGGATGCATCTATGCCTCATTCATAGCCAAAGATGCCGAAGAAAAGAAGAACCACTTTTTGCAAGGCCTCAATCCCGTGATTAGAAGAGATGTTCGTATGGCTTCTGCTTCCACTTACCGTGAAATGGTAGACAAGGCCCTCGTAGCAGCTCTAGATGAACAAGATATCCAACAATTCCGAAAGACAAAATCCTCCATTCACCGCCCGTGGAAAAAGCCGAACACCGGACCCAACGATGGACCCAACCAATCTAACGACAAAGACAAGCAACCGATTATAAAGAATCTCCCGGCTCAACCGATGAAACCAATATGCCAGAAATGCGGGAAACCTCACTTTGGAGTTTGCGTCCAAGGAACTAATAACTGTTTCCGGTGTGGAAAACCCGGGCATATGGCCAAGGATTGCACTCAACCTCCGAACCGAGTACCTGGTAGAGTGTTCACAATGACCAAGAAGAACACTGAGAACCTTCCATGGTAGAAGGTACTCTACTCACCTGCAGTAATCATGTTTATGCTCCAGTGAAAAAGTGTTGACCGAACAGTTCACTTCAATGTCACGATGTTTTCTACGTTTCGATGCAACCGTAGTACGTTCCCAACCCCAACCACATCCTTGAAACCAAACCAATTAGCCTACCCCTAGCCTTTCTTCTACCAAAACAACCCATCCAAATTCTCGATCAAAAGGCCAAACAGTAGATTGGAAACCCCAAAAGGAAATCACGAGTCGATTCCCGAATTTATTTGGGGCATGTCACAATTTTGAGGACAAAATTCTTTTAAGGGGGGGAGATTGTAACACCCCGCGTTTCCGATACCCGATTTCCGTATTTTCCCTCTCGTCTCCTTTGCATGAATATGTGTTGTATGTGCGAATTTTATTAGTTGCTTTTCAATTTGCTTTATTTGCTATTTATGTGAAATTATGTGAACTAATGTGTATTATATGTCTACATAAATATTTTTGATTTTATTCTCTATTTGCGCAACTAAAATGTATTTTATGTGTTTAATATAATTGAACATGTGAAATTATGTGATTTACGTGGATTTAGTTTTAGTAACATAAGAATTTATTTTCTCACACTAGAAAGTTTATATGCTTAATTGATAGTAATTTCCTCTTTTTAAATTGGCTAGGATTGTATGTGTTGCATGCATACACTTATTCCATGTGCATTTCCACTTGGCTTTTCATTTAGCATTATTTTTAAGATATCTTAAATGAAATTGCCTAGAAGTCCCTCTAGATTATTTCAAGTTACTCCTAATTGCAAAAAGACCCCTCTTCATACTTACTCATTAAGAATACAAGCCTCTCCAATTCTATAAATACCACCCTCTCCTCTTCATTTCCACACACCAAAAATCAGCTAAGTCCCCTTTTTCCTTCTCCCTCTCCATCGATCAAAATACCCCAAGTAGAAGAAGAAATCTCTTCTTCTAATTCAAGCCTTCCCCATTAAATCTCTTCCTCTCTTCTTCCTTAATTTCGAAATTTGTAGTGTGGTGAAGTTCAAGAAGTCTTTTCATTTCAATAAAAGAGGTTCTCCAAAAAGAAGTGTAAGAAAACTCTTGTTCTTTGTTTCTTTCTTCAATTTTCGAAAATCCCCTAAGAGCTTTCTCTAATTTTTGAATTTCTTGAAGGATTCTCTAGTGGGTTGCAAATATCCACAAAGTTCTTCAAATTTTGAAAAGATCCTAAGGTAAGAATCATGGAATTCTTGCTACATCAAGCTAACATCAATAGTATTTCCTTCTCTTCTCTTTTTGAAAAACTCCCCTTCTTGAGTGTTTGAAGAAATCGAAAGTTTTATGAAAGAAAGTGCTCATAGTATGCTATATTATATATTTAGCCTCATGCATGTTAAGATCCATGCTTGAATCCTTGATCTTTGATGAGAAAAATGATGATGATCTTTTAACCCATGTTTCACCCACGAGTTTATTTATGAAAACTACGAAATTTTATATGAGGATAGATCTCTCTATTATGGTCATATTGATAGGTGGCTTGTAATTTTTGGAGTAGAAATGAATGAGTTATGAATTATTTACCGAAACTGTACAGAACTAGAGTTAGTTTAGAATTAGTAATTAAATCTAAGGTTTTCCTCTTTCAAATTTAGTAAGTCCAATTGGATTAGAACGCCAACTTATAGAACTCATCTGAGATAATATTTGACAGTGATTGATACAGTAGATAATTTATAAGAAATATTTGAAGTCCCCTTCCCTGTTCTGAGTTTTAAACTGCACTACTGTACCATTTTACTTATTTATCCTAATTTCCTAAATATTTTCTAAAACTGTTTTTCAGGGGTATATAAGACTCCTAATAGTATATGTAGTTAAAATTTCAAAAGGTTTGGATGAATATGTAAAGCGCAATACATTTTTAAAGTGACTCCCTCTATTCAGATTTCAAAACTGTACCACCTTAGAAATTTATTTATATCTCTTACTCGGATAATGATTTTTCTAAACTGTTTCTCGGTGGTTTTAAAGACATATAAAGGAGTATGTAGTAAAACTTTCAAAGGCTTTTGATTTGTGGTGCAAGAGAAATGATTTTTCAAAGTTAGGATACCAAAGTTGTTTGACTTTCTTAAGATGACTATTTTTATCAAAGTATGATTTGTGATCATGGTTCTAATATACGAGGTAGGAAAGATAAGTTAGTGATGAAGGTAAAACCTCTAAGTTATGGTCTAATGATCTAAGTTAGGTATTGTGTTGCATGTTATAAGAGAGAATTAGAGTCTACTAGCCTAGAACGGTGTTATGAATCAAGTGCAAGATTTACAAAAATGATTAATTGATTTAAAATGATAAATTAGAATACTTGATTGTTTTCGTATATTATTTGTGATGTTATGTGACCCTTTTGAAATAAAGGTTTATGTATTAAGTGATTAGAATAAAGTAATGCCGTATGTGATAATTTTTATAATTCATGATATGAGTGATATTGATATGCTATGAATGACATGGTTATATGATTATGTGATTACAATATGGTTAAAGTTGAAGAATGCCCTTCTTGGTGCTACTATGTGATATTAAATATTTATGTGTGTTATGGAATGAAAGGTGAAGTAAAGGTGCTATGTTCTATATGGTTATGTGTTCAATGATTTGATTGAAGATGTGAAGTATAATTGTTGTGATACTTGTTACTTTTATGTTTGTTTATTTGATTAAACATAGATAGATCATGTAAGCTTCATGTCATTCATTAGTAAGTCTGAGATGCATACATCACGATTTTTCAAAGTTAAAAATGTTTGGAAATTGGTTGTGGATCTAGGTGAATAAGTATGGGATACGGGGGGCTGGTATTCCGTTAGTGGTTCATAGTTGGGGTCCACATAGGGGCCTGTCCACATAGGGACTGATTCACATAGGAATCGGGATTATAAACCACTAACTCGCCTATAGTAAAGTTATAGTCGTGACTATAGTAAAGTTATAGATCACAAGCTCCAAAACACACGGCTTATTGCCCAACTCCACGATTGTTTTTCCAAACGGGCCCAATGTTTTCTCATGAAAAGTTTTAAAAGTCTTAAGTCTCATTTTGCATGCATATTGCATATTAAAGTAAAGAAAAGAAGGGTGTTAAGTACCCGACTTTTGAAAGAAATGAAAGGATGTAAAGTATCCTTGAAAGATTTAAAGGAAAGGTAAAGGTAAGGTATATTAAGTGCAAGTTTCGAATGATCGTAAGTTTATTATGTGTTCGTGTATGCCTATATATATATGTGTGTATATATATAAATTATGTGTAAAGACTTTTTCAAAACCTTGTTATTACTTCCGGATTCTTACTGAGTCTTTTTAAAGGCTCATATGGATGTTATCTTGGTGTAGGTAGCTCATGATCCGAATCCGAGGAGCAAAGTTGAACCAAGTCCGGGGAAAGCCGAGGAATCGAGCCGTATGGAATTTATGTGGATTTAATTAACTTCCGTTTTGGTACTTAAATCCTTTTAGTGGATTGTAATCCCTAGTACTTGAATATGTTATCGGGAAATAATTTTTATTTCTTATGTATAATATAATATTTTCCGATTATTCTTGTTCTTTTCTAATGTTGATTTCTTAAGAACTCCACCACAACCCGAATTTATTATTTGAAGCAAGAAAATGTTTAAAGGAAAATGTGGCACCGAGTAAAGTGTGAAATTGTTTTGACTAAATCTATGAAGTGTTCGACTTCAAGGATTTTTCAAGAAAGACTTTTATCGAACTAAAATTGAAGCGAAACACTTCAAGTATTTTCAAAACTAGAGAATACTTTACCACCTTTCTCTAGAACTTTGTTTCGAAAAACAAAACCGTATTTTTCAAAAGGTCTTCCGCTGCAACTTAATAGAAAAACCTTTATACCATTTTCCCGTATAGAGTGTAAAGTAAACGGGGTGCTACACATATTACTCATGCTCATAAATTAAAATTCATACAAACATGATCTAATCAATTTACGAAAGTTTCGATTTAATTACCTCTTGTAGCGTGAGATTTCGACGAATCGAAAACTAGACCCAAACACGTACAAGCTGCAAATTACCAATCATCGGGGCTGCAACTCACGGCTGGAGCAAACTGATCCAGCAGGCGGCGAACGGCGGCGCGTGGCAAAGTCAGCGGCGGCGGCGCGTGGACGGTGCAGCGGCGCGTGCGGCGGTGCGTGGATTTCGTCGCGGCAGCAGCTCCTCTCCAATTAGGTTTCACCTCGTATTTTTGACCCACTCGAACTACAGCACTAGATGTAAACGAGTTAGATAAACAACAAGAATAAACGAAGGAGTAGAGAGGAGAAAACCGGCGACTATCGGCGGCGATCGGCGGCGACGCGGCGGGGCTGCAACGGCCGAGGGGGGTTGAGCGGCGAGGGCTTGGACGGCTAGGGTTTTGGTGCAAAAAGTCTGATCTCAAACTCTTGTTTGAGGTCTATTTATACGAGGGTTTTCAACCCTTGTGGGTTTAAGTCATTGGGCTTGACCCACTGATGCATTAAGCCCATTTCCTCGTCGGCCTCGTTTTTAATAAACGATCGTTCACAAAATTATAATCAAATTATATTTGTGACGAGCTCAAAGCCTTCGTCGATACGAGTGCCTCTTCGAAATTTCCAATTTCCAAAATTGGGAACTTCCACTTCAGTGGACCTGCTAAATCGGGAAACTTCCCAATTTAGAATGTTCACTAAATTCCGCATTTCTCTCTTTCTCCACGTTTATTCCTATTCGCAATTCACAATTACGAATCTTGGATTCAATCATATCGACATCCAATCGTTCAACGATTAACATATTAATCTATGCTTGTTGTTATCAAGGATCTATATTACACGAGAAGTGTGACCCTCAATGGTTCAGGTGTATGCTAGCCGTGGGCTCACAACTCTTTGTGATTCGAACACCACATTGTTCTTATACGAACTCCTCCCAAGAGTCGCGATTAGAGTAAAACTCATTTTACCTAATCCCCGATCAAATCGGTGCCCAAAGAATCAAGATTGGCGTCTAGCAACTATGCATCATGATTCCCTAGATACAAGTGAAGTGCCAGCAAGAACCTTATGATATAGTTACCGTACAGTACGATCCCTTCGCAGCACATGTCCCGATTGAACTAGAGGCATTGGTTCACCGAGACCTCTTATAAAGTTCAATAACCGTGCGAACGTTCTAGGTATTATAAATCCGTTCGTGTGTGACTTAGGGAAACACATTTCCCTAATCACCCCACTATCAACTCTGGCCAGAGATTCCTTGGATTATAAACCGTTAGAACACACAGGACATCCATGACTACTCAAGCGCTCGAATCCCCTACTACAATGCACAGACTTCACATTAGATTTCGGATTGCACGAACGTTGGCCCTTGGAGTGGTCCGCTGTGGGACTCAGGGACAGGTCACGATACAATTGGTCCTTTAGTGAAGTCACGGTGATGTCTGGGTCTTAAGGACTAATGGTGTACAACTATATCTTAGAAACCTATTACTCGATGAATGAGAACCACTTATAGATTTCTAGGGCGAGGGAGTTCAGTGAACTCATCTAGTATGAGCACCCACTCAAGTATGCTAATGTCATAACATCGAGGACTGATGAGACGCAGTACACATACACTAAGTGCTAGTCTCAAAAGGGAAAGGCCGGTATCCTCATTATTGGCGTAACCCATCGACTAGGAACAAGGTTTAACAGATACATTACATTGCTGAGTTATTTCACGATTCTACTAGACCAACTCACAGTAATAGAGTAACTCGTTAGGACTATATCTATGCTACTTGCATGGGATGAGAGATATAGAATGCCAAATGAAATATTTTATTATTACGAATGAAAAAACGATTGTTTTATTACAAGGTAAAAGAGAAAGACCACATCCACAAGTTGGCTTGTTGGTCACCTACTCCAACAGTAACAGCGAATTGCAAGAATCAAACGACAAATACAAAAGAAAGGATAAACAAAATGCAATTTGCAACAACAGAATAAATAGCATAACAAATAGAATATGAAACCAACTAAGTTATGTTTAAAATGTTATTGTACAAATGCCTTTACACAAAAATAATATGGAACTAATGACCCTACAATGTTATCTACGAAAGTCGTCGTTTTTTCAGGGCTTCGTTTGTAGTCTGATTTGCTCTTGTTTTTGCCTTTCGGGAAGACATTGAGGAGTCATGCAATTTTTCGTCCCTTTTTTTGACGTGATTGTTTGAGCAGGCACAAAAAAAATATCAATAAGATTTTCGATTGCAAAGATAAACATGAAATAGTGAATTACAAACAATAACTTCAAAGTAACAAGAAATTAAAAACAATGAATATCAAACACGAAATTGCAAACAAGAGACTTGTAATTGCAAACAAAAAACTGCTAACACGAATATGTTGGTTCAATTATAAACAAACAGCAAACTGCGAACCAAATGAACAACAATAAATAGCAAACCTTGAGAACAACAAAATGGAGACCGTCATAAGCATAACTAATAACTGTAAATGTAAATGTTCAATAATGCACAATGTAATGAAAATTTCATACGATAAAATACAAATAATGATAACTGTCAACAAGCAACTGCAAATGGTTTTTTTTTAAAATGCAAACAACAATATAAAAAGTACGGTTGATAAATGTACAAAATATGTGAATCGAAAGCTTTGAAATGTGTGGATAATGAACGAGATTGATACTCATGTATCAGCAAAAAATATTCATGAGATAAAAAAAAATCTATAACATCTATCATTAAATCATCATCAAAACTTCTAAAAACAAATGAGAGAAATGCAAAAAAGGTAATTACATACCCAAACTTTTATTTTTCTGCATAATATCCATAACATTTATTGCTTACCGAGACTCGTACGTGTCTGAACCATTATTTGCGGGATGAGTAAAAATCGCAAACACTAAACAAAGCTAGAACGAAAAAAGCTCCCAAAATAGCAAGCGGTGTCTCCAAAATAGCAAACGAAGAACGAGCAAGCAATTACCACATCACAAACAACAAACAAAATTTGAAGATTTCAAAACAACCCGAAGGCCCTTGGTATGCATACACGATGCAATTTTTAGCTAGGTTTTTTATATTTTTAACTTTTAGCTTTTTTAATTTTTGCCGATGAATATTAATTTTAGAAGTCTTGAGATTTTATAGAGGGGTTGATACGGATCTTTTGGGATAAAAATCAAGTATTAAGTTGTCTATTATTTTGGGGTTTTATTCTATATATTTGAAGGGGTATTTTAGATACAATAAGTGCAATAAATTTAATTAAAATAGGGATTTATTAGTTGGATTTATAGACATAAAATCTATTATAGGAGGACCTATAGCAAATTGCCCCTTTAAAAAATCAATAACATAGGAGATAACACTGAAGAAAAGAATATTCCAATATTTTGTAAAGAAAATCACAGGAAGCCCGTCCGGGCCAGTAGATTTTAATGGAGCCATATTAGAGAGAGCATATGTTACCTCGTCGGCAGTAAAAGGCTGAGAAAGCATCTGGTTGTGTTCACTAGTCACCCGCGGCTCCAAACTCTCCAATACCTCATCTATTTCGCCAACAGTCGGCATAGTAGACAGGAAAGTGTGGGCAAAGTAGTCCGCTATAATCTTCTCAATGTCCTGGGGTCGGTTCTACCAATTACCGGACTGATCTTTCAACTTATCGACTGAGTTCGTCCTTTTCCTAGACGAGGCCTTGGAATGGAAAAAACCAGTATTCATGTCTCCCTCTCTAATCCACTGAACCTTACTACATTACCTCCAATAAGTATCGTTGTCGGCATATAAAGTTTCCACCTCCTCACGGATTTTGCGAATATCTGTCCGAACGGCTGTCGTTTGCCTTCCCGAGTTGAGGGAGTGTAGGCATCTCACTGTCCTCCACTCTCTTCTTTTTGTACTTGCCGGAGATTTTGATTACTTTCCTTGTCGCTGATGTCTCGTGGTTAGATGGATGAATTTGAATCTGTGTGTTCAACACGTTAAGATCGTTGAAAGATATAACCGGACGATTTTTTTTGTTTGTCTCTCTGGTGGAAGTTGGAATTGCTTGACTCGTAGATGCTGAAAATTCAAAAATATTAGATCCCCTTGGCGAGTGTTGTACCGATCATCCCTGTTGATCAGTCCCAACTTGATAGATAGCTTGAAATGGGAGTCGTGTGTTGGTATAAATATAACAATCTGCGTAAATAGTTGAATAAGAATTACACTTACTTGGAAGCAGAAAATAACCGGAAATATAAAAAAGAAAAATCGACTGAGGCTTGCAAAAGCAATGTCCTTAAGACAATATTTTCGGGTTGCCTACGGTGCAACAGTCACTCCCGGTAGTCTCCCAAGATACAACAGTTGGATACTTCGATATTTGCACAAATTTGAAGCCCACGGCGAACTAGAAACGTATGAACGAAATTTTGACAGAAGAGTTTTAGGAAGAAATTCAAAACGTCTTATTATCTTTTTTTTTTTCAAAACTGATTAGGTTTTATCTTATTTATAGATATTTGGAGTCCCTTTGTGAATGCATATGTTTTTTTAAAAAGAGTTATTTCATAAATAGATGTGTTGTTTGGAAAGAAACACATTCATTCCAAACATGCACCTATTTGAAATACCCTAATTATTTTATTCAATTAAAAATTCCAACAATTACCCACATGAATAAAATTATTCTTCCAACCTCATCTCATGAGAACATATTGTCAAAAAATTCTTTTAGGAATAGTACGGCATCAGGATAGGTGAAATATTTCATCTTGAACCTTCCCTAGTTAAAGTTTATCGGATTTACTTAGCCAATCAGTGAATTATTTCATCTTGAACTGTCGGCTGTTTGTGTAAACCAAGACAATAAACTTAACACCGTACTAAACACACGTCTTTTAAGTTATCGGTTGTGTTCATTTCGGCCCTGAACATTCTAGGGTTATGCGAGTGCTTTAGAGAATTTAAGCCTTTATCAGAATTCTCAACAAGCCGACCCAGCTCACACTAACATAGGTGATCGCATCTATAAAGAGTATCCTACTATACCCCACTTGTACTTGACAAGATATAGACGTCATTAAAAGCAATAGTTTAACATTTTTAAACGTCGTAGGTTGCACTTATAGCATCATAGGAATAAGACGGAGTTAAAAACTCCTAGGTGCTATTGTTTAAGTTACACAGAACAAGTTGTCCTATTGAACTTGGTCCGTGGGATCTCCAGTCGCCAAGTTAGGTTTCCGTATAAGGTAACTTTGTTATTTAGGCTTTAAATATATTCCCCTCAATGCACATTTTACTCTCTAACTAGATAAACATTTAGTAAATGGATCCGTTGGGTTATCTTTGGATTTCACAAAATCAATGTTAATTATTCCAATAGAGAGAAAATGCCACATGGTATTATGTCTACGACGAATATGTCTAGACTTACATTTTTAATTTATGAGCTCTATGCATGCATAGTTAATTGATTATCTTTAAATCAAAAATCCAATTGCATAAGTATATCCCTCAAAGTCATATATTAACATATTTAACTTATAGTTAAACACCCCCACATTTTGAGATATTTGTGTTGGGGCTAAATACCTAACATGCAAGTGCACGTATCGCAAACAAGTAGTAAAAGTGGACTCGTGAGAGTCGGATGTCGATCCCACAGGGAATACTCAAATTACCTAATCCTAAGTACCAAATTCTAACAATTATGATTTTTATCCAGCATACGCAGGGTTGTCAAATTAAATCAATTAAATAATTAAACTGATTAAGAAAGCAATTAATCACGAGAAAATATCAATATAAAAACGGATTTAGGATTTTATCTTCCCCTTATGCGATAATTCCTTACCCAATTAATCTTCTATCATGCAAATTACGATTCCCGATTATTAACCCAAAACACGAAATTACTCATAACCCACTGTCGCGTGTATTATGAGTCTATTATTCATAAACGATTCACTATATGTCTATGCAAACCTAGTATGAATAAAGCATTAAATAACAAGTCTCGAAAACGGCTACCTAAGGTATTATATGTATGTCTAGGATAACACATGCAATTTACACACTCATCCGGTGAAAACTACTCGAAGGCTCTCCTATCCTTGTTCTAATTATTAAAACGATCTGTCAATCAATTCTAACAATAACATATAGCAACATAAATTAGCTACGTTCATGCGCTAAATAAGATCAAAATAGAAGAAATAATCAAGGAATTTAAACTTGCATAATATTAGAAAAATAGGTTCGAATTACCACATAGGGTTCCAACAAAATCCTAGATTAAAAACTTAGCTACTCATGTTCTCTACGAAAGGCATGATAAAAATACGAAAAATCATAAAAGTTGTGAATAAAAGTAAAAAGGGAGAACTATGATGAAGATGCGTCAAGTCTTCGTTGCTCCGTTCACTTGCTCCTAGATTGCGTGTAAAAAGATAGATAAGATCCTAATTGTGTGCTTTTTGGCCTTTAAATAGGGTGCAAAAATATAAGAGGGCGGTTTCCTTGTGTAATTAAACTTCCTTCACTGCGCCACTGTTGGGGATCATGCATGTATACGCAGCGGAATTTAAATTTTTTTAGATCGAACTAGTTTCGATACATGCATAAACTAATCACATAGTCAACGTACCTTAACGCTTCCGCCATACATATGGTAATTATCGATTTTATTAAAAACATGTAAAACCGAAAAATATAAAACATGCTTGTTCATCATATTACAAAATCAAAACACGCTATCACATATCGCACATGCTCGTAAATTAAAATTCATACAAACATGTTCGAATTAATTTACGGAAGTTTCGATTTAATTACCTCTTGTAGCGTGAGATTTCGACGAATCGAAATCAAACTCAAACCCGTACAAGCTGCGTTATACCACTCCTAGGGGCTGCAAGAATACCACCAAGCGAAAGCTGGTCCGACGGTGATGCAACGGCGGCGCGTGGGCGGTGCAGCGGCGCGTGCGGCGATGCAGCGGCGGTGTGGTGATTCCTTCAGGGCAGCAGCTCCTCTCCAATTAGGTTTCACCTCGAATAAACCGATCTCCCCCTACTGTAGCACTAGATACAAAGGGGTTAGATAAAAAAAGGAAACACGAGAGAGAAAGAAGAGGGAAAACCGGCGGTTTCCGGTCGGCGGACGGCGCCGGTGCGACGGGGCAGCAGCGGCCGAGAGACTTGGGCGGCTAGGGTTTGACGGCTAGGGTTTTTTAGTCTAAAATGTGATCTCAAACTCTTTTTTGAGGTCTATTTATACTAGGGTTCTCAACCCTTGTGGGTTTAAGTCATTGGGCTTGACCCACTGATGCATTAAGCCCATTCCCTCGTCGGCCTCGTTTCTAACAAACGATCGTTCACAAAATTATAACAAAATTATATTTGTGACGAGCTCAAAGTCCTCGTCGATACGAGTGCCTCTTCGAAATTTCCAATTTCCAAAAATGGAAACTTCCGTTTCAGTGGACCTGCTAAATCGGGAAACTTCCCAATTTAGAAAGTTCACTAAATTCCGCATGTCTCTCTTTCTCTACGTTCATTCCGACTCGTAATCCACAATCAGGAATCATGGACTCAATCATATTGCCCTCCAACTTTGCAAAGATTAACATATTAACCTATGCTCATTGTTATCAAGGATCCGTATTACACGAGAAGTGTGACCCTCAATGGTTCAGGTGTATGCTAGCCGTGGGCTCACAACTCTTTGTGATTCAAACAACACATTGTTCTTATACGAACTCCTCCCAAGAGTCCCGATTAGAGTAAAACTCATTTTACTTAATCGCCGATCAAATCGGTGCCCAACGAATCAAGATTGGCGTCTAGCAACTACGCATCATGATTCCCTAGATACAAGTGAAGTGCCTGCAAGAACCTTATGATATAGTTACCGTACAGTACGATCCCTTCGCAACACATGTCCCGATTGAACTAGAGGCATTGGTTCACCGAGACCTCTTATAAAGTTCAATAACCGTGCGCACGTTCTAGGTATTATAAATCCGTTCGTGTGTGACTTAGGGAAACACATTTCCCTAATCACCCCACTATCAACTCTGGCCAGAGATTCCTTGTATTATAAACCGTTAGAACACACAGGACATCCATGACTACTCAAGCGCTCGAATACCCTACTACAATGCACAGACTTCACATTAGATTTCGGTTTGCACGAACGTTGGCCCTTGGAGTGGTCCGCTGTGGGACTCAGGGACAGGTCACGATACAATTGGTCCTCTAGTGAAGTCACGGTGATGTCTGGGTCTTAAGGACTAATGGTGTACAACTATATCTTAGAAACCTATTACTCGATGAATGAGAACCACTTATAGATTTCTAGCGCGAGGGAGTTCAGTGAACTCATCTAGTATGCGCACTCACTCAAGTATGCCGATGTCATTGTTGGGTTTCGGGCACGCATACGCAGCGGAAAACAAAAATTTATGTGATTCAAACGAGTTCAAAACACATAAGAACATGCCCGATAAAATAAATTCAATTCAGTGAACTCATCTAGTATGAGCACCCACTCAAGTATGCTAATGTCATAACATCGAGGACTGATGAGACGCAGTACACATACACTAAGTGCTAGTCTCAAAAGGGAAAGGCCGGTATCCTCATTATTGGCGTAACCCATCGACTAGGAACAACGTTTAACAGTTGCATTACATTGCTGAGTTGTCTCACGATTCTACTAGATCAACTCACAGTAATAGAGTAACTCGTTAGGACTATATCTATGCTAGTTGCATGGGATAAGAGATATAGAATGGCAAATGAAATATTTTATTATTACGAATGAAAAACGATTGTTTTATTACAAGGAAAAAGAGAAAGACCACAGCCGCAAGTTGGCTTGTTGGTCACCTACTCTAACAATCTCCCACTTGAACTAAAGTCAACTACGCATATATCTAAGTCCCATCGACTCTCGATGTTTCTGGTGGACTGATCCTGACAATGGCTTGGTGAAGGGATCTGCAATATTGTCCTCCGAGGTGACTCTGTCTAGCTTAACTTCACCTCTCTCTATGATCGCTCGGATCACATGGTATTTTCTCAACACGTGCTTCGACTTCTGATGAGCTCTTGGTTCCTTAGCTTGCGCTACGGCTCCGTTGTTATCGCAATACAGCCGTACTGGATCGCTAGCGTTCGGAAATACGCCCAACTCTTGGATGAATTTCCTAATCCATGACCCTTCCTTTGAAGCATCTGATGCTGCAATATATTCAGCCTCGGTGGTGGAATCAGCCGTCGTGCCTTGTTTGGAACTCTTCCAACACACGGCACCCCCGTTGACTTTGAATATATACCCCGAGTTTGACTTCGAGTCATCCAAGTCCGATTGAAAACTAGAATCCGTGAAGCCTTTTAATTTCAACTCGGTATCCCCATAGACCAAAAACAAATCTCGAGTTCTTCGCAAGTACTTGAGAATGTCCTTCACATCCTTCCAATGGGCTGGGCCGGGGTCGGACTGATATCTGCTTGTGACGCTCACATCATACGCAATATCAGGTCGTGTACACAGCATGCCATACATTATGCTTCCTATAGCGGATTCATAAGGTGTCCTTTTCATCTCCTCGATTTCCATTTGCGTTTGAGGACAGATGGATTTCGAGAGACGAACCCCATGGGTCATTGGCAAGAATCCCTTCTTGGATTCTTCCATGCCAAACCGTTTAAGAACGGTGTCTATGTACATGGATTGGGACAAGCCAAGTAATCTCCTCGATCTATCTCTATAGATCCGTATTCCCAATACGTAGGATGCTTCTCCCAAATCGTTCATCGAGAAACGTGTGGATAACCATACTTTAGTTGACTGTAACATCCCTACATCATTCCCAATGTGTAGTATGTCATCAACATAAAGTACAAGGAAAGTCACTGCACTCCCACTAACCTTCTTGTAGACACAAGGTTCCTCCGGGTTTTTCACAAATTCAAACTCTTTGATAGTTGTGTCGAACCATTTGTTCCAACTACGGGATGCTTGTTTCAATCCATAAATGGATTGCTGGAGTTTGCAAACCTTTTGCTCATCTCCAGAAGATATGAAGCGTTCCGGCTGCGCCATGTAAATTTCTTCCTCAATGTCCCCATTAAGGAAAGCGGTCTTCACATCCATTTGCCATATCTCGTAGTCATACCACGCAGAGATGGCCAACAAAATCCTAATGGACTTAAGCATAGCAACTGGAGAGAAGGTTTCCTCATAGTCAACTGCTTGCTTTTGAGTATAACCCTTCGCTACCAATCTAGCCTTGTAGGTTGATACCTTTCCATCTACTCCAATTTTGCTTCTTATAGATCCATTTGCAGCCTATGGGAACGATTCCCTCGGGTGGATCTTCCAAGGTCCATACCTTGTTGGAGTACATAGAGTCCATTTCAGATTTCATGGCATTAAGCCAATGTCCCTTGTCTGTATCCGATACAGCTTCGTTGAAAGTTCTAGGATCACAACCTTGGTCAACTTCATCAACGAGGAATAACCTATCGGGCGCTCTCCGAACTCTTTCGGATCTACGCAGCGACGGTTCAGGAGGTATATTAGTGGTTTGTTGAATTGGTTCACTATCTGATTGTTGTGCTTGAACTTCAGATTGTGGTTCTCGACCTTCTTCGAGATCAACTACACTGCCCTTTCTATCCGATAGAAATTCCTTCTCTAGGAACACGGCATTTCTCGAGACGAACACCTTTGCCTCGGAAACATAGTAGAATTCGTACCCCATGGAATCCTCGGGATACCCCACAAAATAGCATAAGTCGGATTTTCTGTCCAACTTATCTCCCACTAGCCGCTTCACGTAAGCGCGACAACCCCATATCCTAATATGTTTAAACGTGGGTTTCCTGGAGTGCCAAAGGTCATAAGGCGTGGAGTTAACTGCTTTGGTATTAACCCTATTCAGCAAATACACGGCATTTAGGAGCGCATGACCCCACATGTATGCCGGTAGCTCGGTGAACCCCATCATAGATCGAACTATGTCTAACAGTGTTCGATTCCGACGTTCGGAAACTCCATTAAATTGAGGAGTTCCAGGAGGAGTCCATTGAGACAGAATCCCATTCTCTTTAAGATAGTCTATAAAATCAGTATTTAAGTATTCTCCACCACGATCAGATCGTAGTTTCTTAATACGTCTACCGAGTTGGTTTTCTACTTGGTGTCTAAAATCTTTGAACTTTTCAAAAGTTTCAGACTTATACTTCATTAAGTACACGAAACCGTACCTAGAATAATCGTCGGTAAAGATAACGAAGTAGTTAAAACCACCCCTAGTACTAACGCTTAGTGGACCACACACGTCTGAATGGATCAAATCCAAAAGACCCTCGGCTCGTTCCATGAGTTTTGGTCATTTTTCCTTTAACCAGGATACACAAGTTTGAAGTGATTTCACGTCCTCCAAGGAGAACAATCCTTCACTTACAAATTCGTTCATCCTTCTCAAGGAAATATGACCCAGTCGAGCGTGCCAAAGTTGTGCGGGGTTAAGACTTAAATCTTTTCGTTTTGCTGATATAACGTTAATAGGTATTTCACTTGGATTTAGTTCATATAAGTTGTTTATAAGTTGTCCCTTACAAATCATATTTTGATCCTTTTGTATAATGCAAATCGAATTTCCAAAAACAAAAGTAAAAACTTCATTATCCAAAACAGGAATAGAAATAAGGTTTCGAATAAGTGACGGAAAAAATAAACAATTGTTCAAAACAATGGAAAAACTAGAATCCAAAACAGAAAGATAAATCGTCCCAATGGCTTCAGCAGCAACCCTTGCTCCGTTGCCCATTCTTAGGTAGGTCTCACCCATATTAAGCCTCCTACTTCTTGTCATGAGCTGCAAATCATTACAAAGATGTGAGCCACAACCAGTATCCAATACCCAAGAAGAAGATTTAACGGACAAATTAACTTCAACTAAATACGTACCCTTTTCAGAACGTTTCTGATCAAGGTAAGCCTTGCAGTTGCGTCGCCGATGGCCATTCTTTCCACAATGACGGCAAGCGTCATCAACTTTCTTGGTGACCTTGTCCTTCTTCACTCCGCTCGACTCGCCCTTCCCAAGTTTCTTGCTCGGGCCGAAACTCATTTCTTTCCTTTTCTTCTGGAAAAAACCCTTTTTCGCAGAAGGAGCAATTAGGAGAACAGATTTCTCCTTCTTGATCGTGGACTCATAGCTGACCAACATGTTTGACAATTATCCTATGGTGGATCGAGCTTGTTCGTGTTTAAGTTCACTATGAACGATTCATAAGAACTAGGAAGGGATAGTAGGATCAAATCCACCGAGAGCTCGGCCGGGAGGGTGACATCAAGGCTCACCAACTTCTCAAGGAGAGTGATCATCTTGAGACCGTGCTCGTGGACCGAAGCCCCTTCACGCAGCCTCATGGTGATCAACTCCTTGGTAGCTGAGTACCTCGATGCCCTAGTATTCTCACTGTACATGCTTTCAAGATGATGCTTGATATCATAAGCATGAACGTGAGACTCATACTTCCTCGCGAGCCCTGGCACCATGGATGCTAGCATGTAGCACCTCGTATGGAGGTCGTCCTTCTTCCATGCCTCGAAAGTGGCAGTCTCGTTAGCAGTAGCAGTCGCAGGGAGAGCAGCGGGGGGGGGGCGCGTTCATTGAGCACATAGAGACGCTCCTCGACTTGGAGCACAAGTTTCAAATTGCGAAGCCAATCCAAATAGTTTGGACCGGTGAGTTTGTTTTGGTCGAAGATAGAGGAAAGGGGATGTTTGGACATAGTTGCTGAGAAAATTTTAAGAAGACAATAATTAGAGTTTATTTCGTAATAATCGTTACAATTAAAATTTTGGACTTTTATGTTTTAATTGTTCTCCCACTAATTTTATCGAATTCCACCACCCTCTAGCAGACAATCGAGAAAACTTGTTTTTCTTTAATGGGCTTTAGGTCCAATAGCGCTAATGTAACCCGTAGTTAATCTATCCCGATTACATAAGCCTAAAGGTAGAGTGCGATCAATCACATCACTATGTGACCCTAAAGTTTGATTACCTCACACTTGATAATGACCTAAGTTAATCTAGCGAATATCCAAATCTTCGTGTGTCAAGTCTAGCCTACCAATATGAAATGTCATAGATCCAACTATACCAAACTAATGCAATCCCTAATTAAATTACAGCTTATCCCATAATAGCACTCCCCGCTAACACGGCTTACTGCACTATTATGAGAGGGTACACATAATTTAATTGTTGGTAGAAGGAAAGAAAAATTCAACAATTTGGTTTTTCTTTATAGCTTGATAATTATTCTTGATTAAGAATGAGGGATTTTATTTATTAAGTCTTATTAGCTCATCGGAAGTATTAGGTTAAGATCGTTTGTGATTCCTACAACTATGTTCTCTAAGTATGTGGAAACGCATATTGATCCTAAGAGAGACATACGATCATCATCGTACTTAATTACAATCATTCATCTCATGAATTAATTAATTAATACGATTAATTGCAAATATAATTAACGCACTCCTTTCATTCATAAATCAATCAAATAAGAATGAAGTCCATTAATTATTTGCCATTTAATTTGTGTTCCATTATTAAACTAATTTAACGATTAAATTAAATAATTAATCCAACAGAATTCTTTGAATTCAAATTAAATAAATGGATCAATTATATAATTGGGTTTAATTGATAAATAATTTCAAAAATTAAAAATCAATTAATTTTAATATTAATTTCAGAAAATCAATAATTTTTTTTTTTGTGTGTGCTGACTGGACCGGTCAGACCGGTCCAACCGGACCGGTTCGGTCAGATGAAAACCGACAAAAATCAGCAGGAAAAAAATCCGAGTTTTTAAATTAAAAAAAATTATATTTTCTGAAATAATTAAAATTTTTAATTAATATTAAACCACCCAATTTGATAATACCAAAAATTCAACAATTCAACAAATCGAAGCATGCTTTTGAAAGCGATAAACACGTTGACAAATAAACGATTAACCCGTGGCTCTGATACCACTGCTGGGGATCGTGCATGTATACACAGCGGAATTTAAAAATTTTTAGATCGAACTACTTTCGATTACATGCATAAACTAATCACATAGTTAACGTACGTTAACGCTTCCGCCATACATATGGTAATTATCGATTTTATTAAAAACATGTAAAACTGAAAAATATAAAACATGCTTGTTCATCATATTAAAAAATCGAAACACGCAATCACATATCGCACATGCTCGTAAATTAAAATTCATACCAACATGTTCGAATTAATTTACGAAAGTTTCGATTTAATTACCTCTTGTAGCGTGAGATTTCGACGAATCGAAATCGAACTCAAACCGGTACAAGCTGCGTTATACCACTCCTAGGGGCTGCAAGAATACCACCAAGCGGCAGCTGGTCCGACGGTGATGCAACGGCGGCGCGTGCAAGTCAGCTGCGGTGGCGCGTGGGCGGTGCAGCGGCGGTGCAACGACGGTGTGGTGATTCCTTCGGGGCAGCAGCTCCTCTCCAATTAGGTTTCACCTCGAAGAAACCGATCTCCCCCTACTGTAGCACTAGACACGAAGGGTTAGATAACAAGGATAAGAAACAAGAGAGAAAGAAGAGGGAAAACAAGCGATTTCCGGTCGGCGGACGGCGCCGGTGCGGCGGGGCAGCAGCGGCCGAGAGACTAGGGCGGCTAGGGTTTGACGGCTAGGGTTTTGGAGTGTAAAATCTGATCTCAAACTCTTGTTTGAGGTCTATTTATACTAGGGTTCTCAACCCTTGTGGGTTTAAGTCATTGGGCTTGACCCACTGATGCATTAAGCCCATTCCCTCGTCAACCTCGTTTCTAACAAACGATCGTTCACAAAATTATAACAAAATTATATTTGTGACGAGCTCAAAATTCCGCATGTCTCTCTTTCTCTACGTTCATTCCGACTCGTAATCCACAATCACGAATCTTGGACTCAATCATATTGACCTCCAACTTTGCAAAGATTAACATATTAACCTATGCTCATTGTTATCAAGGATCCGTATTACACAAGAAGTGTGACCCTCAATGGTTCAGGTGTATGCTAGCCGTGGGCTCACACCTCTTTGTGATTCGAACAACACATTGTTCTTATACAAACTCCTCCCAAGAGTCCCGATTAGAGTAAAACTCATTTTACTTCATCGCCGATCAAATCGGTGCCCAACGAATCCAGATTGGCGTCTAGAAACTACGCATCATGATTCCCTAGATACAAGTGAAGTGCCTGCAAGAACCTTATGATATAGTTGACGTACAGTACGATCCCTTCGCAACACATGTCCCGATTGAACTAGAGGCATTGGTTCACCGAGACCTCGTATAAAGTTCAATAACCGTGCGAACGTTCTAGGTATTATAAATCCGTTCGTGTGTGAATTAGGGAAACACATTTCCCTAATCAACCCACTATCAACTCTGGCCAGAGATTCCTTCGATTATAAACCGTTAGAACACACAGGACATCCATGACTACTCAAGCGCTCGAATCCCCTACTACAATGCACATACTTCACACTAGATTTCGGATTGCACGAACGTTGGCCCTTGGAGTGGTCCGCTGTGGGACTCAGGGACAGGTCACGATACAATTGGTCCTCTAGTGAAGTCACGGTGATGTCTGGGTCTTAAGGACTAATGGTGTACAACTATATCTTAGAAACCTTTACTCGATGAATGAGAACCACTTATAGATTTCTAGCGCGAGGGAGTTCAGTGAACTCATCTAGTATGCGCACTCACTCAAGTATGCCGATGTCATTGTTGGGTTTCGGGCACGCATACGCAGCGGAAAACAAAAATTTATGTGATTCAAACGAGTTCAAAACACATAAGAACATGCCCGATAAAATAAATTCAATTAATTGCGTACCTTTGCGCTTCCAGCGAAATTAAAAACGATTCACATGCTAATAATTTCAGCCGAATTAAAACAGTTAACATGCTCGCGTTTAAACCAAATAACATGCTTGCAATGATTTAATCGATTACACATAATCACATAAAATCATACAAAGCAAAACATGAAATCATAGATTAAACGAAACTCAAAAGCGAAACTAGGGTTTCGTGTGTTTACCTCTTGAAGCGTGAGGTAGGGGCGATTAGCACGTCGTGATTACTACGGAAACCAATCCGTAGAATCGGGGCAGCAATTGAGCAGGAGCAGCGGCGGTGTACGGCCACGGCGGCGCGTGAGCTTCACGCGCGGACTTCCGGGGCGGCGCGTGGGGCAGCGTGCGGCTTCGGCTCGTGCGTTGCTCCTTGGTTCTTCGATCTACGATCTTCCTCCTCTCGGATTTCACCTCGTATACTTCGATCTACTAAAACGTGGCACTAGACACGAAGTAGTTAGAATTAACGGAAGAAAAAGAAAGGAGAAAAGAATACCGAAATGGATCGGCCAAGGGATGGCCGATTCCTGCGACGGGGCGGCGCCAACGGCGGAGGTGGCCGCGCGGGAGAGGGGGCGAGAGAGAGAGGTGGACGGCCGCTAGGGTTAGGGTTTGTTGTTTTTGTGTGCAAGGTCTATAAATCATGTATTTATAGTCCCTTGCATAAAACCCTAGCGGGCTTAAGTTGGACTGGGCCCAACAGCTTAAGCTCGTTAGTTCCTTTACTTGCTCGTCTCTCTCAATTCAATGACCGAAAAATTGCAACGATTACATTTTCGGAATCATTATAACTTCCTCGTCATTACGAGTGCCATCTCTTGTTTTCCAACTTTCCAAAAGTGGAAACCGTAGTTCAGTGGACTTTCTAAATTTGGAAACTTCCCGATTTAGAAAGTTCACTAACACGTTCGCCTATTCTTTTCCTTTTCTTATTCTCATTCATAATTCCAAATTATGAATGTTGGACTCAATCATATTGACTTCCAATCATGCAAAGATAAACTATTTTATCTCTGACCGTTTATTCAAAGATCTCATGTGCACGAGCAGTGTGACCCTCGATGGTTCAGGTGTAAGCTAGCCGTGGGCCCACAACCCTTTGTGGTCAAAACTCGTCCCCTTCGAGTTACGATTAAGATGAAGCTCGTTTCACCTTAATCACCCAACGAATCAAGATTGGCGTCTAGCAACTACGCGTCATGATTCCCTAGATACAAATGAAGTGCCTGCAAGAACCTTCAGATATAGTTAACGTACAGTACGGTCCCTTCGATTCATATGTCCCGATCGAACTAGAGGCATTGGTTCATCGAGACCTCTTTATATGTTCGATGACGGTGCGATCGTTCTAAGTGTTGTAATCCTTACGTCCATGACTTAGAGAATCGAATTCTCTAATCATCACTTAGTCAGCTCTGGCCAGAGACTTAGAATGATTACAAACTTTCAGAACACACAGGACATCCAAGACTTTTCTAGCGATCGAATCCCCGACTACAATGCACAGACCTCCCACTAGATTTCGGACTGCACGAACACTGGCCCTTGGGATGGTCCTCGGTGGAACTCAGGGACAGGTCACGATACAGCTGGTCCTCTAGTGAAGTCACGGTGATGTCTAGGTCATAAGGACTAATGGTGTACAACTATACCATAGATATCTCTACTCGATTATTGGGAACCACTTAGAGATTTCTAGGGTGAGGGAGTTCAGTGAACTCGTCAACTTACGAGCACCCACTTATGCATGCCGATATCACAATACCGTTTACTGATGAGATGCAGTACACATACACTAAGTGCTAGTCTTCTAATGGGAAAGGCCGATATCCTCATTGGTGGCGTAACCCTTCGACTAGGAACACGTTTAACAGTTATAATACTTAAGTAAATATCTCACGATCCTAACGATCAATTACTAGTACTTGTAATAACTGTAAGGACTATATCTATGCTTGTGACAAAGGGACAAAGATATAGAATGCCAAGGTGTTTTATCATTAATACGAATAAAGGTTCGTTTATTACCATAATAAATACGAAAGACCACAGCCACAAGTTGGCTTGTTGGTCACCTACTCTAACAGTCATAACATCGAGGACTGATGAGATGCAATACACATACACTAAGTGCTAGTATCAAAAGGGAAAGGCCGGTATCCTCATTATTGGCGTAACCCATCGACTAGGAACAACGTTTAACAGTTACATTACATTGCTGAGTTGTCTCACGATTCTACTAGATCAACTCACAGTAATAGAGTAACTCGTTAGGACTATATATATGCTACTTGCATGGGATAAGAGATATAGAATGTCAAATGAAATATTTTATTATTACGAACGAAAAACGATTGTTTTATTACAAGGAAAAAAGAGAAAGACCACATCCGCAAGTTAGCTTGTTGGTCACCTACTCTAACAGCCACTTCGTGGACTCGAACGCTCGTGCGAGAATTAACACTGAAATTTGGACGGCCGTCCGGTCTTTATTTCTTCAAAGTTTTGATTTTTTTACTTTTGGCCCACTTTTTCCCCGAAATTGCAGTTTTTACCCCATAAGTTTCTAATTCTTCAATTTGTACCTAAAATACAAATAATAACCATTTTAAGCATCAATTATCGTTAAACACACCCAAAAGTCTCAATTAGAAGCTATGATTAAGTGTAAAAATACACACATAACACACCCCCAAACTTGAACTTTTGCTTGTTCTCAAGTAAAATCAGTTTCTAAGCACAAAACTCGATTACACATCTCCACATCTCATTACATAGATCAATTGATCAATTTCACGTTTTCAGAACTTATAATTATGATGACAATTCTTAGGCATTCGCAAGCTCAACATTCAACGGCACTTAGTCACTCACTATCACCAAAAACCACAAATCATACAATTGCCTCAAGTATCCAATATTTGCAAATTAAAAATAGAAAGAATTTATACTTACATGCATATATTTGACTCCAAATACTCACCAAATTATTCTACTCAACTAATATTGAACATTAAGCTATTGGGATCATTGGGACTTTGTGGCTTTCAATTGTTAGGCTCTTTGGTTCGAGGTAGGAAATATGGGTATATGTGGCTATTGTTCTTGAATTGAGGTGATTACGCCGAAATTTGAAATATAAGCGTTGAAACAATGGAATCACCTCTAAGGACTTTAGTTAACTCGATTCTCAAAAGTTCAAAAGTCTCCACTTTTGCTTTTGAGGCAATGGATCGAGCTTTCAAAACAATTCAACACTAGTCCTTACTTCTCCCTTCTATTTTCTTTTTTTTTCTTTCTCTTTTTGTTTTCTCTTTTTTTTTTTTTCAAGAAGAAGAAAGACCTTATAAGAATTTTCGACCGACTCCAACGGGTAATTATTCAAAAATCTCCACTTTTGTACATTTTACATATTGGCTAAAAGAAAGAACACCTTTTCTCTGAGGCTCAAATCAAGGTTCTAAGGATAAGTTCAATAAAAAGGTAGGCCTGAAAGGCTCAAACGATTCAAAGAAGACCCAAATCATATCCCAAATCACTTACTACCCAATACTTCGTATCATAAATGTCCTAAGGTGAGTTTTAAAATCGAACAAAGCATGATTTAGCACAATTAAATTCCAAATTTAAAATACAAAACATTCAACCAAAGCAATGCACAAGGTGTGATTCCTAACAATAATTCGCTTCTACGTTCCGTTGAATCAAAAGCTAACGAATATCTAATCCTTATCTAAACAATTCAAATAATCTCATCATCAAACATTGATCATCTCTCATCATCATAACTCATCGATGCATCGGTCCAAGCAATTTTTTTTAACAAAGTGAATAATAAAAAGACAAATAAAACAAAACCTAAAACATGCTAACTAACAATCAAGTGAAACGCTCATAAAAGAAACAACTAATTAACCACCCCCAAACTTAAAATTCACATTGCCCTCAATGTGATTCGCCCGGAGTTTAAACATAGAAAACACCTGTTTTATGCGTCTGGACCATCATCGGGTTGCTCACCAACTCCGCCGTGCTCATGAGCATCACCATCCTCCTCATCCTCCAATAGCTCGGGTACCGGCTCTAGAATCGGTGCGGGCAACGGTTCCGGTTCGGCGCACTCGGGAGTACCGCACGCCAAATGGCGCACAATGGCTTGGAGCATCTTCCCCGACCACCGTTGAACAGATTCGATTGTGCTAACTTTGTGCTCCACCGTGGCTAGCCGATTTCTAGTAATGACCAACTCTCGCTCCATTCTCCTTTGAAAACGGCGGTCCGAACTTGTGCTTGGACCCTCGGGTGGAGCTAATTGTTGGCCATCGACGGGTTTCTCTCCACCATAGATGGGTGCCTTGAATTGTCGGGCCGCAAGCTTACTAATCGGCTTCCAAATTTGTGTGTCAATATCCGTCGTTTTGGTTGGAACCTTCGCCTTCTTGCATAAGCCAGTAACGAGGCAAGGGAAATAGAACCCTTTGGAGTTGTTGGTCATGGAGATCCAAAAGCGGTCGGATATGATCTCCCCAATATTGATCGGTGTGCCCTTTAGAATGTAATATTCAAGAGCACACCTTTCATGGTTCACTTGAGTCCACGAGCGAGTGGGGATGAGGTTGGCGCATATGAAAGTAAGGCACGCCTTGCCTATTTGGTGAATGCATTTCCACTCTAACTCGTATTCTTCCTCGGTGGAGAATTCGGACCAAATTGGGGGCCCATCGCATAATACCTTGCCGAGTTGATCTTTTGTGACTGCGAGTTGCATTTGTTCCCAATTGAATGCCTCATGTTGGGTGTTGTCGAAGGAGTTCATGGCCTTGTCACTCCAATCGACCCGCTTCCCTCGAACTGTGCTTGTCTTCCGATCCAAAGTTAGGAGAATACGGGTGTTGGCATAGAACTCGCGGACCAAAGACAAGTTTATCGACTCCGCCGGTTCCAACAAGGATTGCCACCCTCGTCGTATGAATTCTTGATTCAACGGTTCAAATTGCGGTAGGGTGACCTCATATGCGCGCTCCGTCACAAGTTTCTTCACCTTTTGTTTTTCAAAACGGACCTTGGAGCCTTCGACAGAAAAAGCATCGTCATCGGGAGTTGGAACTAGATCGGCTTTCTTGCCCTTCCCCTTGCCTTTTGAAGTGCCCTCTCCTTTTGAAGTGCCCTCTTCGTCACGTCCTCTTTTCCCCATGATGTGAGAATGCTTGTGGAAGGGATTTGAAATGAATTGGGTGCATAATTTCCCCCAAACGTGACTCGGGCAAATCACCAAACACCTTGTGGGCGGTCCTTGTTGAATGAGTTTTTAGAGAAAATTGCACCTTTCTTGAATCCTCCATGCACAAATCAACAACAAACCACAATGTTTGAGTGTTATGTGTGTGTAGTTGGTGAATTTTAGGCGAAATTTTTCAAAGAAAAGAGAAAATTTCGAAGGGAGAGGGTTAGGGATCGAATTATGAGAGAGAGAGGAATTGGAATTGTGAAAATTGTGGTTTGGAAAACCCTTCTTTCATACACTCTGTTTTTTATTTCGCACGGCCGTGTGACTGATTGCACTATTTTCTCGCACGGCCGTGCGAAACTTGAATTCTGGGCAGTAGCCTGCTATTTCTCGCACGACCGTGCGAGAGTTCAGTGTAAATTCTTCACGGCCGCGCCCCTACTCGATTTTTGGCAGTAGCCTCTTCCGATTCTCGGACGACCGTGCGAAATTCTAGTTATTTTTTCGCACGGCCGCGCCCCTCGCCGAATTTATACAGTAGCCTTCCTTCAATCTCACATGGCCGTGTGAGATTTCTGCTTTTTTTCTTGCACGGCCGTGTGACTAATTGCAAAAATTGCAATTTAACCCCTGAAAAGTAAAAATTTCGTATTTCGTTAGTGTGCATGCTTTTCAATAGAAAAAATTAAATAAATAAATAAATAAATAAAATAAAAACTAAACCTAACAAAAATAATAAAAAAATAAAAGAAAGAAAGGAAAAAAAAAAGAAAAAAACCAAAATCTCGGGTTGCCTCCCGAGAAGCGCTAGTTTATAGTCTTCAGCCATACTTTGTTCCTGCTCTTCAATTCCTTAGCTTTTGAACCCATCTCCTTACTTCCTTTTGGAGAAAGTCTTGAATAAATGGGTTGATTCGATTCTTCTTTCGACTGGTTCGCTTAGGAATGCCCTTGAATTTATTTTTCTTGATGTCTCGAGGCTTGCCAACATGGTCTTTAAAAACCCAACTCTTTTGACTATCTTTCGGAGGAGTTGAAATTGAGTTCACAAAATAAACTTTCTCCTTCCGACTCCCGTTTCCGCCATCATCTCCTGCACTCAAAGACGTTTTCCCATGGTCCAAGATCAAAACGTTAAAATCTTCATGATTTGTAAAATCCATAAGATCAATAGCAAAACAATCATTATTATCACATGGATTTTTATTAGCGCTAAAAACGTTAAATTTGATCGTTTGATCATGCACCGTCATTGTAAGATCACCACTAGCACAATCAATTAGAGTTTTCGATGTGGCTAAAAACGGCCTTCCTAAAACAAGAGGTATCTCCCTATCTTCATCTATATCAAGTATAACGAAATCCACAGGGAAAATAAATTTGTTCACTTTTACTAACACATTCTCTAAAATACCTTTTGGGTAAACTAAAGACCTAATGGCTAATTGAAGAGTTATATATAGCCGTTGGTTCAATCTCACCTAACCCAAGATTTTTATAAGTGGCATAGGGCATAAGATTAATGCTAGCGCCTAAATCAATGAGAGATCTAAAATTTTTACCTCCTATAGTACAAGGAATAGTGAACTTACCTGGATCGCCGAGTTTTTGTGGAAGGGGCCGTGTAAGAATTGCACTGCATTGTTCCATGAGTTGGATCATCTCGTTCCCTTGCAATTTCTTCCTCTTTGTCATGAGATCCTTGAGGAATTTCAACCACTTTCGCATCTTCTGAAGGGCTTCGATAACAGGGATATTTATGTGAATTTCCTTCAACTTGTCCAAAAATCCTTGGTATTCGGCATCGAGCTTCTTTTTTAGAAATGTTTGAGGGTATGGAATTGGAGGGGCTCGTGATTTCACTGTTGATGATAGTGATTCTTCGTGAGTTGCTTATTTTTCCCCAATCACTCTTCGCTTCTCGATTACCGCGCTTCTCTTCTCTTTTCGTGGGGCTTCCTCCAATTGTCTCCCATTCCCTAAACTTACAGTGTTGCACTGCTCGATGTTGCTCTTTCGAGGATCTTCCGTATTCGACGGCAGTGCTCACGATGGCCTAGCGGTTAGCTGGGTTGCAAGTTGACCCATCTGTGTTTCCAAATTTCGGATAGAGGCTTGAGTGGTTGTCATAAATTGCGCCAAGATATTTGCGAGATCTCCACCTTGAGGTTGAGCTTGAGGTGGATTTTGGAATCCGGGAGCTGGTCGTGAATAATTAGGAGGTTGACCTTGAGGTGGTGCTTGCCTTTGTCCTTGCTGATTTCCTCCCCACCCAATGTTAGGGTGATCTTTCCCTCCCGGATTATACGTGTTGGAGTATGGGTTCCTCTGTTGTCGGTTAGTGTCATGCACATAATTTAGAGAGTCCGTTTCTTCTACGCACTGGTCAGGAACTTGGACTGCATGGACTTGCTGAGTTTGCAATGCTGCTACTTGCTTTGACAGCTTCTCTAATTGGGCAGTGATTGCGGTGACCCCGTCCAATTCCAAAATTCCTCCCGTCTTGACTGCTCCACTATTTGACCGGTCCGATGCCTTCATGTATTTATTTCTGGAGATTCGCTCCAAGAGTTCGTATGCTTCGTCGTAAGTTAAACTCATGAACATTCCCCCAGCTGCAGAGTCGAGCACGGTCCTCGAGTTGTCTTGCAATCCATCATAAAATATTTGCAGTTGGCGCCACTCTTGAAGTCCATGATTCGGGCACCTCCTTATTAACTGTTTGAACCGCTCCCACGTCTCGAATAATGCTTCACCGGTATCTTGTACGAAGTTTTGTATTTCTCTCCGGATTCTCTCAGTTTTTGTTGGGGAGTTGTACGTGTTCATGAAAAGTTGTGTTAGCTGGGGCCAAGACGAGATGGAGTGCGGTGCGCTAGTTTGTAACCATTCTCGGGCTGCTCCTTGTAGAGAGTGCTTGAACAGGCGGAGTTGCAGTGCTTCGGGCGATACTCCGTTCATCTTGTGCGAATCACACGTTTCGAGAAAGTTGACCAGATGGAGATGTGGATCTTCATAAGCCAATCCGCTGAATAACCCATTATTTTGGAGCATAGTGAGGAGTCCCGCTCGAATTTCGAAATTGTTGGCTTCAATGGGGGGCTGCTGGATGCTTGATTGGAACCCATTGATTGTTGGAACGGTGTACTCATACAATGCTCGTTGACGAGGGGGTGGATTAATTAGCTGACGTTGCTCTTACTCGTTGATGATCTCTCCCGCCGCATTCGGTAGGCGCCCTTGGTCATCTCCCCTACGATTAATCTCTTCTTCCATCGTTGCGGGAGCGTTTTGAGCTAACCGTTGATTTCTCCTGGCTTGCCTAAACGTTCGCTCAATTTCGGGATCGAGAGGTAGCAAGTTCGTGTCGTGTCTTCTTCGCATAAAAAGTACCTAAAACAAAACAATAAAAATAAAATAAGCAAATAAATAAAACGGCTGAAGTAAGAAAAATTGCTCAAATTTAATATAAGGATAAATAAATAATTTAGCCGTATTCCCCGGCAACGGCGCCAAAAACTTGTTGGGGCTAAATACCTAACACGCAAGTGCACGTATCGCAAACAAGTAGTAAAAGTGGACTCGTGAAAGTCGGATGTCGATCCCACATGGAATACTCAAATTACCTAATCCTAAGTACCAAATTCTAACAATTATGATTTTTATCCAGCCTACGCAGGGTTGTCAAATTAAATCAATTAAATAATTAAACTAATTAAGAAAGCAATTAATCACGAGAAAATATCAATATAAAAACGGATCTAGGATTTTATCTTCCCCTATGCGATAATTCCTTACCCAATTAATCTTCTATCATGCAAATTAAGATTCCTGATTATTAACCCAAAACACGAAATTACTCATAACCCGCTGTCGTGTGTATTATGAGTCTATTATTCATAAACGATTCACTATATGTCTATGCAAACCTAGTATAAATAAAGCATTAAATAACAAGTCTCGAAAACGGCTACCTAAGGTATTATCTGTATGTCTACGATAACACATGCAATTTACACACTTATCCGGTGAAAACTACTCGAAGGCTCTCCTATCCTTGTTCTAATTATTAAAACGATATGTCAATCAATTCTAGCAATAACATATAGCAACATAAATTAGCTACGTTCATGCGCTAAATAAGATCAAAATAGAAGAAATAATCAAGGAATTTAAACTTGCATAATATTAGAAAAATAGGTTCGAATTACCACATAGGGTTCCAACAAAATCCTTGATTAAAAACTTAGCTACTCATGTTCTCTACGAAAGGCATGATAAAAATACGAAAAATCATAAAAGTTGTGAATAAAAGTAAAAAGGGAGAACTATGATGAAGATTTGTCAAGTCTTCGTTGCTCCGTTCTCTTGCTCCTAGATTGCGTGTAAAAAGATAGATAAGATCCTAATTGTGTGCTTTTTGGCCTTTAAATATGGTGCAAAAATATAAGATGGCGGTTTCCTCGTGTAATTAAACTTCCTTCACTGCGCCACTTCGTGAACTCGGACGCCCGTGCGAGACTTAACACTGAAATTCGGACGGCCGTTCGGTCTTTAATTCTTCAAAGTTTTGATTTGTTTACTTTTGGCCCACTTTTTCCCCGAAATTGCAGTTTTTACCCCATAAGTTTCCAATTCTTCAATTTGTACCTAAAATAAAAATAATAACCATTTTAAGCACCCATTGTCGTTAAAACACACCCAAAAGTCCCAATTAGAAGGTATGATTAAGTGTAAAAATACACACTTAACAGTTTGTATAGTCGACTTTGTATCATTCCATAAACTCCTTTGGATAGATATCATTTTTCTTGTGTGGAATTAGTTACACTTAATATGTGATTAGACACATAAAAATTTCCCCCACAAGTTCTCCGGTAAACTTGAATCGAAAGCATACGAAGCATTCTCATTAATAGCTTCATTTTTGCAGATAACAACCACATTAACTTTAACTAGGCCCTTACATAACCAGTCTTATGTGCTCCTTCTCATTGAGTTGAAGATCACAAAATAAAGCAGCACCATATTTTGCCACATTGCAAAATAAATGTTCTTGAACTTGTTTGATTTTTTACTTTATCATCACCATTTAAAGGTGTCACTTTTGAAATCATCTATATAAGATGTTCACTCAACTATTTTTATCAAATGATTCACAAATGTTTAAACCGCAATTATTTAAACAAATGTTTAATTTTATGAAATTCTATACTCAAAATCTCAATAAAGTGAAACTATTTTCACAAAATAGTAACTAACATTTGTACATAACACACCAGATCCACGCGGACTTTATAAAACCAAAGAGCATGGTGAATATAGAAAAATCAGATTTACGTAAATCTTATATAAATTCAATAACTTCACACTGATGTAATGAAAATTATAATTAGTTTTTCCGCATACGTTACCAACTGTAAATAGTTAAATTATGTGTACAATGTTCACAAAGAGACACATCGTTTGGTAAATAGACATTTATGTAAAACTAGTGTTTGTTTTCCTCAAACTCAAACTGAAATTATTTATTTATTTATTTATTTGTTTTAAAAAAAATCCATAATAGAAAGACACAACAAATACTTAAACAAAATAATTAATGATTATCTTATTTCAACAAATATTTAAGGTCATAAGCATGTGGCCAATTGCTAGATGTCTTATAAACATAATTGAGAGTTACTGGCAACTACATTCTATATGAAGGCCTCCACCCAAGTGAAATTATTATTCAACATAATAATTTACCGTAATGTCTCACAAGGCATAGCATAATTTACTTGAACAGGAATTTTTCTACGTCAAAAAGAAAAACAAAATTATGTGCAGACTTCCAATATAAAACATGATGTACGCAGAAAGTTTAAAACTAGAAACTAAGTATTGTCTTAAGATTGTTGGTATAAATATAACAATCTGCGTAAATAGTTGAATAAGAATTACACTTACATGGAAGTAGAAATTTAGCGGAAATATGAAAAAGAAAAATCGACCGACGCTTGCAAAAACAATGTCCTTAAGACAATATTTCCGGACTGTCTACGGTGCAACATCCACTCCCGGTAGTCTCCCAAGATACAACAGTCGGATACTTTGATATTTGCACAAATTCGATGCCCACGGCGAACTAGAAACGTATGAACGAAATTTTGACAGAAGAGTTTTAGGAAGAAATTCACAAACGTCTTATTATCTCTTTTTTTTCAAAATTGATCAGGTTTTTATTTATAGATATTTAAGAGTCCCTTTGTGAATGGAAATATTGTTTTGAAAAGAGTTATTTTATAAATAGATGTGTTGTTTGGAGAGAAACACATTCATTCCAAACATACACCAATTTGAAATACGGTAATTATTTTATTCAATAAAAAATTCCAACAGTCATGTTGTGCGTTTTGCTCTTCCCAATGTCACGCTAAGCCAGCTGCCATAAGGTAGATTTTCCCAGGGCCAACAAAGTTCTCCTTGTATCGTGATGTGCACCCACTTTCCCCATGTCCAATAATTCCGCATAGGAAAAAAAAATTAGCCAACCTCTCGTAAGTAAACGAAATCTTTTGCGCCATTCAGTTGATGAAGGAATGTTGAGTGTATATTATACACTCAATATATACCTTATTACGAGGATTTTTGTATAATTTTATTGATTTTATGGTGCTTTATTCTTGGTTTGTTGTATTTTACGTACAATTTGAAGATTTGGGGGTTTCAAGGGTGAAACGAGCGAAAAAAGGTCAAAAACAGGCAAAACTGGAAGAAAACAATCGGAAGCTGAAAATTGGCCTTGCACGGCCATGTGATATTTAGCTTATTTTTGGCACGGCCGTGCCAACTGCAGAATTTTGGCAGAAAGCTTCGGGATTTGAGACGGCCGTTTGAGAATTATACTGATTCTCGCGCGGCCGTGTGAAAACTAGGGGTGGAAATCGGAACCGAAATTCCGATTTCCGCCGATTCCGTTCCGAAAAATTCCGAATTTGGAATAGATTTTTCATTTTCGAATTCCGAAATTCCGAAATTTCCGAAACAAATCGGATCGGAATCGGAATGTGATATATAATATCCATAATTTTCGATTTCCGATCCAAATTGAATCCGCATATTTCCAATTTTTTTCCAAAAATTAATATGTATTTAAGAATAATTATATACTTATTTACATATTTTTTATACTAAAATTTAAACTAAGAATAGAAGCCCAACAATGTTGGCCCATTTTACAATTTTATCAAGTATTAGCCCATTTTACAAGTACACATACATTTGCTTTCCAAACCCTATCCATCTCCTCTCGTGTGCCGCTTCCCTCTCCACTGTTCTATGTTTCTTTCTTCACTTCATTCTTAATTATTCTGGATAAGCATTTTCGTCTCTGTAGTAATTTTTTTCTCCACATACGCATTTGTTTGCGGATCCCGTAGATATATTTCTATTTGTTTCGGAATACGAAGAGAAGAAATAATAGCAGTTGTTGTTTCAAGATTTGAGGTTTTATTTATCCATTTCTAAGTTTGTTCCTACAAAGATTTCAGCCTTTTCATTCGGATTTTCATTCTTGGTTGTGATGCAATGTGTGGAGATACAACCATCGATTACTGTTGGGTTTTAGATATTTTTTATTGGCTTCAAAGTGTTTTTTTTCCTTCCCCACTTTCATTTAAAATTTCTTCAAAATTCTGAAAATTCAGAAATTTCCAAAATTTCCGAAATGTTTTGAATCGGATCTCATTTTATGATTCCGAAATTTTTCGGAATCGGAATCGGAACTGATATTGTAGTTCCGAAAAAATTCAGAATTTTTCCGAACCCCTAGTGAAAACACGCTGGAAGCAATTTTGGAGTTTAATCACACAAGGAAACCTAAATCTTCTACCAAATTTGGACATCTATTTAAGGGCAAAAACCAAGCACGAATTAGACAACTTTTTACACAATCTTAGAAGAAGAGGAGCAAGAGAACAGAGAATCAAAGACGAAGACCTGACGAATCTTCATCATAATTTGTCTTAGGAATTTACAAAGTGTAATATTGTATTGTTGAGCAAATTGGGAAGTGACTTGGGCCATCATTGAACCGTTTGAGCCTTTCAAGCCAACCTTAATGTTTTTTTTATCCTTCCAACCTTATTTGAGCCTTGGAGAAACGGTGTTCTTTCATTTAGCCTTTTTGTCGGGTAGAATATGAGGAAATTTCTTGAAAAATATCCCTTGGAGTATGGTTGCATAAATAATAAAGTCTTCTTCTTCTTTCAAAAAAAAAAGAAAAAAAAAGAAAAAGAAAAAGAAGAAGAAGAAGAAAGATAGAAGGGGAAGAAAGGACTTGAGAAAGATTTTAAAGTAAAATCTCGAACCATCATGTTAACAGAAAAATTGGAGACTTTTGAACTCTTAACAAATCGAGTTAAGAAATAAGTCCTTTGAGGTGAAGCAATAATTTCAAAAGCTAACTCTTAGCGAAAACACCTCAAGTCAAGAACGAGAGCTAAAAATTCCGTCAAGCGCAACTCTTAGTGACTAATTGTGAGATGAAAGGAGAAGAGTAGCCATTTTTACCCATATTTTCTAAGTTGTACTAAAAGCCCAATATATGAAAGCCAAAAAGTCTCAGTGATCCCAATAGCTCAATTGTTTGATACTCACCGAGTAAAGAAATTTGGCAAATCTTTGAAGTCGAATATTATTATGTAAGTATAAATTTTCTTTATTTTTAATTTACAAGTATGGGATACTTGAAGCGATAGCATGATTTGTGGTTTTTACCAATGGTAAGTGAATACGTATCTTTGAATTACGAGCTTGCCAATTTTTGAGAATTGTCATGATAATTGCAAGTTCTGAAAATGTGAAGTTGACCATTAATCTATGTGATGAGAGGCATTTGTTGAAAGTGTTTCTTTGAAGGTTGCTAGGTTTTTCTTGAGGACAAGCAAAAGTTCAAGTTTGGGGGTGCGTTGAGTGTATATTTTACACTCAATATATACCTTATTACGAGGATTTTTGTATAATTTTATTGATTTTATGGTGCTAAATTCTTGGTTTGTTGTATTTTAGGTACAATTAGAAGATTCGGGAGTTTCAAGTGAGAAACGAGCGAAAAAATGTCAAAAACGGGCAAAATTGGAAGAAAACAATCGGAAGCTGAAAATTGGCCTGGCCGTGCCAGGCCAACTGCAGAATTTGGGCAGAAAGCTTCGGGATTTGAGACGGCCGCGTTAGAATTGTACTGATTCTCGCGCGGCCGTGTGAAAACACGCTGGAAGCAATTTTGGAGTTTTAATCACACAAGGAAACCTAAATCTTCTACCAAATTGGGACATCTATTTAAGGGCGAAAACCAAGCACTAATTAGACATTTTTTGACACAATCTTAGAGGAAGAGGAGCAAGAGAACAGAGAATCAAAGACGAAGACCTGACGAATCTTTATCATAATTCTTCTTTATTCTATCTTTTCTAAATCTATGTGTTTTATTATTTTTATGATGTTTTTCGTAGAAAACATGAGTAGCTAAACCTTTTAATTCCAACCTTATGTGGTGATTCGAACCTATTTTTCTAATATTATGCAAGTTTAATTCCATGATTATTTCTTTTATCTGATCTTATTTAATGCATGAACGTAGCTAATTTATATCACCTATGGGAGCGAGCAAATCATATGTTGATTTCATGGTTCTCCCATTCTGTTTCATCGGATCTTATTCCGAATGTTCTCTTTGCTCCTACTGCACAACACGTTTGGGAGGATTTTCGTGCTCGATTCGCCCAAGGCAATTTGCCCCGGATTTTCGAGATCAAACAATCTATTGCCTCACACGTTCAAGGGACCATGTTAGTCGCAAACTATTTTACAAAATTGCGTGGGTATTGGGACGAACTCGATTCATATCGTCCTCCTTGCTCATGTGATTGTTACAAATGTGACGAAAGGAAGAACAGAGATGCGTATCATAACGAGGATCGACTCATGCAATTCCTTATGGGACTCAATGACTCGTACAAGAACGTTCGTGGTCAAATATTACTCTTGAAGCCGGTACCTGACATTCGAGAGGCATATAACATGGTCACTCAAGAGGAGAAACAACGAGAGGTCGGCAATGGTGCTGCCAATGAATTATTTTCTGTAGCAGCAGCTATGCGCACATCCAAAGTGCATACAAAGTCTTTCGGTAATTCTTCTTCCAAGCCTGAAGATCATTTTTGTCACTACTGTAAAAAAGATGGTCATACTATAAGTACATGTCACAAACTTCACGGATTTCCTCTTGGCCATCCGAGACATGATCCCAATTTCAAATCAAGATATGATCCTCAATACAAAACAAAACATACTAAGCCATATGGCAATCCTGTTTTTGGACTAAAGCATGCTGCTGCACACGCTACCACCACTTCTATGGCTACGAACGACATGGGTAATCAACAAAATCCAACTGATGTTCCGCCTTCTCTCAACCCCGACGTGCAAGCCATCTTTTCGGGATTCTCTAAGGAACAAATTCAGCAATTGACCACTGCCATGGCTTCTATGTCTCAGAGTAAGAGTGATATTTATGCAAATGCAGCAGGTAGTTATCCCTCTATTAATTCTGTTTCGTCGAATTGCTGGATTTTAGATAGTGGGGCTACGGATCATATCACCTCTGATTCTTCATTACTCGTTCACAAACACACACCACACACACCTCACGTTAATTTACCCACCGGTTCTACTGCCTCTATTCATTCTACCGGCACAATTTACTTCAATAAAGATATTTCTCTAAAAGATGTTCTCCACGTGCCTTCTTTTCAATTAAATCTGATATCCGCCAGTAAAATCACCAAGACCTTGAATTGTTGTGTAATTCGTTTTCCAAATTATTCTATTTTGCAGGACTTGGCTACGGGGAAGATGATTGGTTGGGGTAAGCAAAGTGGAGGTCTATACTTCATGTCACCAGGTCCCGATGCACCCCTCGTACATCATACCCACACCAACAAGCATACATGGCACCACCGTCTTGGCCATCCATCTCCTGCATGCCTCCGTCTAGTATCTAAGTCCATTTCTTCATTTGATGAACCTTTTAATGATATTTGTGATATTTGTCATCTTGCTAAACAAACTCGTTTTCCTTTTCCGTCTAGTCAAATTTCTTCGACTTTGCCATTTCAAATAATTCATTGTGATATTTGGGGTCCTCATAAATGTCCCACACATTTAGGATTTCGTTATTTCTTAACAATTGTTGATGATTTTACTCGTTGCACATGGGCATTCTTTATGAGAACCAAATCTGATGCTTCCATTTTGCTCAAGTCTTTTTTTACTTTTATTCAAAATCAGTTTAACTCACACGTAAAAATATTTCGGAGTGATAATGGTAAGGAATTCACTTCCTTAAGCAATTTTTTTATCACAAATGGAATTGAATTTCAACGATCTTGTGTTTACACTCCACAACAAATGGGGTTGTCGAACGCAAGCATCGTCATATTTTACAAGTAGCTCGAGCCCTCCTTTTTCAATCTAATTTGCCAATTACTTTTTGGGGAGAATGTGTTCAAACCGCTGTCTATTTAATTAATCGTTTGCCAACACCTCTTCTCTCTAATCATACTCCATTTGAACGGTTATATGGTCGTTCTCCGTCATACGACCATCTTCGTGTGTTTGAATGCCTATGTTATGCAACTATAGTCCAATCTAAATCTAAGTTTGAAACTCGTGCTAGTCGTTGCGTTTTTGTCGGATATCCTACTGGTCAAAAAGGTTACAAATTATTCGATTTATCCACTAATAATTTTTTTACTAGTCGAGACGTCAAATTTTATGAAAATACCTTTCCTTTTCAACCAAAAAATCCACCATTACCTAACCCGAGTCCTCCCCATTTTTATCCTCTAAACACCATCTCATCTACCACTGAACCTCCTTCCGTTGACGAACCACAATTGGTAACAGACCTTTCAGGCCCAGAACAATCCATATCCATGGATGTTGAGCTACCCGAATCTTCCACCATTCCATCAACCCAAACTGAGCCACTTGAACCACCACCTGCACCCATAACCCGCCACTCTGATCGAACGCGCATACGGCCGGCCTGGCATGCAGATTATTCTATGAACTTTGCTCAAACTACTTCCAACCAATTATCATCTCCGTTGTCTGGTCTTCATCGAGGTACAAAACATCCCATCTCTCAATCTTTGTCTTATTCACGCATTTCTCCTTCACATTTTTCTTTTCTTGCAAGCATATCTAGCCACCGTGAGCCCACTAACTATTCTCAGGCAATTCTCGATCCAAAATGGAGAGATGCTACGCAGTCCGAACTTGATGCACTCATTCATAATAATACATGGCAGCTTGTTCCTTTACCTCATGGACATCGGCCGATTGGTTGTAGATGGGTCTACAAAATCAAATACAATTCGGATGGATCAATCGAACGATACAAGGCTCGTCTTGTTGCTAAGGGTTATACACAAATTGAAGGGGTAGACTATTTGGAAACATTTTCCCCTACTGCTAAACTCACTACGATGCGGTGCCTCCTAGCTGTTGCTTCTTCTCGAAATTGGTTCCTCCATCAAATGGATGTCCAAAATGCGTTCCTTCACGGCAATATCGATGAAGAAGTTTATATGGACGTTCCCCTTGAACTTCGCCGACAGGGGGAGAATATTGTATGTCGGCTCAATAAATCCATCTACGGTTTAAAACAGGCTTCACGTAATTGGTTTGCCAAATTCTCTCATGCCACTCAAAAGGCCGGATTTGATCAATCAGAAGCTGATTATTCCTTATTCACAAAATCTGAAGGGAACTCATTTACCGCAGTTCTTATTTACGTGGACGACATCATTGTCACCGGGAATAATGAGCAAGCCATTAAGTCTCTCAAGGAGTTTCTCCATCGACAATTTCGCATCAAAGATCTTGGTGACTTAAAATATTTCCTAGGAATTGAAGTTTCTCGATCTCATAAAGGAATATTCATTTATCAAAGGAAATACGCATTAGATGTTTTAAAGAATGTTGGTTTACTAGGATCTCGACCTCATTCATTTCCGTTGGAGGAACATTTGAAGTTAAACTCGGACGAGGGTGATTTACTACATGATCCTACAAAATACCGTAGGCTTGTAGGAAAATTGATTTATCTTACGGTGACGAGGCCTGATATATTGTATTCCGTACAAATTCTAAGTCAATTTATGCAAAGCCCTCGAAAGCCACATTGGGAAGCTGCCTTAAGGATATTGAGATTTCTTAAAGGGAATCCTGGTCAAGGGCTGCTCTTTTCATCATCCAGTGATCTTACATTAAAAGCCTATTGCGATTCGGATTGGGCAAGGTGTACGATGACTCGACGATCTGTTTCGGGGTATTGTATTTTTTTAGGAAACTCTTTAATTTCATGGAAGTCAAAGAAACAGACAAGTGTGGCACGTTCATCCGCAGAAGCAGAATATCGTGCAATGGCGACGACGTGCTTGGAAATAACATGGATACGATATATCTTGCAAGACCTGAAGATCATACAAAATCAGCCAGCTACCTTATTTTGTGACAATCAAGCAGCTCTCCATATCGCCAGAAATCCTGTCTTCCACGAACGAACTAAACATATAGAAATCGATTGTCACATTGTTCGAGAAAAAATACGAACTGGCGTCATCTCTACATCCTATGTACCATCATGTTCTCAACTTGCAGATATCTTTACTAAGCCTTTAGGAAGCGAGCAATTCCGCTTCTTAAGAGACAAGTTGGGACTTCATGATATTCACTCGCCAACTTGAGGGGGAGTGTTGGAACAAATCCCACGATTTGTGCCGTGATATGCATATATTAATTGATGTATACTTGCCCTGTAATTAACCTTGATTATAGCATAGAATATTGAGGTCAATATCATTCCTAGAATAGATTCTCGTATGTATCTATATATTGATCTTTGTAATCACAAAATATATATACAAAAATCTATTCTTATTATCTTTATATATAAAAGAAAGGTTTTCCCCGAAACCCTAATGGCAGCTTTGGTAAAAAGATTGTAGCCCTAAGGGTAGTTTTGTCATTTTACCTTGCAAGTTAATATGCTTCTTTTGTTGTTGTCCCCTGCCGGTTTCCAGATACACTTGCCCACTATCTGTAAACTGTCGAAAGAAACTGCCCACTTCTATTCAACAGTTCCAATCACAAATAAACACCCACGGTAAATACATATTTGATATTTCTTCATCACTCACAAATAAACACCTTTTATATGTAATTTCAAGAAGAAAAAGAAATACTTCCGTTCTAATCATGCTTTTCTCTTCCTCCAATTCATCTTCAATTTTGTTTGTAGCATGTGAAATCAGAATCGACAGTAATGACCTGAGCCTTAACCCTTTTCATTTTATTGTTATGACTGAAATTTAATGGTGTTTTTGCGCAGGATGATTCGGTCGTCAGCAAACAGAGGAAAGACACTGAATGTGACGAACATAATTTCATTTGTGGAAGGCAAGTGTTCAATTTATTGAATTCTACTGATTTCCCTTTAATTTTTTCTTTAATTTTATCTTTTTTCATAAAAATAGTTTCGCAGAGACAATATGACAAATAAGAAGCCTCCATTTTTTTATCTCCGTAAATCAAACAATCTCTATTTGTTTCTCCATCATAATTTCTTATTAAATTCATTTTTGGTGAAGTAGTTTGGGAATGGAACTGTTGGGGTGAAGTTCTGCATGGATCCTAACTATCTCTACAACCTGCACTTACTTAAGCCCTCGGGTTGGTTTTTTAATTTTATTTTTTTGGACTGTTTTAATTTGCCTATCATTTCCACAATGTATTTTTATTGTTCATATATTTTAATGAGTACCTGGGATTCAGAACATTATTTGAGATGGGGCAATAATTTTTGTTTTTTCAGTTTGGTAAATTAGGGATTTGTTTCAATATCTCAACATGGAATTGGTTGCTTTATTAGAAGGGAAAAAAAAATGATCCTGATATTCTGATGGATATCATTTGCTACATTTGTTGGATTGCAATTGACTGTATTTGCATTCAATTCCTCACTCCCTCAAGCCACTATCTCTCCATCTCCAAACTAACTGCCGCGGTTAACGAGATGATGTCGAAGGTGATGTTTTTATTTATTAATTTTCTTTTATGATGTGATTAATAATATTTGTTAAGTAATTTACGCATATCTTTCAATTGAGAATGTATGTTTATGTGAACAGAACGATTTGCTGATTAATATCTTTATTCGCGGGTTGTTTTCTGTTCATCGAGCCATCGAAGAAGAAGATTGTGGCTCAATCTTTACTGCCACTTCATTAATATCATTCCACCCTGTTCTAGGAGTGACTCTATATCTTCTGCACCGAGCAATTCCACAAACTATCACCTGCAATTCTTCTAGTTAATTCCCTCTCCACTTTTCCTATATGTTGCATTTTTGTTATATAAGAATATAATTAACAGAAGTAATAAGTGGGTTTCTCAGTTTTAGTGATTTCTTTTTTATTTTTTATTTTTATTTTTGTTTTGTTTGTATGTGTTTGTGGTTTTTGCAGGGGTAGTGGCAAATAAAACCATTGACTATAAAAAATGGCATAATCTTGAAGGATTACATATGCAAAGAACAATCTCGACGGAGGTATATTTCTAATCTTCTTCTTTGTTGATTCTTTGTATGGATTGGAAGTTCAATTCAGAGTAAACAGTTATACAGTAGTTGTTCCTATTGTTGTTTACACCATAACAATATTAGGCTCCACGCAACCATAATTTATAACCCTCTCTTTGTCAATTGGATTCTTTATAGTTGAATATTTGTGATTTTCTTTTTTATTTTGTAGTGGCGAATATTGTACTCCTTTGGTTTTTGATTGACTTGCAGCGGTGTTCGTTGGTTGCACAGGCGCCGATAGTTTCTTGGTCGAAGGTAAAAGTTCTTCTTTAGATTACCTTTATGTTCTCTCTATAATAAAATTCATATGTTTTTTTTTTAATTTCAACTTATCCTTTGTTGAGGGCTCTATATCTGTCGAATGCTTTAGTAGGCTCAAGTGGTATCTCATCATCATTCGGTAAATTGATAAGTAAATAAACCTAGATGTCTTATCTTTTGTGGAATAATAGAATTGTGCATTTTCATGTTTTGTGGTCACAACCTGCATGCTTGATGGTTAAACAAACAGTAAATGATTGTGAAGAGGAGCACACAATAATACTTAGCAAATAAAACTTACAAAATTCATCTTATAATCTTTAAGTGATATAAATGTCACATTGAATCAGTGAGAGTTATTTTGCCCATGTTATTATTTGTTTATGAAAAAGTCTGAAAATGACCAACTTCTAGAAGAGAAATGAAATGAGTGTAGCCAAATAAATATTGTACATGGAATTAGTTTGAACTATCAGCTTGAATAGTTTGAATTCGATAGTTGCCCCTCTTTTTTTCTATTTCTCACGATTCTTGCACCACCCATTTGAATAGATTGAATTCTTTTAGAAGTTCGTTTCTTCTTTGTTTTGATTTTTTCTACCCCCGCCGGAGTATTGCGGAAATTCAAGGTATGTTTATTGACTAGAAATCCGAATTTCTTGAAAAGGCAAAAAAATTGTTGTTTATATTTTACAACATGCTCAAAGTACACTAACTTGGATGTTAATGTTACTGCATTTAAGGAAAAAAATGTCGGCGTTTATAGTATGATGCAAAAACTGAGCTAATAAGGGTTCATAAGAAACTATAGACTCCTTTTAATTGTTTGTAGTCGTGGAATTCATAATGTGATTTAGAAACTGAGGTAATATGAGCTTATAGGAAAACGTCTGACTTCTTTTAATTGTTTAAAGCCGTAGTTGATTATTCTTTTTTTTTTTTTCCCTTATTTTTTGTCTCTTTTAATGTGTTGTGGTGTTGGTTCTTAGTTGAAAGTAGTGGGAATTAAGGCTTTGTAATTTTTGTTCAATTGACCTTTTGATTTCGCAAATATTGTTATTGGCTTGATCATTGAACCCTTCCTTTGTTTGACTAATTTATTGGTCTTCACTATCTCAAGTTTTGCAATCAAAATTTGGTCACTGCAATTGCTACTTAACTGACAAGTAGGAAAGTATAACCACACACAATCATTTATTCAATGCCAAAGGAATGTATTTCAACATTTTCAGGCTTTAATATATTTAGCTTAGCTTCCATCAATTTACTTTATTTCTGAAATATCGATGAGCTCTTCTTTACTGTTATTTTATCTTCTCATTTTTTTATGTGAACCTGTTTAAATGAGATTCCGACGTCACAGGGACAATTCCATATTGAACACATTCAAGACTACAACAAACAATGGTGGCACATGTGAAAACGGCTCCGAAGTTACGGCACACCACCAATGATCGATTTGTGTTGTAGTACCTCCATTAAGAAGACATATATTTCAAACGGCTTCAGCGAATCATCTTTTCTGAGTTTCAACTTTCAATGGCAACTGTTATTCTATTAATCAATCCGAAGATGGTGTCCATATTTTCAAAGACGAAGTGCTATATTGGAATTGTGGTGATATTGGAGTTGAGGATGAGTTGATTTTTGTTTAATGCGGGAGGAAAGAATTACTCAGACATCCTTCCCGATTCTATATTAAGAGATTTGGATGGTGCATTAATATATAAATGGATTTGCGAAGATTGTTCACATGTAATGCTAAACCAAAACATGTATCATTCTTCTTCTTCCATTTGTAATTTTGTTGTCTCATATTCTGCAAAAACAAAACTATTTGATTTGTCAATCATTTTTAATACTCATCAAGCCATTGTGACACATTTTGAGAAATCATATGGGCATTTTGGTTGAATGTTGGTTACCCCAGGGTATTTTTATCCATTTACCTTTAAGTAATCTAAATAGTGAGTAATTATATGAATGTTTTTCTTTCCTAAGTTCAGGACCGTAAGAAATCATTATTTAAGCAAGGTTATTAATTTATCGAGTTTCTATTGTAACTGACAATATATTTTATGATTTTCAATTTTTATTCTTCTATTTAAGTAGACGCCCCGTGCAGCGCACGGGGATAAATACTAGTTCTTATCAAAGGAAGAGAATCTGAACTCTATTGCAAGTCAATAGAAAATGGTAGGTTATCTTTCCTTTGTTTTTAGTTTGTTCAGCCATGCACAACTTTCTATCTACTCCAAATATTTGAATAATTAATTCATAATTTTTTTTCTGCAGTTGGTGAATTAGAGGACCTTTTTTGGTAGGATATGAACACAATGTCAGGAGTGCCAAGGCTCTCTTTATCAGTCGAGATTGCCCAACATTTTACCGGAGGAAAAAAGCACAACAGAAGCCAAACTAAAAGTAGAACGGTGGAACTTGTGGTGAAGTTTCATCTGTACATGCTCACATCTTAACTATACACATAGGATATATATTTTGGATATATATTTTTCATTTTTATGAATATCTCTACTGTACAACATTTTTTACGATATCCAGGTAGGTAACTAATGGTTGAGATTTTGGCCGACGTTGAAAGGTGGTCTTGGTGAAAATTTAAACAAAAATCTGATCCATTAATGTAAACATGTAAATTATTTCTCTTCGAGGACTAATGTTGTGTATACTGTATGTGCAAAGCTAAGATTTTACAATTTATGGCTCAGGCTCATATTACTTCTTTATTTAGATAGTTACTGTGTTGGATTTTCAATCATTCTCATTTTAACTCATTTTAAACCATTCATATATGAGACCTCATTGTAATTCATTCATTTCAAAATTTTCAATTCATTTGAGCCAAACGAATAATATTTCTAACTCGCTCATTCACTAAAATATTTTTTATCTTGATAGTTTGAGCATCTTTCTACTTGTTTTTGTTCTTCTATTCTGTAAAGAGTGCATTTGATTCTTATGGATAATCTTTGTTTACTCTGTATATATTAATAATTATAGAAACAGTAGTAATAATTCAAAGCAAAACTTAACTAAAAATATAATTATGGAATAATATTATGTTACACTTGAACTTAATTAATAATGATCATACAACATAACTTCATCCAGCCAATCTAACCTTAAATTTCAGGACTAACAACATATTAATAATAACATTTATTAAAAAAACATCATAATAATAATAATATTAAAATAAAGGGGCTATTTGACAAACACCCCTCATTGAATTTTGACTTCTTGATAAATCCATTTTTTTTAATTGATATTTGTTATAAATCCAATTAACTTTAATTATCCAAAATGCCCCTATTTACTATTACTGAAAATTACTATATTATATTATTGTGGAAAAATCAATCCATTTTTGGTAGATATGCAAATGCCCCTATTATCTCTCTCATCTCACACCATCCACTATTATCTCTCCTATCACATATCTCACGTTAATTTTAGTTTATATTTTCCCAATTGTTTTTAATTTTTTAATAGTTTTTTTTTTACAATTTAAAACAAAAATTATTTTTTCTTTGTTCAGTTTTTTAAATTGTTTATATTTAAAGAAAAATTGAAATCCACTATGTACTCATCGAAAACCACTAAATTTATCGAAAATCACTATGAAATTAAAGTAAAAATTTACTATAAAATAAGCATAATCCACATTAATGGTTTTTTTTTTCTAAATTTTTTTCCCAGTTTTTTTTAATAAAAAATATTTTGTTCAAATTGAAATCCGCTACATATTATTGAAATCTGCTACGTATTATTGAAATCCACTAAATATTTATCGAAATCCGCTACATATTATTGAAATCCACTACACATTTATCGAAAACCACTATAAGTTTATCAATATCCACTATAAATTTATCGAAATCCACTCTGAAATTAACTCGAAATCCACTATTAATATATCGAAATCAACTATGAAATTAACATAATTCAAAAAAAAAATTTAACGTAATCCACTACATTATATTATTAACATAACCAACTACGAAGAAGGTAATCCGCAACCCAATTGACATAAACCACTGTAAAGTAACGCAAATTCACTATTAAAAAAAAACAATCCACTACTAAATAAACGTAATTCACTATGAAGTGTTTGGTCAGAAAAAATAAAACGACTACAAAATTTAACAAAAACAACAAAAATATATATTTTCATTGAAAACCAAAATAAATTCTAACACAAACATTAATAAGACAAAGTACTGAGGGAATAATATTGAGTGTGAATACCACTCTTTACTGTGTAAAGAGTGGCCCAAGAAAAAAAAAAGTTTTCCAACAGTAGCATAACCAAGCAAAAGTACAACAATTGGGCAGAGAAAGATAAATGTTGTAACCCATTTGTGCATAGAGGAAGATAAATTATTACTATAAGTTAATAAAAAACTATTGAGGTATGTAACTTCCTTGACTAGAAGAAGGTTAGGAAGGTGAATAAGCAAACATCTTACAAAAACTCACTTTCCGGTCACTCGTTGGAATCCACCATTTTTTTATATCTCAAATCCCCGAAAAACGAAACCTTATTCTCGGGTGCACCAAATTCAAATACTTTAATTTCAGAAAATCCCCAAATAAAGAATTTGTCTCTCTCTTGAGAAAACGAACCTCATTCACTGAACCCATCTTGTTAAACTCCTCACAGAAGAAAATTTGTCGCTGATTTCTCTCTCCGGGCAAATAGTAACCAACTTGAAGACTAGTCTCTCCCGCCGGCCGCCGCACGACCCTTCACAACCTCGAAATCGAGCAGCCTCTCATCTGTGCCACCACCCACCATAGCTCCTCATTCGACTACCTCAATTACTACCGATGCAAGGTCTCCGCCGTCGTGGGTTGCTAGCAGATGGCGACGATCGCCTGGAACTGCCCCCAACCACTGTCTCGCCTCTCGCCATAGAGGACGCTGATTCAACCGAGATGCGAAGAGAATGCCTCGGGTCTGAAAACCTCAGTCACCATCTTCAGCCTTCGTACTGCTACAGCGGAGAAATTATTGAAGATAAGAGAGAGGCGGAAGAGAGATTTGTGGGTTAATTGGGAACCCTAATATACATTTAAATAAAATAAGGGTATAATGGTGATATTTAGTTATTTTTTATTAATAAAAAGTGTCTTGGATTTACCTTAAAAATGCAAAATAAATTTGGGTTCATTGTAACTACACGTGTGTAATGAGGGGGTTTTGGCAAATAATCCCTAAAATAGATTACATTGAAACCAAATTAACTCAAGAAAGCGGCTTAATTAATTCATGGTTTTAGTCTTTGACCAAAGGTAAAATTACAAATGTATCCTTTAATTAAATAATATAAAATTATAACAACATAAAATAGAGGTCAGATTGAATCCAAACAATAATTAGAGGCCAAATTAAAATTATGCTAAATTTCTCAAACTTAAATTAGAGACTTGGTTGCAATTTCCCCAACCCACCACACCGCGACTAGCAACCAGCGAACTACCAACAACACCAATTCCCACTACAAGAAATTTTGGTTTCAATGACGATTTTGTATGATCGTTAAAAGTTAGAAAATGGTAGCTAAAACTTCTAGCGACCAAATTAAGCTTGGTCACCGGTGGTCACAACAGAGTAGCTACTAAAAGTACTCAGTGACAAGAAAATATATGGACGCTAAAAGATGAGATTTAGCGGCGAACTAATAATGGTCACTCAAAATATAATTATTAACGACCAGTTTTAGACTCGCTTATGTAAATTTAATGGTGGCAATAATATTATCATGGTTGCTATAGCAACATATATAGTGGCCATATTATTTTGGTCGCTAAATGATATATACGTATAGTGACCATATTTTATTGTTGCTATAGGATATATATTTGGCCACCACATTTTTTGGTTGCTACATAATATACATATAGTGACGGTATATGTTGGTTGATAAATAATATATTTTTTGGTAGCTAAAATATATACATATCGTGACCATATTATTGATTGCAATAATTTTTACATGTTTTCGACTATTATTAAATTTACTGACCAATTCAGACCAATAATTAATTGGTTGCATTAATCATTAATGTTTATTTGCAACAATGGCTGTAAAAAAATTAAAATTAAACTAAAGATTACATATTTACATATTATCAAACAAATGTGAATGTTATAATTTCAATCTATCATATTCAATACAATAATAAATCAATCATTCCAAATAATAAGAAAGATTACTATAATTTTTTCATAATAAATTCCACTTCATAAATTGTTAAGCGACCACAAATGACTTCCACGATAACGTTCTTTCACTAAACAGCCCAACCTAAAAAAGGGAAAAAAAATTCGAATAGAAAATAAGAAATCATATGATAGAATCAATTTCAATCATTTGTCACTTAGTAGCACTCATAATTCAATAATGTATCTAGGGCTTTTGCATAAGTAGCTACTTACCTCGTCCAGTCCATGTGTTTAATGTGATGCATTGCCTGAGAATTATCAGTTAGGACAGAAATTGTAATTCATTTGTTCTACCTCATATAATAATTGAAGAAGCTTCAAAAACAATTAATACAAAATATTGCATGAAATGGATCAGAACTTTGATTTCAGAAAACTCACCTAGATCCCAATGCACAATATAGCTGAACTTGCTCCTCCCGACTCCCTTCCTCAATTGACCACCAACCTAGTTACCTGATATATAAAGAATTTATCCACAATCAGTAGAAGTAGAGAAATAATTTTGACAAATTTTATGGTTCATTTTGATATAACGTACATTCGGTATACCTGGATCCACACCTGGATTGACCACAAATAAATCTCATATAATCATGAGCAACACCCGGTAAGCTAATACTACTTTCTATGTCAGCTCCATCTGAAGTAAGAGTGTTGATTTGTTCAAATTTATGCATGTCAAAAAAACCTGGTCCTTGCATTAATAAAAGAGAGAACACAAATTAAGTATATTTAGCAAAAATCGTAACGATTAGATCAATACATTACCAAATACTAACTCAATATCGTCCAACCAATAAATTTACTTAACATACCCTTATATACCTCATATGATGTTATGTCTAATTTTGATCAAAATACTGTAAACTCGTTGCTCAATGTGCATAAGATAAATTTTAAATAAATAATGGCATAAAAAGATGCTAAACATTAAACTTATCCATAAAATGTACAAATTAGCTTAGCATAATTAAATGTTCTTTAATAAATATCATATCACCCGAAATTGAGTCTTCATTTGTTCTATAGTATCTCATCACCAAATATGCAATCAAAGTACATAATATTCAGTATACCTGGGATCCACGACAAATAAATCTCGTATAAACGTGAGCAACACCCGACAATCTAATATTATTTTAGAAAATCTGGCAGCTTTGGTACTTCAACTTTGAAAATTCATATATATTAAACCATGCCTACAAACCTTATGAAATTTTAACACAACGTTCACATATATGTGGTTTATGCCATATTAAAACAGTTCAGTAAAATACGGAAGAGGAATAATTAATTTAGTACAGCAACATCAGCAGAATTTCAGAACAGAGCATTCAACTTTAAAAATACCAAATAAATCATTCTTTCAACGAAACACCATGAAATTTCACGAAGAATCATATTTATAAGTTTATAATTATATCCAGTTGGAATCGCATGAATCGGAACAAGATAAAATCTAATTTAACATATAATTCATAGATGACTCAGAAATCATGAAGTTTCAGAAAACGGTTCATAACTTGATCAATATAATTTTAAATTACGCATACCATATGTCAAAACGAAGCTAACAGAAACATCTACATGCATAATTAATTTCGTAATTTTCAGAAAATAAATCAGCGATGAATCATGCACTGGAATCTGAGGCTACGAATCTGGAAATCAAACTAGGGTTTATTGAAATGTATATTTCTTGACCTAGATCCCTAAATCCCATTCCTAAACATATGAATCAATTAAAAACATAAACATATCTTTTTATTTATCATCAATTCAGTAAACACCAAAGTCCTTACTTCTTTGAAGAGAATCGAATACAAAGAAGAAGAGGGAACCGAAGGATTAGATATGAAACTTCCCGACGAAGAAGGGGAAATTAATGAATTCGAAAATTCTCTTTTCCTGTAATCAAATCTTCCAAATCTCCTTAATGAATTCAAAAATTCTCGAAAAGGGGTAGGAACTAAAGCTTGGAGAATGTAACGAACTTAACTGGCCTTTGAAAATCCTCTCATACGACGTCGTCCAACTTGAAGAATCGTTATTGCCATTTCCTTTAAACACGTTTTTTCTTTTATTATTTATTTTATTTAAACGCCGTCGTTTTATGATGACTGTGCAGGAGCTCATGCGTTTTACATGCATGTGAGCTCCTGACCTACCCAGCTGCTGCCCCTTTTGCTTCTATAAAAGGAGGGACCAGCTCTTGCTTTCTTTTTTAAACTTTTTCAGATTATTCTAGTTTAGGTAAGGTAGAGTAGCTGGAGTTCTTTTTATCCGTTGTGTATTGAGGAAAACCCTAATCTTTGCTATCAATATTACACTACCTTTTACCCACTCTTTTGTTTGTATGTGCGAATTAACTTGTGGTGAAGGAGATTCATAACATTTGGTATCCAGAGCAAGGCTTTCCTGTCCGACCACGCAACCATTGATGATGACAAGATGCCATGTGCGTTCGGCCAGTGGAGAACAGAGCAGAACCGAGGCTGAGATTTTTGTGGAAGAACAGCTAGCTTTTAATGATAAGATCCAAGGAGAGCTGTCTATCCTGCAGGGAGAGATCTCAAGAAACAGAGTCGAGAGCAACCAGAAGATGGACGAGATGAACAGAATGATGGGAGAAATAATCAGATCTATAGGAGGAGATAGAGGAAAAACCTCAGCAGGCAACACCTCAGATCAACCTCACAGGAATCCGGAGATCTCACCCCCAAGAAGAGGCAATATCTATGAGGAGCAAGGTAATCCTAACACCTTCCTCAGAAACTTGGAGAGGAGAGATATTAAGATAGATTTCCCTAGATTTGATGGAAATCTGCCCAGAACTTGGTTAAGAAGATGCCATAGGTACTTTGAGCTAAACCCTATGTCTGAGCAAGAGAAGGTTAAATTGGCATCTGTTTATCTGGAAGGGAACGGTGAAGATTGGTTCTCAGATTACATTGAAAGAATGGAGAGAGTGGAGTGGGAGGTCTTCTCTAATATGATTTTGGAGAGATTCATGGAGGAAGAGGGGGTGAGTTTGTTAGCTAGCTTCAACAGATTGCACCAAACCTCCACTGTAGAGGACTACAGGTTGAACTTTGAGCACCTTAAGGTGTTTGTATCGAGAAAATACCCTAATCTGCCTGAAGGATATTATGTGGAGTGCTTTGTGTAGGGGCTCAAAGGGGAAGTAAAGAATATGGGGAAGATGATGAGACCAGTTGCCCTATCCAGTGCCATTCAGCAAGCTAAACTACAAGAGGGATGTGTGGATCAGTTAAAGACAGAAATCAAGAACTCAGTGAGAGCTAGTAATCAGACCATGAGAAACCACAGAATGGGGGGTCAAGACCAGCCACTAAGGATACAATACCCTGAGAGGAAGGCTCCTGAAACTAGAAGACTCATCGGGCCTGAAATGGAGGAAATGAGGAAAAGAGGATTATGCTACAACTGTGAAGAGAAGTACACACCAGGGCATAGATGCAAGAAGCTTTTCAATATTGAGTGTATCCCATTAGCAGAGGAGGAAGTAGAGGAAGAAGAGGCAGTAGGAGGAGGTGTGGAAGAAGTCATGCAGATATCATTCAGTGCCATGGTGGGACAGATCTCTCACAATACACTTAAGGTTATTGGCAAAGTGAAGGGAAAATCCATAACCATACTTATTGACACTGGAGCTTCTCACAGCTTTCTTGATCCACAGTCTGCTCATAGATTGAACTGTGACCAAATATACACAAAGAAGATGAAGGTGACTGTAGCAGGGAAACAACAAGTATTCTGTGATTCTAAGTGAACTAACTTCCAATGGGAAATGGGGAGCTACCATTTTCTCATGAGCTTAACACTGTTAGAACTGGGGGGATGTGATGTGGTGTTGGGGGTGGACTTTATGAAAAGATTTGGGCCAGTGGTCTTTGATCACAATCAGAACTGTATCACCTTGAGGCAATGAGGAAAGGAGATTATTCTCAAGGGGGTTAGTGGGGACCCACAGTTCCTTATGATCAATGAAGAGGAGATGCAAGGCATGCTGGATAGTGGGAGCATTAACATGGGTTGTTTGTTCATGTTATCTGCCAAAGAAAACATGAGTCATGAAGAGCTGACCTCAAGGGAAGTGAAAGAGGTACTTGATCAGTTCAAGGATGTCTTTAAGAACCCCACTGAACTACCGCCAAGTAGAAAGACTGAACATACTATTCCTCTAAAGGAAGGTACTCAACCTTTCAAATCACAACCATATAGGTACCCCTACCTGCAGAGGAGAGAGATTGAGGAAATGATCAAAGAAATGCTCAACACCGGGATTATACAAGACAGTTGCAGCCCCTTTGCTTCACATGTCTTATTAGTTAAGAAGAAGGATGGTACTTGGAGGTTCTGTGTTGACTATAGAAGGTTAAATGCAATGACCATTAAAGATGGATATCCAATACCCTTGATTGATGACCTTCTGGATGAGTTAAGGGGTGCCAAGGTGTTCTCAAAGGTGGATCCAAGGGCTGGATATCATCAAATAAGGATGAGGGAAGAGGACATTGAGAAGACTGCATTTGTAACTTCTTCTGGACACTATGAGTTTAAGGTGATGCCTTTTGGATTGACTAATGCACCAGCTACATTTCAAGCAATAATGAATGATGTGTTTAGAGAGCATTTGAGGGAGTTTGTGCTAGTATTCTTTGATGACATACTCATCTACAGTAAGAGTGAAGAGTTACACACTACTCATCTAAGCAAGGCACTAGAGTTGTTAAGGCACCACAAATTATTTGCCAAAAGGTCTAAGTGCATCTTTGGGCAGCCCAAAGTGGAATATTTGGGGCATGTGATTAGCCAAGAAGGAGTGGAAGTAGACCCGGGGAAGATCCAATGTGTGGTAGACTGGCCAGCACCCAAAACAGTTAAAGCTTTAAAGGGATTCCTAGGACTGACTGGCTACTATAGAAAGTTTGTGAGGGGGTATGGGGAGATAGCAAAGCCTCTAACTCAGCAATTAAAGAAAGGGAAGTTTGCATGGAATGAAGAGGCTCAGAGGGCTTCTGAGAGATTAAAAGCAGCAATGACCACCACTCCAGTCTTACAATTACCAAATTTTCAAGAAAAGTTTATTGTGGAGACTGATGCCTCATACTATGGGATTGGAGCAGTATTGATGCAGCAATCACATCCCATAGCCTTTCTGAGCAAAGCTTTGGGGCCAAAGAATTTAGGACTCTCCATTTATGAGAAGGAGTTTCTGGCTATCCTTCTTGCAGTTCAGAAGTGGAAAGCTTATCTAATTTGTGGTACATTTCTGATAAGGACTGACCAGAAGAGTTTGAAGTACCTTTTAGAACAAAAATTGTCCACACCACTGCAGCACAAGTATCTGGCCAAGTTACTAGGGTTCAACTATACTATTGAGTATAACAAAGGGACTGAGAACAGTGCAGCAGATGCACTGTCAAGGAAAGAAGAGACTGGAGAGCTAGCTCAGATCACTTGCATGCAACCTATGTGGATCCAAGAAGTGATTCAGAGTTATGAGGGAGATGAAGAAGCTAAAGAGATCATTAGCAACTGCACCCTGAGACCAATGGATGTGGATTTCTATCAGTACTGTGATGGAATCATCAAGTACAAAGGGAGAGTCTATGTGGGAGGTGCTGGAGGAATCAGGCAAAGGTTAGTGGAGCATATGCATGGATCTCAGCTGGGAGGACATTCTGGGATCCAAAACACCTACCACAGGATCCAATCAGTTTTTCTATGGCCTGGATTAAGAAATCAAGTAAAGGACTGGGTAAGGCAATGTGCTATATGCCAAGTCAGCAAACATGAGAATGTCAAGTTACTAGGCTTACTTCAACCATTGCCAGTAGCTGAGCAGGCTTGGTCAAGCATTACCATGGACTTCATTGTCAAATTGCCTAAGTCTCAAGGGAAGGAAACTATATGGGTGGTGGTTGATAGGTTTACCAAATATGGCCATTTCATAGCACTTAGTAGCCCTTTGAGTGCCTCACAGCTTGCTCAAGTGTTTGTTGAGGAAGTGTATAGGTTACATGGGCTTCCTAGCTACATTATATCTGATAGAGACACCCTCTTCACTAGTCAATTCTGGAAGGAACTGATGTTAGCTCAGGGGGTGCAACACCAGCTCAGCACTGCTCATCACCCTTAGACAGATGGGCAAACCGAGAGAGTCAACCAGTGTTTGGAGTCATACCTACGATGCATGTGTGGCCAGATGCCGAAGAAATGGAGCACATGGGTGCCATTGGCAGAGTGGTGGTACAATACCTCGCACCACTCCACCATACATATGACCCCCTTTGAGGCATTGTACGCGTACAGGCCCCCTCAAGTAGGCTATGGGCCACATTTGTTGCACAAAACGGGTGGTGTTGAAGCTTGGGTCAAGGACCATCAAGCCATCTCCTAGAGGTTGAGAGAGATGTTAGGGGAGGCCCAAGCGAGAATGAAATATTATGCGGACCGGAATAGAAGTGAAAGAGAGTTTGAGGAAGGAGACTGGGTGTACTTGAAACTAAAACCCTATAAACAGCTAAGCCTGAGAAAAAGTGAAATATGGAAGCTAACTCCTAAGTACTGTGGGCCCTTTCGAGTCATCAAAAGGATCGGATTGGTGGCTTATGAGCTACAACTTCCTCAAGAAGCTAAAGTGCATCCGGCTTTTCACGTGTCTCAGTTAAAAAAACATTTGGGAAGGGTGAGTAGGGTGGTTGCTACTCTTCCCCCGTTAGATGAGCAGAACTAAATCATATTAATCCCTGTGGCTGTGCTTGAGAGGAGGATGGTGAAGCATAACAATACAGCTCAGGTTCAATGGTTGGTACAGTGGGCTCACCTGCCTAAGGAAGAAGCAAAATGGGAGGTGGCTGCCGATATGGAGTCCAAATTCCCAGATTTTAAGCCATGAGACATGGCTTCTTGAAGGGAGGAGCAGTGTAACGAACTTAACTGCCCTTTGAAAATCCTCTTATACGACGTCGTCCAACTTGAAGAATCGTTATTGCCATTTCCTTTAAACACGTTTTTTCTTTTATTATTGATTTTATTTAAACGCCGTCGTTTTATGATGACTGTGCAGGAGCTCATGCGTTTTGCATGCATGTGAGCTCCTGACCAACCCAGCTGCTGCCCCTTTTGCTTCTATAAAATAAGGGACCAGCTCTTGCTTTCTTTTTTAAGCTTTTTCAGATTATTCTAGTTTAGGTAAGGTAGAGTAGCTGGAGTTCTTTTTATCCGTTGTGTATTGAGGAAAACCCTAATCTTTTCTATCAATATTACACTACCTTTTACCCACTCTTTTGTTTGTATGTGCGAATTAACTTGTGGTGAAGGAGATTCATAACAAGAAATTGGGTGAAATAGGCGAATACTTTTGGGGAAAACAAAAGAGGTAAGATAAGAGGGATTTGGTGCAAACATAATGAAGAAATTAAGGGAGAATTTTTTCTTGATTTTCTGTAATATTATGCGGAGAATTGGGAGAGAGATATAGAGAGCGTAAGGAGAGTGAAGTTATATTTTGTGATGAAGAAACGTGATAAATGGTTGTACTTTTATTATTTTTTGCATTTTCGCCCCCCATCTTTATTTTATTTTCTTTTCTTTTCTTGATTTGTTTAAAAACTAAACTAGTGACCAAATCCATTTGATTTCCATAAGTAGTCTAATAGTAACCAAATTCAAGTGGTTGCTAGCAACTCAATTAAATGGTTGCTAATAATTAAATTAAAGACTCGTAGAAACCGTAAAAAAAAATTGATGTTAACTTGGTCACTATTGACACTAAGTTATAGTGACCATAAAAATTGTCGCTACAAACTTTAACTTTAGTTGCTACAAGTTGTCTAACTATTAGTGACCACATATAGCTACCAAATGTTCGCTGGTCGCAACAAGATTTAACCCTTCCCACTTTTGCTACAAAATTACTTTTGGTCACTAAATGTGAACATTCAGTGACCATTTAGTTATGGTCGCTGAGAATTTGGTCACTGAAACTAGTTTTTCTTGTAGTGTCCCCCACTAGAGATGACAATTTGACCCGCCCTGTCCCGAAATTTTCGGGTGTTACCCACCCTGAAAAAAAAATGGGGTGGATTTGGGGATCGATTTTTTTTTTGACCGGGTATGGAAACGGGGACGGATTTGCCTATACCTGCTCCGTATACCCGCCCCATGCCCACCCATCATTATTTATATATACAATATATATTTATTAATTATTATATTAAATATAAATAATTAAATAGTAGCAATATAATAAATATTAGCTATAAACTGGAATTTTTAGGTTTCGATTATATAATTAAATATTAGTAATATAACTAAATATTGGTTTGTTTATTGAAATATAAGCCTTTAAATTATAAGTAGATTGCATATTTATTTATTTAGAAAAAAAAAATAGATGGGTATTCTTACCCACCCAATACCCCTGGAGAATTTTACCCGCCTCTATACCCGTGGAGATTTTATGGGGTGGGTATGGGGATTATTTTTAAAGGGTTAATATGCTAAGATTCCCTAAAATGAAACCTAATTTGAACTAAATGACAACCTTAAATTCAATCTTTTAATTAAATCCCTATTTTGAAATAATATATGACCCACATCCCTAATTTTTATATTATCCCTACTTTTCTCTTATACCATAAATATAATATCCCACATTTATTCAACTAATCATATTTTTTTTTTGTTTTCTCTCTCGCATCTCGCCGCTCCCTCTCGCCTCTTCTCAGATTTTTTTTTCTATCTCGCCTCTCGCCGCTCACTCTCCCTCTCGCATCTTCTTCTCCCTCTCCCTCTCGCCTCTTTACCTTCCGGCAAGGCGTTGTGGTGGTCGAGGCGACGACGAGGGGTTGTGGTGGTCGTGGCGGTGTTGGGGGTTTGTGGTGGTCGAGGCGGTGTTGGAGGGCTGCGGTGGTCGGCGGTGTTTGGGGGTTGCTGTGGTCGGCGGTGTTGGGGGCTGAGGTGGTCGGCGGTGTTGGGGGTTGCGGTGGTCGGCGGTGTTGGGGGGCTGTGGTGGTCGCCGGTGTTGGGGGCTATGGTGGTCGGTGGGTTTGGGGGCTGTGGTGGTCGGCGGTGTTGGGGGCTGCGGTGGTCGGCGGTTTTGGGGGCTGCGGTGGTCGGTGGTGTTGGGGGGACTGTGGTGGTCGGCGGTGTTTGGGGGTTGCGTGTTGGAGTAGGTGACCAACAAGCCAACTTGTGGCTGTGGTCTTTCCTTTTATCTTGTAATAAAACAATCGTTTTTTCGTTCGTAATAATAAAATATCTTATTTGGCATTCTATATCTGTTATCCCATGCAAGCAGCATAGATATAGTCCTAACGAGTTACTCTATTACTGTGAGTTGATCTAGTAGAATCGTGAGATAACTCAGCAATGTAATGTAACTGTTAAACCTTGTTCCTAGTCGATGGGTTACGCCAATAATGAGGATACCGGCCTTTCCCTTTTGAGACTAGCACTTAGTGTATGTGTACTGCGTCTCATCAGTCCTCGGTGTTGTGACATCGGCATACTTGAGTGGGTGCTCATACTGGATGAGTTCACTGAACTCCCTCGCCCTAGAAATCTATAAGTGGTTCTCATTCATCGAGTAATAGGTTTCTAAGATATAGTTGTACACCATTAGTCCTTAAGACCCAGACATCACCGTGACTTCACTAGAGGACCGATTGTATCGTGACCTGTCCCTGAGTCCCACCGCGGACCGCTCCAAGGGCCAACGTTCGTGCAATCCAAAATCTAGTGTGAAGTCTGTGCATTGTAGTAGGGGATTCGAGCGCTTGAGTAGTCATGGATGTCCTGTGTGTTCTGACGGTTTATAATCCATGGAATCTCTGGCCAGAGTTGATAGTGGGGTGATTAGGGAAATGTGTTTCCCTAAGTCGCACACGAACGGATTTATAATACCTAGAACGTTCGCACGGTTATTGAACTTTATAAGAGGTCTCGGTGAACCAATGCCTCTAGTTCAATTGGGACATGTGCTACGAAGGGATCGTACTGTACGCTAACTATATCATAAGGTTCTTGCAGGCACTTCATTTGTATCTAGGGAATCATGATGCGTAGTTGCTAGACGCCAATCTTGATTCGTTGGGCACCGATTTGATCGGGATTAGGTAAAATGAGTTTTACTCTAATCGGGACTCTTGGGAGGAGTTCGTATAAGAACAATGTGTTGTTCGAATCACAAAGAGTTGTGAGCCCACGGCTAGCATACACCTGAACCATTGAGGGTCACACTTCTCGTGTAATATAGATCCTTGATAACAACAAGCATAGATTAATGTGTTAATCTTTGAACGATTGGATGTCGATATGATTGAATCCAAGATTCGTAATTGTGGATTGCGAATCAGAATAAACGTAGAGAAAGAGAGAAATGCGGAATTTAGTGAACTTTCTAAATTGGGAAGTTTCCCGATTTAGCAAGTCCACTGAAGTGGAAGTTTCCAATTTTGGAAATTGGAAATTTCGAAGAGGCACTCGTATCGACGAGGGCTTTGAGCTCGTCACAAATATAATTTTGTTATAATTTTGTGAACGATCGTTTATTAGAAACGAGGCCGACGAGGGAATGGGTTTAATGCATCAGTGGGTCAAGCCCTATGACTTAAGCCCGCTAGGGTTGAAAACCCTAGGTATAAATAGACCTCAAACAAGAGTTTGAGATCAGATTTTCAGCACCAAACCCTAGCCGCTCAAGCCCTAGCCGCTCCCCTCTTCGGCCGTTGCTCCACCGGCGCGCCACCGCCGACCACCGCCGGAAAACCGCCGGTTTTTTCTTCTCTCGTTTCCTTCGTTTTATTCTTGTTGTTATCTAACTCGTTTACATCTAGTGCTGTAGTTCGAGTGGGTCGAAAATACGAGGTGAAACCTAATTGGAGAGGAGCTGCTGCCCCGACGAATCCAAGCACCGCCGCACGCGCCGATACGCCGCTCACGCGCCGCCGCTGCTGCTGCCACGCGCCGCCGCTGCTGCTGCTATTCACCGCCGTTCGTCGCTTGCTGGATCAGCTCATTCCAGCCGTGAATTGCAGCCCCGAGGATTGGTAATTTGCAGCTTGTACGTGATTCGTTCTAGGTTTCGATTCGTCGAAATCTCACGCTACAAGAGGTAAATAAATCGAAACTTTCATAAATTAATTCGAGCATGTTTGTATGAATTATAATTTATGATTGTGAGTAATATCTGATTACGTGTTTCGATTTCATTGAATGATGAACAAGCATGTTTCGTGATTTTCGGTTTTACGTGTTTTTCAATTAAATCGATAATTACCATATGTATGGCGGAAGCGTTAAGGTACGTTGACTATGTGATTAGTTTTGCATGTAATCGAAACTAGTTCGATCTAAAAATTTTAAATTCCGCTGCGTATACATGCACGATCCCCAACAGTGGTATTAGAGCCACGGGTTAATCGTTTATTTGTCAACGTGTTTATCGTTTTCGAAAGCATGCTTCGATTTGTTGAATTGTTGAATTATTGGTGTTATCTAATTGGGTGTTTTAATATTAATTAAATATTTTGAATATTTCAGAAAATATTAAAAAAATTTAATTTTGAAAAAAAATCGATTTTTACTGCTGTTTTTCAGCTGACCGAACCGGTCCGGTCGGACCGGTCCGACCGGTCCGGTCAGCACAACAAAAAAAAAAAAAAAAAAAAAATTAATTTGATTTTCTGAAATTAATATTAAAAATTAATTGATTTTTAATTTTTGAAATTATTTATCAATTAAACCCAAATTAGATAATTGATCCATTAATTTAATTTGAATTCAAAGAATAGTGTTGGATTAATTATTTAATTTAATCTTTAAATTAGTTTAATTAATGGAACACAAATTAGATAGCAAATAACTAATGGACTTCATTCTTATTTGAATGATTTATGAATGAAGGAGGTCCGTTAATTATATTTGCAATTTATCGTATTAATTAATTAATTCATGAGATGAATAATTGTGATTAAGTACGATGATGATCGTATGTCTCTCTTAGGATCAATATGCGTTTCCACATACCTAGAGAACATAGTTGTAGGAATCACAAACGATCATAACCTAAAACTTCCGATGAGCTAATAAGATTTAATAAATAAAATCCCTCATTCTTAATTAAGAATAATTATCAAGCTATAAAGAAAAACCAAATTGTTGAATTTTTCTTTCCTTCTACCAACAATTAAATTATGTGTAGCCTCTCATGATAGTGCAGTAAGCCGTGTTAGCGGGGAGTGCTATTGTGGGATAAGCTGTAATTTAATTGACATTAGATGGAGATACGGTCATAGATAAAATTATGTTGAATTAATGTGGTCGGCTAGATTAACTAGGGATTGCATTAGTTTGATATAGTTGGATCTATGACATCTCATATTGGTAGGCTAGACTTGACACACGAAGATTTTGATATTCGCTAGATTAACTTAGGTCATTATCAAGTGTGAGGTAAATCGAACTTTAGGGTCACATAGTGATGTGATTGATAGTACTCTACCTTTAGGCTTATGTAATCGGGATAGATTAACTACGGGTTACATTAGCGCTATTGGACCTAAAGCCCATTAAAGAAAAATAAGTTTTCTCGATTGTCTGCTAGAGGGTGGTGGAATTCGATAAAATTAGTGGGAGAACAATTAAAGCATAAAAGTCCAAAATTTTAATTGTAACGATTATTACGAACTAAACTCTAATTATTGTCTTCTTAAAATTTTCTCAGCAACAATGTCCAAACATCCCCTTTCCTCAATCCTCGACCAAAACAAACTCACCGGTCCAAACTATTTGGATTGGCTTCGCAATCTGAAACTTGTGCTCCAAGTCGAGGAGCGTCTCTATGTGCTCAATGAACGTCCCCCCGCTGCTCTTCCTGCGACTGCTACTGCTGACGAGACTGCCACTTTCGAGGCATGGAAGAAGGACGACCTCCATGCGAGGTGCTACATGCTAGCATCCATGGTGCCAGAGCTCGCGAGGAAGTATGAGTCTCACGTGCATGCTTATGATATCAAGCATCATCTTGAAAGCATGTACAGTGAGAATACTAGGGCATCGAGGTACTCAGCTACCAAGGAGTTGATCACCATGAGGCTGCGTAAAGGGGCTTCGGTCCACGAACACGGTCTCAAGATGATCACTCTCCTTGAGAAGCTGGTGAGCCTTGATGTCACCCTCCCGGCCGAGCTCTCGGTGGATTTGATCCTACTGTCCCTTCCTAGTTCTTATGAATCGTTCATAGTGAACTTCAACATGAACAAGCTCGATCCACCATTGGATGAGTTGTTGAACATGTTGGTCAGCTATGAGTCCACGATCAAGAAGGAGAAATCAGTTCTCCTAGTTGCTCCTTCTGCAAAGAAAGGTTCTTTCCAGAAGAAAAGGAAAGAAAGGAGTTTCGGCCCGAGCAAGAAACTTGAGAAGGGCGAGTCGAGCGGAGTGAAGAATGACAAGGTCACCAAGCAAGTTGATGACGCTTGCCATCATTGTGGAAAGAAGGGCCATTGGCGACGCAACTGCAAAGCTTACCTCGATCAGAAACGTTCTGAAAAGGGTACGTATTTAGTTGAAGTTAATTTGTCCGTTAAATCTTCTGCTTGGGTATTGGATACTGGTTGTGGCTCACATCTTTGTAATGATTTGCAGCTCATGACAAGAAGTAGGAGGCTTAATGTGGGTGAGACCTACCTAAGAATGGGCAACGGAGCAAGGGTTGCTGCTGAAGCCATTGGGACAATTTATCTTTCTGTTTTGGATTCTAGTTTTTCCATTGTTTTGAACAATTGTTTATTTGTTCCGTCACTTATTCGAAACCTTATTTCTATTCCTGTTTTGGATAATGAAGGTTTTACTTTTGTTTTTGGAAATTCGATTTGCATTATACAAAAGGAACAAAATATGATTTGTAAGGGACAACTTATAAACAACTTATATGAACTAAATCCAAGTGAGATACCAATTAACGTTATATCAGCAAAACGAAAAGATATAAGTCTTAACCCCGCACAACTTTGGCACGCTCGACTAGGTCACATTTCCTTGAGAAGGATGAACAAGTTTGTTAGTAAAGGAATGTTCTCCTTGGAGGACGTTAAATCACTTCAAACTTGTGTGTCCTGCCTTAAAGGAAAAATGACCAAGACTCCCTTCAAAGGGAAGATGGAACGGGCCGAGGGTCTTTTGGATTTGATCCATTCAGACGTGTGTGGTCCACTAAGCGTTAGTGCTAGGGGTGGTTTTAACTAATTCGTTACCTTTACCGATGATTATTGTAGGTATGGTTTCGTATACTTAATGAAGTATAAGTCTGAAACTTTTGAAAAGTTCAAATATTTTAGACACCAAGTAGAAAACCAACTCGGTAGACGTATTAAGAAACTACGATCCGATCGTGGTGGCGAATACTTAAGTACTGAGTTTATAGACTATCTTAAAGAGAATGGGATTCTGTCTCAATGGACTCCTCCTGGAACTCCTCAACTTAATGGAGTTTCCGAACGTCGGAATCGAACACTGTTAGACATGGTTCGATCTATGATGGGGTTCACCGAACTACCGGCATACCTGTGGGGTCATGCACTCCTAACTGCCGTGTATTTGCTGAATAGGGTTAATACCAAAGCAGTTAACTCCACACCTTATGAACTTTGGCACTCCAAGAAACCCACGTTTAAACATATTAGGATATGGGGTTGTCCCGCTTACGTGAAGCGGCTAGTGGGAGATAAGTTGGATAGAAAATCCGACCTATGCTATTTTGTGGGGTATCCCGAGGATTCCATGGGATACGAATTCTACTATGTTTCCGAGGCAAAGGTGTTCGTCTCGAGAAATGCCGTCTTCCTTGAGAAGGAATTTCTATCGGATAGAAAGGGCAGTGTAGTTGATCTCGAAGAAGTTCGAGAACCACAATCTGAAGTTCAAGCACAACAATCAGATAATGAACCAATTCAACAAACCACTAATATACCTCCTGAACCGTCGCTGCGTAGATCCGAAAGAGTTCGGAGAGCGCCCGATAGGTTATTCCTCGTTGATGAAGTTGACCAAGGATGTGATCCTAGAACTTTCAACGAAGCTGTATCGGATACAGACAAGGGACATTGGCTAAATGCCATGAAATCCGAAATGAACTCTATGTACTCCAACAAGGTATGGACCTTGGTAGATCCACCCGAGGGAATTGTTCCCATAGGCTGCAAGTGGATCTATAAGAAGAAAATTGGAGTAGATGGAAAGGTATCGACCTACAAGGCTAGATTGGTAGCGAAGGGTTATACTCAAAAGCAAGGAGTTGACTATGAGGAAACCTTCTCTCCAGTTGCTATGCTTAAGTCCATTAGGATTTTGCTGGCCATCTCTGCGTGGTATGACTACGAGATATGGCAAATGGATGTGAAGACCGCTTTCCTTAATGGGGACATTGAGGAAGAAATTTACATGGCGCAGCCGGAAGGCTTCATATCTTCTGGAGATGAGCAAAAGGTTTGCAAACTCCAGCGATCCATTTATGGATTGAAACAAGCATCCCGTAGTTGGAACAAAAGGTTCGACACAACTATCAAAGAGTTTGAATTTGTGAAAAACCCGGAGGAACCTTGTGTCTACAAGAAGGTTAGTGGGAGTGCAGTGACTTTTCTTGTACTTTATGTTGATGACATACTACTCATTGGGAATGTTGTAGGGATGTTGCAGTCAACTAAAGTATGGTTATCCACACGTTTCTCGATGAAGGATTTGGGAGAAGCATCCTACGTATTGGGAATACGGATCTATAGAGATAGATCGAGGAGATTGCTTGGCTTGTCCCAATCCATGTACATAGACACCGTTCTTAAACGGTTTAGCATGGAAGAATCCAAGAAGGGATTCTTGCCAATGTCCCATGGGGTTCGTCTCTCGAAATCCATGCGTCCTCAAACGCAAATGGAAATCGAGGAGATGAAAAGGACACCTTATGCATCCGCTATAGGAAGCATAATGTATGGCATGCTATGTACACGACCAGATATTGCGTATGCTGTGAGCGAGCAGATATCAGTCCGACCCCGGCCCAGCCCATTGGAAGGCTGTGAAGGACATTCTCAAGTACTTGCGAAGAACTCGAGATTTGTTTTTGGTCTATGGGGATACCGAGTTGAAAATAGAAGGCTTCACGGATTCTAGTTTTCAATCGGACGTGGATGACTCGAAGTCAAACTCGGGGTATATATTCAAAGTCAACGGGGGTGCCGTGTGTTGGAAGAGTTCCAAACAAGGCACGACGGCTGATTCCACCACCGAGGCTGAATATATTGCAGCATCAGATGCTTCAAAGGAAGGGTCATGGATTAGGAAATTCATCCAAGAGTTGGGTGTATTTCCGAACGCTAGCGATCCAGTACGGCTGTACTGCGATAACAACGGAGCCGTAGCGCAAGCTAAGGAACCAAGAGCTCATCAGAAGTCGAAGCACGTGTTGAGAAAATACCATGTGATCCGAGAGATCATAGAGAGAGGTGAAGTCAAGCTAGACAGAGTCACCTCGGAGGACAATATTGCAGATCCCTTCACCAAGCCATTGTCAGGATCAGTCCACGAGAAACATCGAGAGTCGATGGGACTTAGATTTATGAGTAGTTGGCTTTAGGTCAAGTGGGAGATTGTTGGAGTAGGTGACCAACAAGCCAACTTGTGGCTGTGGTCTTTCCTTTTATCTTGTAATAAAACAATCGTTTTTTCGTTCGTAATAATAAAATATCTTATTTGGCATTCTATATCTGTTATCCCATGCAAGCATCATAGATATAGTCCTAACGAGTTACTCTATTACTGTGAGTTGATCTAGTAGAATCGTGAGATAACTCAGCAATGTAATGTAACTGTTAAACCTTGTTCCTAGTCGATGGGTTACGCCAATAATGAGGATACCGGCCTTTCCCTTTTGAGACTAGCACTTAGTGTATGTGTACTGCGTCTCATCAGTCCTCGGTGTTGTGACATCGGCATACTTGAGTGGGTGCTCATACTGGATGAGTTCACTGAACTCCCTCGCCCTAGAAATCTATAAGTGGTTCTCATTCATCGAGTAATAGGTTTCTAAGATATAGTTGTACACCATTAGTCCTTAAGACCCAGACATCACCGTGACTTCACTAGAGGACCGATTGTATCGTGACCTGTCCGCGGACCGCTCCAAGGGCCAACGTTCGTGCAATCCGAAATCTAGTGTGAAGTCTGTGCATTGTAGTAGGGGATTCGAGCGCTTGAGTAGTCATGGATGTCCTGTGTGTTCTGACGGTTTATAATCCATGGAATCTCTGGCCAGAGTTGATAGTGGGGTGATTAGGGAAATGTGTTTCCCTAAGTCGCACACGAACGGATTTATAATACCTAGAACGTTCGCACGGTTATTGAACTTTATAAGAGGTCTCGGTGAACCAATGCCTCTAGGTCAATCGTGACATGTGCTACGAAGGGATCGTACTGTACGCTAACTATATCATAAGGTTCTTGCAGGCACTTCATTTGTATCTAGGGAATCATGATGCGTAGTTGCTAGACGCCAATCTTGATTCGTTGGGCACCGATTTGATCGGGATTAGGTAAAATGAGTTTTACTCTAATCGGGACTCTTGGGAGGAGTTCGTATAAGAACAATGTGTTGTTCGAATCACAAAGAGTTGTGAGCCCACGGCTAGCATACACCTGAACCATTGAGGGTCACACTTCTCGTGTAATATAGATCCTTGATAACAACAAGCATAGATTAATGTGTTAATCTTTGAACGATTGGATGTCGATATGATTGAATCCAAGATTCGTAATTGTGGATTGCCAATAAGAATAAACGTAGAGAAAGAGAGAAATGCGGAATTTAGTGAACTTTCTAAATTGGGAAGTTTCCCGATTTAGCAAGTCCACTGAAGTGGAAGTTTCCAATTTTGGAAATTGGAAATTTCGAAGAGGCACTCGTATCGACGAGGGCTTTGAGCTCGTCACAAATATAATTTTGTTATAATTTTGTGAACGATCGTTTATTAGAAACGAGGCCGACGAGGGAATGGGTTTAATGCATCAGTGGGTCAAGCCCAATGACTTAAACCCGCTAGGGTTGAAAACCCTAGGTATAAATAGACCTTAAACAAGAGTTTGATATCAGATTTTGAGCACCAAACCTAGCCGCTCAAGCCCTAGCCGCTCCCCTCTTCGGCCCTTGCTCCACCGGCGCGCCACCGCCGACCACCGCCGGAAAACCGCCGGTTTTTCTTCTCTCGTTTCCTTTGTTTTATTCTTGTTGTTATCTAACTCGTTTACATCTAGTGCTGTAGTTCGAGTGGGTCGAAAATACGAGGTGAAACCTAATTGGAGAGGAGCTGCTGCCCCGACGAATCCACGCACCGCCGCACGCGCCGATACGCCGCTCACGCGCCGCCGCTGCTGCTGCCACGCGCCGCCGCTGCTGCTGCCATTCACCGCCGTTCGTCGCTTGCTGGATCAGCTCATTCCAGCCGTGAATTGCAGCCCCGAGGATTGGTAATTTGCAGCTTGTACGTGATTCGTTCTAGGTTTCGATTCGTCGAAATCTCACGCTACAAGAGGTAAATAAATCGAAACTTTCATAAATTAATTCGAGCATGTTTGTATGAATTATAATTTATGATTGTGAGTAATATGTGATTACGTGTTTCGATTTCATTGAATGATGAACAAGCATGTTTCGTGATTTTCGGTTTTACGTGTTTTTCAATTAAATCGATAATTACCATATGTATGGCGGAAGCGTTAAGGTACGTTGACTATGTGATTAGTTTTGCATGTAATCGAAACTAGTTCGATCTAAAAATTTTAAATTCCGCTGCGTATACATGCACGATCCCCAACATTGCGGTGGTCGGCGGTGTTGGGGGCTGAGGTGGTCGGCGGTGTTGGGGGTTGCGGTGGTCGGCGGTGTTGGGGGGCTGTGGTGGTCGGCGGTGTTGGGGGCTGTGGTGGTCGGTGGGTTTGGGGGCTGTGGTGGTCGGCGGTGTTGGGGGCTGCGGTGGTCGGCGGTTTTGGGGGCTGCGGTGGTCGGCGGTGTTGGCTTCTAGGATTTGATGGATGTTGTGTTTACGACTAGGGTTGGCGAGATTGGGTGTTGTTGGGTGCTAGGGTTTGGTAGTACACCGTAGTAGACTATATAGTACACTGTAGTATACCATAGTCTACATGGTATACTACAGTATTGACAACAAATAAATTAAAAAAAAAAAAAGCTACCTATCCCAATTGCAATAGTACCCACTTGAACTCTCGATAGAATCCATCATTTTTCGTTAATTTCATTCATGTAAGGGATTGTTGGAAATTTTATTTATTAAAATTAATTTATGGAAATTAATAAAAAAAAAGGTTTTTAGGCACATATTTGATCAAATAGGTGTGACAATATGAAGAGGTGTGGCCACACCTTTTCATTTGTTTAATTTCCTAAGGATTGTGTTCATTACTCACAACCATTGGAAACCTATAAATAAAAAGCTCCACACGTTTCATTCAACAACATAGAATATCAATTCAATCCATAATTTTGTTCTATGAAATTCTTCTTTCTTTAGCCCCGAAAATATTCTTCGTAGAATATTTTCTTCCGTATTCGATATGAAAGTTTGAGACACAAAGTAACGTTCGTTTTACTCGGGATTTTTAGTGTTCATATGCCGAGTTAGCCGTTGTATCTTGGGAGACGATTGTCAAATAACCGTAAGCACCGTAGCGGGGGCAATATCGTCTTAAGGAAAGAGTTTACTCGCCTCGCCTAATCTTTTCTTATTTTCACTAACTAATTTGTTCAACCATTTTACTACATTTATTACCCGTTTTATATACCGAGAACAACAGAATCTGAATTATGAATTTTGTTGGGTAATTTTGAAAAAAAGGGTATTTATTGCAATTGAGCCATCATGTTCTTGTTTGCAATTTGAAATTTCTTGTTTGTCATTTTTTGTTTAAAATTTATTATTTTCATTTCTTGTTCGCACTTTGAATTTTGATTTGCAGTTGCAATTATCATTTCGGTAATTAATGATTATAATTATACCAGACATGATTACGGACCGGTAATTGCACTTTGAAAGTTTAACCTTACAATCTTTATTTGAATTTGCATGTGATATTTGCTATTTTTAAATACCGTTTTTGTTTGGCTAATTCTCGTGTTACTTACATAGGATGCTTTTTATTTGCAGTTTACATTTTGCAACTCATGTATGGACTTGCATAATTTGTTGTTTGATATTTGTAATAACATTCTTTAGATAATTCATTCGTTCTTATTTGTTTTTGTTGTTCACACAACCAAGACAAAAGAAGCAGAAATCTCTAAATGGATGTTCAACATCATCCAAAAGGAATAAAACAAAATCAGCCCCGACTGCAGTCGAGACTCAAGAACCACTAACAGTAACACAAAGAAACACCACTTCACATTATCGTTTAAACCTCGTTTTGTTGTCCATGTATTGAAGTTTGCAGTTTAAGTCTATGTTTGTTGATAAAAGGATTTGATGTTTTAGATTCACCTTGTAAATTCTAACTTCAAATTGCAAACGAAAATGTTAGTTTTACTATTGCATTCTACAATATTATTTTCTCAAACTAATGCAAATAAGAAATTTATGTTTGTTGTTTTAATGTCTGCATTATTTGGGGTGGGGTTGCTATTTACTAAAATATTATAACAATAACACACAATCAACAAAGAAAAAATAAAAAAATAAAATCTAAAAAATACAAAATAAAAGAATAAACATAAATAAATTTGTATTAAATGAACAGTGAGAGAAAGAAAGGGAGGAAAATGTGTGTGGGATTTGAAAGAGAGAGAGGGAGGCTAGACATGTGAGAGAGAGAGGGGAAAGAAGCAAGAGAGAGAGAGAGAGAGAGAGAGAGAGAGAGAGAGAGAGAGAGAGAGATGAGAAGGAAAGAGGAGAGAGAGAGAGAGTAGTATGTGGAATTTGTTCTTTTATTTTACATAAATAATTATTTCCATAAAAATATTAACCAAAGGTATTCATGTCTATATACTAATAATTTAAATTAATTTATATTAGTTTTGTTGGTCTAAGGACCCACACATATAATCATGTAATGAAATGGACTTCCAACTATATAAGTTCCAAACAAGGGGAATCTTGCCAATTTTCCCTTGTTTAAAATTATCTTTGGCTTTTCAAATTTCAAAACCAAAGTTAAAATTTGACATAGTCTAAGCTTTTGCATTTTGTTGTTAGAGCAACTCCAAGAGTCATGTGCAAACCTATTTTTTGCATTTCTTTTACATAATTTCAGCCCAAAATAGAGCTACAACAGCAAAATGGGAAACTGCAAAACTTGTTTATTTTAATTTTGGTTTCTCAAATTTAAGAAACCAAAGTTACCATTTAACAAAGGGTTTTTTGTGCATAAGTCCTTAACCAACCATCATTGTTATTCTAGGTTTAGGGGTTATATCTCTTTCAGCAATAAGCACATTCCTTTAATATTTATTATAAATAAAGGAAGAATTCATGTATGTGACAAAATTACCCCCAACCATGTACACCCAATTCTTAATTATAACCCTAATTTAATAAATTTGGACCACAAAAATCCAATTTGACTTCTTTTTTTCAAAAACTTTTTTTTTTCAAAAAATACTTTTATGCCGCCGGATAGGGGTGAGCAAAAAAACCGAAAAACCGAATCGAAAAACCGAAAAATCGAGCCGTTTTAAATCGTTCTGAATAGCAAACCGCATGTACGGTTTTTTATTTTTGAAATACCGAATTATTCGGTTCGGTATGGTGGAAAGGTAAATAACCGAACCGAAACTATAAAATGACTTCATTTTATATAATATATGTATTATTTTACCCTAATATTTATTTTCTATCTTTCAATTATTTGTCTCATTCTAAGCATTTGGAAAGTTGGAAAATGAAAGATGGCACTCGTAATGACGAGGATATTATAATGATTCCGAAAATGTAATTGTTACAATTTTCCGATCATTGAATTGAGAGAGACGAGCAAGTAAAGGAACTAACGAGCTTAAGCTGTTGGGCCCGGTCCAACTTAAGCCCGTTAGGGTTTTATGCAAGGACTATAAATACTTGATTTATAGGCCTTGCACAAACACACAAGACCTAACCCTAACCCTAGCCGTCCACCTCTCTCTCTCGGCCTCTCTCTCCCGCGGCCACCACCGCCGTCAACGCCGCCGTTTCGCCGGAATCGGCCGTTCATCGGCCGATTACTTTGGTAGCTTCTTTCCTTCTCTTTTTCTTCCGTTTTCTAACTATTACGTGTCTAGTGCCACGTGTTTAGTAGATCGAAGTATACGAGGTGCAATCCGAGAGGACGAAGATCGAAGATCGAAGAATCGAGGAGCAGCATACGAGCCGAAGCCGCACGCAACCCCACGCGCCGCCCGAAGACCGCGCGTGAGCTACACGCGCCGCCACGGCCCATCTCGCCGCTGCTGCCGCTGCACCGCTGCTGCCCCGATTGTACGGATTGGTTTCCGTAGCAATCTCGACTTGCTTAGAGCTCCTACCTCACGCTTCAAGAGGTAAACACACGAATCCCTTGTTTCGATTCGTTTACGTTTAAACTATATATTCATGTTTGCTTTCGTATGATTTTATGTGATTATGTGTAATCGTTTTGATCGTTGCAAGAATGTTAGTTGGTTTAAACGCGAGCATGTTAATTGGTTTAAATTCAGTTAAACATTTTAGCATGTATGTTGTTTTTTAATTTCGCTGGAAGCGCAAAGGTACGCAATTAATTGATTTTAATTTGTCGGGCATGTGCTTATGTGCTTTAAAGTCGTTTAAATCGCATTAAATTTTTGTTTTCCGCTGCGTACACGTGCCCGAAACCCAACAGTGGTATCAGAGCTCGTTGCGCAATTAATTGCGTTCGTTATAATTGCTATGATTTTATGCATGTTCGATTTATTAAAGTAGTGATTGTTGTATTATGTAACTGGGAGTTTTCGTAAGTTTAAAATATTTTTGAAATATTGTTTAGAATTTTTCCAGCTTTAAAATTGTTTAAAATTGGAAAATCGGATCTGAAATTATTTTTAAAACGTCGGTTTTTTAATTGTTCGGATCGAACCGGTCGAACCGGCCGGTTCGATGGTTGTGTGCGATCTAGTTGACCGAATCCACGTGGATTCGGGTCGGTCAGACCGGTTCCTGGTCCGACTGACCCGGCCCACTGATTTGGGTCAGCTGGACCTGACAGAACCGGACCGCTTCGGTCCGAACCGGTCAGACCGGTTGGACCGAACCGGTTCACTGAAAATATAAAAAAAAATAATAATAAAATAAAATAAAAAAAAAATTATTTCAGATTTCTAAAATTAAACTTAAAAAAAATTGATTTTAATTTTTGGAAAATTATTTTCAATAGATCCCAATTAGATAATTGAATCGACAATCATCTATTTTAGTAAATAGGTGTTAGATTAATTAATTAATTTAAATTGTTAAATTTATTGCAATTAATATAACACATATATAATATTGATTATAGTTCAACTTAATTAATAGTACCTCAACATTATTTGAATGATTTATGCTAGTTGAGGTTCTATAATTATTTTGAAAAACCCAATAATTAATTAATGTAATTAATTATGTAATTAGGTCGTATGTTCCTCTTAGGACAATATGCGTTTCCATATACCTTTAGAGAACATAGATGTAGGAATCACATAGACCAATCCGAACCTTCTGATGAGATAAAACTTTTTAATAAAACCCCTCATTCTTAATCTAATTGAGAATCATTTCAAGCTATAAAGAAAAAAACCAATCTGTTGAGTTATTTCTTTCCTTCTGCCAACGGTTGGATTATGTGTAGCCCTTTATTGTAGTGCAGTAAGCCGTGTTACCGGGGAGTGCTATGGTAGAGTAAGCTGTAATTCAATTGACATAGCAATGAAGGTAGCCATAGAAAAGGGTTATGTTGGATTAACGTGGTCGGCTAGATTAACTAGGGACTGCATTAGTTTGGCATAATCAAGTTCTATGAGCATCTTTGATTGGTAGGTTAGACTTGACACACGACGATTTTGATATTCGCGAGATTAACTTAGGTCATTATCAAGTGTGAGGAAAATTAATTTAGGGTCATATTGTGGATATGATTGATTGTGATCTACCTTTGGGCAAATATAATCGGGCTAGATTAACTACGGGTTATATTTGTCTATTGGACCTAAAGCCCATTAAGAAAAATCAGTTTTCTCGTTTGTCTACTAGAGGGAAGTGGAACTCGATAAAATTAGTGGGAGAACAATTAAATAACATAAGTCCAAACATTTAATTGTCACAATCATTTAACGCGAATCTCTAATAATCCTCTTCTCTATATGTCTCAGATAATCATGTCTAAGAATCCCATAATGTCAATCCTCGACAAACTCAATGGCCCTAATTACCTAGATTGGTTGCGTAGTCTTAAGCTTGTGCTAACTGTTGAGGGGCGTCTCTATGTTTTGAACGAGAGACTTCCCGCCACTATACCTGCCACAGCGACTGATGCTGAAAAGGAAACTTATGAAGTTTGGAAGAAAGATGACACTCATGCTAGGTGCTATATGATAGCCGCCATGGAGCCCGCGCTTGCGAGTAAATATGAGTCTCACATGCATGCTTTCGATATAAAGGCTCATCTCGATAGCATGTATAGTGAGAATATTAGGGCATCGAGGTACGCTGCTACAAAGGAGTTGATCACAGCGAGACTGCGCGAAGGGACTTCGGTCCACGAGCACCGTCTCAAAATGATCACTCTCCTTGAAAAGCTAGTGAATCTTCATGTCACCCTCCCGGCCGAGATCTCGTTGGATTTGATCCTGTTGTCCCTTCCTAGTTCCTATGAATCGTTCATAGTGGACTTCAACATGAACAAACTAGATCCTTCCTTGGATGAGTTAATGAACATGTTGGTCAGCTTCGAGTCCACCATTAAGAAAGAGAAGTCTGTTCTCATTGCTGCTACTTCTGGAAAGAAGAGTTCTTTCCAAAAGAAGAGAAAGGAAAGAGTTCATTTCCCAAACAGCAAGTTCGAAGTGGGTGAAGGTAGTGGAGGCCCCAAAGCAAAGGTTGGTAAGCAAGTTGATGATGCTTGCCATCACTGTGGAAAGAAAGGACATTGGCGCCGCAACTGCAAGGCTTACCTAAAGCAGAAAGGTTCTGAAAAGGGTACGTATTTCATTGACGTAAATTTGTCTGTCAACTCTTCTTCTTGGGTATTGGATACGGGTTGTGGCTCACATTTGTGCAATGATTTGCAGCTAATGACAAGAAGTCGAAGGCTTAGAGCGGGTGAGACCTACCTAAGGATGGGGAATGGAGCAAGAGTTGCTGCTGAAGCCATTGGCACAATTTACTTAAATGTTTTGGATTCTAGTTTTCCTATTGTTTTGAACAATTGTTTATTTGTTCCGTCCCTCATTAGAAACCTTATTTCTATTCCTGTATTAGATATTGAAGGTTTTACTTTTGTTTTTGGAAATTCGATTTGCATTATACAAAAGAATGAGAATTTAATTTGCAAAGGACGACTATTAAACAACTTGTATGAACTAAATCCAAATGAAATACCTATTAATGTTATATCAGCAAAACGTAAGGAGATAGATCAAAACCCCGCACAACTTTGGCACGCTAGATTAGGTCATGTCTCTTTAAGAAGGATGAACGATTTTGTCAGTGAAGGATTGTTCTCTTTGGAGGACGTGAAATCACTACAAACTTGTGAATCTTGCCTTAAAGGGAAAATGACCAAGTCACCCTACAAAGGGAAAATGGAACGAGCCGAGGGTCTTTTGGATTTGATCCATACAGACTTATGTGGTCCACTAAGTGTTAGTGCGAAGGGTGGATATAACTACTTCGCTACCTTTACCGACAATTATTCTAGGTATGGGTATGTGTACTTGATGAAGTACAAGTCTGAAACATTTGAAAGGTTCAAAGATTTTAGACATGAAGTAGAAAAGCAACTCGGACGAAGTATTAAGAAGCTGCGATCCGATCGTGGTGGAGAATACTTGAGCATCGAGTTCATTGACTATCTGAAAGAGAATGGGATACAATCCCAATGGACTCCACCGGGGACTCCTCAACTTAATGGAGTCTCCGAACGTCGGAATCGAACTTTATTAGATATGGTTCGATCAATGATGGGGTTCACGAACTTACCGGCGTACTTGTGGGGTCATGCACTTCGTACTGCCGCGTATTTGCTGAATAGAGTTAACACCAAAGCAGTTAAATCTACACCTTATGAACTTTGGCATTCCCGGAAACCCAACTACAAACATATTAGGATATGGGGTTGTCCCGCTTATGTGAAGCGATTAGTGGGAGATAAGTTGGATAGTAAATCCGACTTGTGCTATTTTGTGGGGTATCCCGAAGACTCGATGGGATACGAGTTCTACTATGTCAAAGAAGCAAAGACGTTTGTTTCGAGAAATGCCACCTTTTTGGAAAGGGAGTTTCTATCCGATAGAAAGGGCAGCATGATAGAACTTGAAGTAGTTCAAGAACCACAAAGTGAAGTTCAAACGCAAGAACAAGTAATCGAACCAATACAACAAACCACTAATATACCTCCTGAACCTACGGTACGTAGATCCGAAAGAGTTCGGAAAATGCCAGATAGGTTATTCCTCCTCGAAAATGATGAAGATCATGTTGATCTTGGACAAGATCCAAGAACATACAATGAGGCCGTACCGGATGCGGACATGGGACATTGGCTAACTGCCATGAAATCCGAAATGGACTCCATGTACTCCAACAAGGTATGGACCTTGGTAGATCCACCCAAAGGAATTGTTCCTATAGGCTGCAAGTGGATCTATAAGAAGAAAATTGGAGTTGATGGAAAGGTATCGACCTATAAAGCTAGATTGGTAGCAAAAGGATACACTCAAAGGCAAGGTGTTGACTATGAGGAAACCTTTTCGCCAGTCGCGATGCTGAAGTCCATTAGGATTTTGCTGGCCATAGCTGCGTGGTACGACTACGAGATATGGCAAATGGATGTGAAGACCGCCTTCCTTAATGGAGATATTGAGGAAGAAATTTACATGGCGCAGCCGGAAGGCTTCATATCTTCTGGAAGTGAGCAAAAGGTTTGCAAGCTCCAGCGATCCATTTATGGATTGAAACAAGCATCCCGTAGTTGGAACATTAAGTTCGACTCAACTATCAAAGAGTTTGATTTTGAGAAGAATCCGGAGGAACCTTGTGTATACAATAAGGTCAGTGGGAGGGCAGTGATATTTTTAGTGCTTTACGTTGATGACATTCAACTCATTGGGAATGACGTAGGAATGCTGCAACAAACGAAAGCATGGTTGTCCACACGTTTCTCAATGAAGGATTTGGGAGAAGCATCTTACGTATTAGGAATACGCATCTCTAGAGATAGAGCAAGGAAGATGCTTGGCTTATCCCAAAGCCTGTACATAGACACCGTTATGAAACGGTTTAGCATGGAAGAATCCAAGAAGGGATTCTTGCCAATGTCCCATGGGGTTCGTCTCTCGAAATCTATGTGTCCGCAAACACCTAGTGCAATCGAGGAGATGAAAAGGACACCTTATGCTTCTGCCATAGGAAGCATAATGTATGGCATGCTATGTACGAGACCCGATATTGCGTATGCTGTGAGTGTCACAAGCAGATATCAGTCTAACCCCGGCCCGGCTCACTGGAAAGCCGTGAAAGATATCCTCAAGTACTTGCGAAAAACTAAGGATATATTTTTGGTCTATGGGGGTGCCGAGTTGAAATTAGAGGGTTTTACTGACTCTAGTTTTCAATCGAATGTGGACGACTCAAAGTCGAATTCTGGATTTATATTCACGCTTAATGGTGGTGCCGTGTGTTGGAAGAGTTCCAAGCAAAGCACGACGGCCGATTCCACTACCGAAGCGGAATACATTGCAGCGTCTGAAGCTGCAAAAGAAGGGACTTGGATAAGGAAATTTATCCAAGAGTTGGGCGTCATTCCTGATGATAGTGATCCAGTACCGTTGTACTGTGATAACACCGGAGCCGTGGCGCAAGCTAAGGAGCCACGATCTCATCAGAAGTCGAAGCATATTCTGAGGCAGTATCACGTGATCCGAGAGATCATTGATAGAGGTGAAGTTAAGGTTGAACGAGTCACCTCGGAAGAGAACGTTGTGTACTGCATCTCATCAGTAAACGGTATTGTGATATCGGCATGCATAAGTGGGTGCTCGTAAGTTGACGAGTTCACTGAACTCCCTCACCCTAGAAATCTCTAAGTGGTTCCCAATAATCGAGTAGAGATATCTATGGTATAGTTGTACACCATTAGTCCTTATGACCTAGACATCACCGTGACTTCACTAGAGGACCAGCTGTATCGTGACCTGTCCCTGAGTTCCACCGAGGACCATCCCAAGGGCCAGTGTTCGTGCAGTCCGAAATCTAGTGGGAGGTCTGTGCATTGTAGTCGGGGATTCGATCGCTAGAATAGTCTTGGATGTCCTGTGTGTTCCGAAAGTTTGTAATCATTCTAAGTCTCTGGCCAGAGCTGACTAGGTGATGATTAGAGAATTCGATTCTCTAAGTCATGCACGTAAGGATTACAACACTTAGAACGATCGCACCGTCATCGAACATATAAAGAGGTCTCGATGAACCAATGCCTCTAGTTCGATCGGGACATATGAATCGAAGGGACCGTACTGTACGTTAACTATATCTGAAGGTTCTTGCGGGCACTTCATTTGTATCTAGGGAATCATGACGCGTAGTTGCTAGACGCCAATCTTGATTCGTTGGGTGATTAAGGTGAAACGAGCTTCATCTTAATCGTAACTCTAAGGGACGAGTTTTGACCACAAAGGGTTGTGGGCCCACGGCTAGCTTACACCTGAACCATCGAGGGTCACACTGCTCGTGCACATGAGATCTTTGAATAAACGGTCAGAGATAAAGTAAGTTTATCTTTGCATGATTGGAAGTCAATATGATTGGATCCAACATTCATAATTTGGAATTATGAATGAGAATAAGAAAAGGAAAAGAATAGGCGAATGTGTTAGTGAACTTTCTAAATCGGGAAGTTTCCAAATTTAGAAAGTGCACTGAACTAGGGTTTCCACTTTTGGAAAGTTGGAAAATGAAAGATGGCACTCGTAATGACGAGGATATTATAAGTATTCCGAAAATGTAATTGTTGCAATTTTCCGATCATTGAATTGAGAGAGACGAGCAAGTAAAGGAACTAACGAGCTTAAGTTGTTGGGCCCGGTCCAACTTAAGCCCGTTAGGGTTTTATGCAAGGACTATAAATACTTGATTTATAGGCCTTGCACAAACACACAAGACCTAACCCTAACCCTAGCCGTCCACCTCTCTCTCTCGGCCTCTCTCTCCCGCGGCCGCCACCTCCGTCAACGCCGCCGTTTCGCCGGAATCGGCCGTTCATCGGCCGATTACTTTGGTAGCTTCTTTCCTTCTCTTTTTCTTCCGTTTTCTAACTATTACGTGTCTAGTGCCACGTGTTTAGTAGATCGAAGTATACGAGGTGAAATCCGAGAGGAGGAAGATCGAAGATCGAAGAATCGAGGAGCAGCATACGAGCCGAAGCCGCACGCAACCCCACGCGCCGCCCGAAGCCAGCGCGTGAGCTACACGCGCCGCCACGGCCCATCTCGCCGCTGCTGCCGCTGCACCGCTGCTGCCCCGATTGTACGGATTGGTTTCCGTAGCAATCTCGACTTGCTTAGAGCTCCTACCTCACGCTTCAAGAGGTAAACACACGAATCCCTTGTTTCGATTCGTTTACGTTTAAACTATATATTCATGTTTGCTTTCGTATGATTTTATGTGATTATGTGTAATCGTTTTAATCGTTGCAAGCATGTTAGTTGGTTTAAACGCGAGCATGTTAATTGGTTTAAATTCAGTTAAACATTTTAGCATGTATGTTGTTTTTTTAATTTCGCTGGAAGCGCAAAGGTACGCAATTAATTGATTTTAATTTGTCGGGCATGTGCTTATGTGCTTTAAAGTCGTTTAAATCGCATTAAATTTTTGTTTTCCGCTGCGTACACGTGCCCGAAACCCAACAATAAGTGCTAGTCTCTTAATGGGAAAGGCCGATATCCTCATTGGTGGCGTAACCGTTCTACTAGGAGCACGTTTAACAGTTGTAATACTTAAGTAAATATCTCACGATCCTAACTAGGGGTGGGTTCGGTACGGTTGCCAAACATTTAGCTCAATACCGTGTACCTACCGTACATTGCGGTATTGAAAAATTTCATACCGTTACCATACCAAAAAGTTCGGTATACCAATGTTCGGCATTCCGTTATTTTCGGTACGGTACAATCGGTACGTGGTACTCTACCGTACTTGGTGATGCATCAAAGATTAAAGAACAAATGAGTTAAAAATATACATATATATCCCAATTGAAAATAGTTCTAGTTACTCTTGTATGAGTTGTATTTTATTTTCTAAGAAGGTCCGGTGTATAATCGGAATAATTAACATAATTTGCTTCATTGAAACAAGAACATATACCATAATAATGTAAATGTTGTTTAATGGAACAACTAGGTATTTGTTAGGAACTTGATTGTACTTAATAATTATTACATATAATAAATACTTTACCAATGCTATACATACATGTAGGTAAAAAAATAAAACATTCATACATCATATATAATAAAATTAGTTGGCTATAGGGAACATAAAAGACAATTTAGTAGAACATATATGTTCAATTGCAAAATTCAACTTAGTAGAAAAAAAAAAAGAAAAGAAAAGAAAACAATACACTACCGCTAACTTAAGGGAAAAATAATTGTTGCCATTTATAAGATTCTAAGTAAACAAAATAGAATTACAAAAAATAATATCGGAAAAAACATATTAATCGGATTAAAATGTAAATTGCGGTACGGTACGGTATTACCGTGGTATTAGAAATACAATACCAATACCGTACCATATTGTAATGGTACGGTACTAATACCGTACCGTAGACAATGGTAACCGTTCTTTCGGTAATTTTTCGGTAATCCTTGGTTGGTATACCATGGTATATGGTAATCGGTATTTTTTTTCCAGCCCTAAATTCCTAACAATCAATTACTAGTACTTGTAATAACTGTAAGGACTATATCTATGCTTGTGACAAAGGGACAAAGATATAGAATGCCAAGGTGTTTTATCATTAATACGAATAAAGGTTCGTTTATTACCATAATAAATACGAAAGACCACAGCCACATGTTGGCTTGTTGGTCACCTACTCTAACAATCTCCCACTTGACGTAAAGTCAACTACCCATGAATCGTAATCCCATCGACTCTCGATGTTTGTCGTGGACCGATCTCGGTAAAGGCTTCGTGAAGGGGTCTGCAACGTTCTCTTCCGAGGTGACTCGTTCTACTTTAACTTCACCTCTATCAATGATCTCTCGGATCACATGATACTTCCTCAGAATATGCTTCGATTTCTGATGAGATCGTGGCTTCTTAGATTGCGCCACGGCTCCGGTTTTATCACAGTACAACGTACTGGATCACTACCACCAGGAATGACACCCAACTCTTGGATGAACTTCCTTATCCAAGTCCTTTCCTTTGCAGCTTCAGACGCTGCAATGTATTCCGCTTCGGTAATGGAATCAGCCGTTGTGCTCTGCTTTGAACTCTTTCAACACACGGCACCACCATTAAGCGTGAATATAAATCCAAAGTTCGACTTTGAGTCGTCCACATCCGATTGAAAACTAGAGTCGGTGAAGCCCTCTAATTTCAACTCGGCACCCCCATAAACCAAAAATATATCCTTAGTCATTCGTAAGTACTTGAGGATATCTTTCATGGCCTTCTAGTGAGCCGGGCCGGGGTTAGACTGATATCTGCTTGTGACACTCACAGCATACGCAATATCGGGTCTGGTACATAGCATGCCATACATTATGCTTCCTATGGCAGAAGCATAAGGCGTCCTATGGCAGAAGCATACCATGTAAATTTCTTCCTCAATATCTCCATTAACTAAGGCGGTTTACACATCCATTTGCCATATCTCGTAGTCGTACCACGCAGCTATGGCCAGCAAAATCCTAATGGACTTCAGCATCGCGACTGGCAACACCTCGCCTTTGAGTGTATCCTTTCGCTACCAGTCTAGCCTTATAGGTCGATACCTTTCCATGCATTCCAATTTTCTTCTTATAGATCCACTAGCAGCCTATGGGAACAATTCCCTTAGGTGGATCTACCAAGGTCCACACCTTGTTGGAGTACATGGAGTCCATCTCGGATTTCATGGCAGTTAGCCAATGTCCCATGTCCGCATCCGATACGCCCTCATTGTATGTTCTTGGATTTTGTCCAAGATCAACATGATCTTCATCATTCTCGAGGAGAAATAACCTATCGTGGTTTGTTGTATTGTTTCGATTACTTGTTCTTGCTCTTTAACTTCACTTTGTGGTTCTTGAACTACTTCAAGTTCTATCATGCTTCATTTTCTATCGGATAGAAACTCCCTTTCCAAAAAGGTGGCCTTTCTCGAAACAAACGTCTTTGCTTCCTTGACATAATAGAATTCGTATCCCATTGAGTCTTCGGGATACCCCACAAAATAGCATAAGTCGGATTTACTATCCAACTGGTCTCCCACTAATCGCTTCACATAAGCGGGACCATATCCTAATATGTTTATAGTTGGGTTTCCGGGAATGCCAAAGTTCATAGGGTGTGGATTTAACTGCTTTTGTGTTAACTCTATTTAGCAAATACGCGGCAGTGCAAAGTGTATGACCCCACAAGTATGCCGGTAAGTTCGTACACCCCATCATTGATCGAACCATATCCAATAAAGTTCGATTCCGACGTTCGGAAACTCCATTGAGTTGAGGAGTTCCAGGTGGAGTCCATTGAGATTGTATTACATTCTCTTTTTGATAGTCGATGAACTCGATGCTCAAGTATTCTCCACCACAATCGGATCATAGATTCTTAATACTTCGTCCGAGTTGCTTCTCTACTTCGTGTCTAAAATCTTTTCAAATGTTTCAGACTTGTACTTCATCAAGTACACATACCCATACCTAGAATAATCGTCGATAAAGGTAGCGAAGTAGTTGTATCCACCCTTCGCACTAACACTTAGTGGACCACATACGTCTGTATGGATCAAATCAAAAAGACCCTCGGCTCGTTCCATTTTCCCTTTGTAGGGTGACTTGGTCATTTCCCTTTAAGGCAAGATTCACAAGTTTGTAGTGATTTCACGTCATCCAAAGAGAACAATCCTTCACTAACAAAATTGTTCATCCTTCTTAAAGAGACATGACCTAATCTAGCGTGCCAAAGTTGTGCATGGTTTTGATCTATCTCCTTACGTTTTGATGATATAACATTAATAGGTATTTCATTTGGATTTAGTTCATACAAGTTGTTTAATAGTCGTCCCTTGCAAATCAAGTTCTCATTCTTTTGTATAATGCAAATCGAATTTCCAAAAACAAAAGTAAAACCTTCAATATCTAATACATGAATAGAAATAAGGTTTCTAATGAGAGACGGAACAAATAAACAATCGTTCAAAACAATAGGAAAACTAGAATCCAAAACATTTAAGTAAATCGTGCCAATGGCTTCAGCAGCAACTCTTGCTCCATTCCCCATCCTTAGGTAGGTCTCACCCGCTCTAAGCTTTCGGCTTCTTGTCATTAGCTGCAAATCATTGCACAAATGTGAGCCACAGCCCGTATCCAATACCCAAGAAGAAGAATTGACAGACAAATTTACGTCAATGAAATACGTACCCTTTTCAGAACTTTTCTGCTTTAGGTAAGCCTTGCAGTTGCGGCACCAATGTCCTTTCTTTACACAATGATGGCAAGCATCATCAACTTGCTTGCTGACCTTTGCCTTGGGGCCCCCACTACCTTCACCCACTTCGAACTTGTTGTTTGGGAAGGGAACTCTTTCATTTCTCTTCTTTTGGGAATAACTCTTCTTTCCAGAAGTAGCAGTAATGAGAACATACTTCTCTTTCTTAATGGTGGACTTGAAACTGACCAACATGTTCATTAACTCATCCAAGGGAGGATCTAGTTTGTTCATGTTGAAGTTCACTATGAACGATTCATGGGAACTAGGAAGAGATAACATGATCAAATCCAACGAGAGCTCGGCCGGGAGGGTGACATCGAGATTCACTAGCTTTTCAAAGAGATTGATCATTTTGAGAGAGTGCTCGTGGACCGAAGTCCCTTCGCGCAGTCTCGCTGTGATCAACTCATTTGTAGCAGCGTACCTCGATGCCCTAATATTCTCACTATACATGCTATCGAGATGAGCCTTTATATCGAAAGCATGCATGTGAGACTCATATTTCCTCGCAAGCGCGGGCTCCATGGCGGCTATCATATAACACCTAGCATGAGTGTCATCTTTCTTCCAAGCTTCATAAGTTTCTTTTTTAGCATCAGTCGATGTGGCAGGTATAGTGGCGGGAAGTCTCTCGTTCAGAACATAGAGACGCACAATTAGATATTCGCGTTAAATGATTGTTACAATTAAATGTTTGGCCTTATGTTATTTAATTGTTCTCCCACTAATTTTATCGAGTTGCACTTCCCTCTACCGGACAAACGAGAAAACTGATTTTTCTTAATGGGCTTTAGGTCCAATAGACAAATATAACCCGTAATTAATCTAGCCCGATTATATTTGCCCAAAGGTAGATCACAATCAATCATATCCACAATATGACCCTAAATTAATTTTCCTCACACTTGATAATGACCTAAGTTAATCTTGCAAATATCAAAATCGTCGTGTGTCAAGTCTAACCTTCCAATCAAAGATGTTCATAGAACTTGATTATGCCAAACTAATGCAATCCCTAGTTAATCTAGCCGACCACGTTAATCTAGCATAACCTTTTTCTATGGCTATCTTCATCGCTATGTCAATTGAATTACAACTTACTTTACCATAGCACTCCCCGCTAACACGGCTTACTGCACTACGATAAAGGGCTACACATAATCCAACCGTTGGCAGAAGGAAAGAAAAATTCAACAGATTGGGTTTTTCTTTACAGCTTGAAATGATTCTTAATTAGATTAAGAATGAGGGATTTTTATTAAAAAGTTTTATCTCATCAGAAGGTTCGGAATTGTCTATGTGATTCCTACATCTATGTTCTCTAAAGGTATATGGAAACGCATATTGTCCTAAGAGGAACATACGACCTAACTACATAATTAATTACATTAATTAATTATCGGGTTTTTCAAAATAATTATAGAACCTCCACTCGCATAAATCATTCAAATAATGTTGAGGTACTATTAATTAAGTTGAACTATAATCATTATTATATTTGTGTTCTATTAATTGAAATCAATTTAACAATTTAAATTAATTAATTAATCTAACACTTATTTACTATAATAGATGATTGTTGACTCGATTATCTAATTGGGATTAATTGAAAATAACTTTCCGAAAATTAAAATCAATTTGTTTTAAGTTTAATTTTAGAAATCTGAAATAATTTTTTTTATTTTTATTTTCAGTGAACCCGTTCGGCCGGTCGGTCTGACCGGTTCAGACCGAAACGGTCCGGTTCTGCTCGGTCCAGTTGTCCCAAATCAGTGGGTCGGGTCAGTCGGACCGAGAACCGGTATGACCGACCCGAATCCACATTGATTCGGTCAATTGGATCTCACACAACCATCGAACGGGCCGTTCCGACCGATTCGATCCGAACAAATTAAAAAACGACATTTTAAAAATAATTTCAGATCCGATTTTCCAATTGTAAACAATTTTAAAGCTGGAAAAATTCTAAACAATATTTCAAAAATATTTTAACCTTACGAAAACCCCCAATTACATAATACAACAATCTCTACTTTAATAAATCGAACATGCATAAAATCATAGCATATTATAATGAACGCAATTAATTGCGTAACAAGCTCTGATACCACTGTTGGTAATCGGACACATGTACGGAGTGGAAAACAAAAATTTTATGCGAATTAAACGAATTTAAAACACATAAACACATGCCCAATAATTGAAAACAATTAATTGCGTACCTTTGCGCTTCCAGCGAAATTAAAAACAACATACATGCTTAATTATTCAACCGAATTTAAATCAATTAGCATGCTCGCGTTTAAATCAAATAATCATGCTCGCAATAAACAAACGATTTCATGTAGTCACATAAAATCATACAAGAACAAACATATATATTCAATTTAAACGTAACCGAATCTATCGACAATTGATTCGAAAGTTTACCTCTTGAATCGTGAGGTAGGCGTACTAAGCAAAGCTAGATTGCGACGGAAACCAATCCGTGCAATCCGGGGCAGCAGCAGCAGCAAGACGAGCGGCGGCGGCGCGTGTAGCTCACGCGCTGTCTTCCGGCGGCGCGTGGGAATGCGTGCGGCGTCGGCTCGTGTGCTGCTCCTCGATTCTCCGATCTTCGATCTTCCCCCTCTCGGATTTCACCTCGTATACTTCGATCTACTAAACACGTGGCACTAGACACGTAATATTTAGAATAACGGAAGAATAGAAAGAAAGAACGAACCACCGATGTGAATCAGCCAAGTGATGGCCGATTCCGGCAAGAATCCAGCGACGGCGGTGATGGTGGCCGCGGTGGAGAGTGGCCGAGAGAGAGGAGAGCGGCTAGGGTTAGGGTTTTTGTGTGTGTGTTTTTTTGTGTGCAAGACCTATAATATTTATAGTGTCTTGCATAAAACCCTAACGGGCTTAAGTTGGACCGGGCCCAACAGCTTAAGTTCGTTAGTTTTTTTACTTGCTCGTCTCTCTCAATTCAATGATCGGAAATTGCAATGATTACATGTTCGTAATCATTATAATGTCCTCATCATTACGAGTGCCAACTCTCGATTTCCAACTTTCCAAAAGTGAAAACCCTAATTTAGTGCACTTTCTAAATTTGGAAACTTCCCGATTTAGAAAGTCCACTAATACGTTTGCCTATTCTTTTCCTTTTCTTATTCTCATTCATAATTCCAAATTACAAATGTTGGACCCAATCATATTAACTTCCAATCATGCAAAGATAAACCATTTTATCTCTTACCGTTTATTCAAAGATCTCATGTGCACGAGTAGTGTGACCCTCGATGGTTCAGGTGTAAGCTAGCCGTGGGCCCACAACCCTTTGTGGTCAAAACTCGTCCCTTAGAGTTACGATTAAGATGAAGCTCGTTTCACCTTAATCACCCAACAAATCAAGATTGGCGTCTAGCAACTACGCATCATGATTCCCTAGATACAAATGAAGTGCCTGCAAGAACCTTCAAATATAGTTAATGCACAGTACGATCCCTTCGATCCATAAGTCCCGATTGAACTAGAGGCATTGGTTCGTCGAGACCTCTTTATTTGTTCAATGACAGTGCGATCGTTCTAAGTGTTGTAATCGTTACGTGCATGACTTAGAGAATCGAATTCTCTAATCATCACTTAGTCAGCTCTGGCCAGAGACTTAGAATGATTACAAACTATCAGAACACACAGGACATCCAAGATTATTCTAGTGATCGAATCCCCGACTACAATGCGCAGACCTCCCACTAGATTTTGGACTGCACGAACACTGGCCCTTGGGATGGTCCTCGGTGGAACTCAAGGACAGGTCACGATACAGCTGGTCCTCTAGTGAAGTCACGGTGATGTCTAGGTCATAAGGACTAATGGTGTAAAACTATACCATAGATATCTCTACTCGATTATTGGGAACCACTAAAAGATTTCTAGGGTGAGGGAGTTCAGTGAACTCGTCAACTTACGAGCACCCACTTATGCATGCCGAGATCACAATACCGTTTACTGATAAGATGCAGTACCTATACACTAATTGCTAGTCTCTTAATGAGAAAGGCCGATATCCTCATTGGTGGCGTAACCCTTCGACTTTGGAACACGTTGAACAGTTATAATACTTAAGTAAATACCTCACGATTCTAATGATCAATTACTAGTACTTGTAATTACTGTAAGGACTATATCTATGCTTGTGACAAAGGGACAAAGATATAGAATGCCAAGGTGTTTTATCATTAATACGAATAAAGGTTCGTTTATTACTATAATAAATAAGAAAGATCACAACCACATGTTGGCTTGTTGGTCACCTACTCTAACATAATAATCACATAGGGGGGAGAAAAAAATCCTAGGATTGTTTACTCTGACTAATCTTCTTGTTTAATTAGCTTTCTTGCTTTGTCTTTTTAATTTGCTTGAATTTAGTTTATTTTAATTTAGTTAACTTTCTCTAAAGCCGACTGTGTAGGGTGGGCTTAATAGCAATTGGTAGGATTTAGCTTCTAGAATTAAATAGTTAAATATTCTTTGTGGGATCGATATTCGGACTTTTAGTTCACTATATTAGTCGTACGATACGTGCACTTGCGTGTAGGTATTACAACCAACAAGTTTTTGGGGTCGTTGCCGGGGAATATTTTAATTATTTATTTTATTCTAGCTCTAAATTTGAGCAATTTTCACGATTCACCCATTTAATTTTTATTTTATTTTATTTTTGTTTTAGGTACCATTTTATGCGCAGAAGACTTAATCTTGCTAGAGAACCGTTTGATCCCGAAATTGAGCATAATTTTCGAGCCGCTAGGAGACTTCAATGCGCAAATAATATAATGGCAGACAAAGAACGCAGAGACGTTGAGGGTCATTTACTCGATGCGAATGGAATTCGCATCCAAGACCCACCCCCTCAACTTCCATTACAGCCAGCGGTTCAGCCACGGGCACTTCAAGACTACATAATATCGACTCTTGACGGATTCCATCCGAGCATTCAATATCCACCCATTGAGGCGCACAATTTTAAGATCAAGCAAGGCCTCTTGACAATGCTCCAAAATAACGGGCTATTTAGTGGATTGGCATGTGAAGATCCCCATCTTCACATTATCAATTTTCTAGATACCTGTAATTCCCATCGTCAAAACGGCGTTTCTCTTAATTAATTCTCTTCAAGCACTCCTTACAAGGGAGAGCTCGCCAGTGGTTGATGTCCCAAGCCCACCACCCTATCTCGTCGTGGCCTCAACTCCTCAACCTTTTCATGAAAGTTAACAGCTCACTCGAAAAAGACGAGAGAATACGACGGGAAATTCATAATTTCATCCAAGATCAAGGGGAGCCATTATACGAGGCATGGGAGAGATTTAAAACTCTTTTGCGGCAGTGTCCAACTGATGGAGTGGAGCAATGGCGGCAAATTCACATCTTCTACCAAGGGATTAATGAGAATGCACGAACCATCTTAGATGCATCAACCGGGGGTAACTTTATGAGTCAATCGATACCGGATGCATTTATTATGTTGGATCAAATTGCACAAAACTGGTTTGCCAAGTCAAGCGAAAGGAGGGTTAGTGGAGCCCAAAAAGTTCCCGGAGTTTTGGAGTTAGATGCAACTACGGCCCTTCAAGCTCAAGTAACCCAAATTGCTCAACAAAATCAACTCCTTCTACAGCACATCAAAGTAAATCCACAACAACAAGTCCAAGCCATCGATTCTCCATGTTGTGAAATTTGCGGTGGAAATCATTACACGCTCCAATGCCAACAAGATGTGGAATCGGTCAACTACGTCAATAATGCGCCTCGCCAATTCCAAAATAAAGGGTGGAGATCACAGGGCAATACAGAGGAAATCAACAAAGTCAAGGATATCAAAGACCTCAAGGTCAATTTTAAAATCAAGCCCCTCCTAAAAAACTATCAAGGCAACAATCCACTGGCCCAAAAATCAAACACGATGAGATATTGGCCCAATTTGTGACCGCTACCCAAGCCTCGCTACGGAATTTGGAGAATCAATTCGCTAAATTCGCATTGAATCAAGAGAACCATCTGGCAGGAGCATTACCATCGAATACGGAAGATCCTCGAAAGCAAAAGTTCGAGACGTGCCAAGTTATCGATGTCAACATCGAGGAAAAGGAAGAAATTCAAATAAAGCCGCAAGTCATTGTAGACAATGGGTGGAACCAATCCCATATCTCCAAAGATTGAAAACGAAAAAGATCGAGGTCGAGACGTGCCAAGCAGTCACCTTGAAGAATGGTAAGCAATTGAAGGAATCCCCGCGAAAAGAGAAGAGAAATACAGTAATTGAGAAGCCGGAGGTGATTGAGGAAAATGAATCAATTCAAGAAAAACCACCATCAATAGTGATTGCACGAGCCCCACCAATTCCATATCCTTAAAATTTTATAAAGGGGAAGCTCGATGCCAAATACCAAGGATTTTTGGACAAGTTAATTGGTGCTTAAAATTTTAATTATTGTATATTAGGTACAAATTGAAGAATTGGATAAATAGAGGGTCAAAATTGCAATTTTGGAGAAAATATGGGCGCAGAGTGAAGAAAGTCAAAAATCTGAAGAATTATAGCCCAAATGGCCGTCCGAGTTTTAGTACAAATCTCAGACGGCCGTCCGAGATTACGAAAAGGCGCAGTAAAGGAATTTTAATTGCACAAGGAAACTGTCTTCTTCTCCAAGTTTTCCACCCTATATAAGATCAAGCCAAGCACACAATTGGGGATCAATCTTTTACGCAATTTCAAGAGCAACAAAGCAATAACGAAGACGAAGAATTTGGAGATTACAAGCATAATTTATCTTTTTCTTGAATTATTATTTTGTTTTACTTTAATCATGAGTAGCTAATTTAGTTATTTCTAGGATTCTATTTTTAACCCTATGTGGGATTTATGAACTCAATTCTATGATTTTATGCAAGTTTTAATTCCAGATTATTTCTTCTACTTGTTTTATTAAGTTCATGAAACTGGCCACTTAATGTGCTTTTACGTTATTGTTAATCGCATGAATAGGACGATCGGGTTAATAATTAGAACTGTGGTAGAAGAGCATTTGTGGTATTAACATAGGAATATAGTTAATCTTTTAGAATTAACTATTGAGATTTGTGCTTAATGGTGTGTTCTAGAATTAATTGCGTAGGAATACAGTAATTGAACCTAGAATATTAGAATCGTAATACACGCGGAAGCGGGTTATGATTAATTTAGCATCTCGGATTAATAATCCGGGTTAATTACTTGAGATTTGTGCTTAATGGTGTGTTCTAGAATTAATTGCGTAGGAATACAGTAATTGAACCTAGAATATTAGAATCGTAATACACGCGGAAGCGGGTTATGATTAATTTAGCATCTCGGATTAATAATCCGGGTTAATTACTTGCATAATTGAAGGAATTGGGGGATTAATAATCACATAGGGGGGAGAATAAAATCCTAGGCTTGTTTACTTTGATTAATCTTCGTGTTTAATTCGCTTTCTTGCTTTGTCTTTTTAATTTGCTATAATTTAGTTTATTTTAATTTAGTTAATTTTCTCTAAAGTCCACTGTGTAGGATGGGCTTGATAGCAATTGATAGGATTTAGGGTCTAGAATTAAATAGTTAAATATTCTCTGTGGGGTCGATATTCGGACTTTTAGTCCACTATATTACTTATACGATACGTGCACTTGCGTGTAGCCATTACAACCAACAGTAACGTAATAATATTACTGTCTATTATTGTAATATTACTGTGGTTGACGGTAATATTACTGTTGTTATAGTAATATTATTGTCACTCATAGTAATAATAATTCTTTTGCCTTTTTATTATGTTAACATTTGTTGAACAGTCAACATATTAATATTACTCTACTAAACGATAATAATGAGTTTTGTTGTGTTAATATTATTGTGCTAGAGATTAATATAGCAATATTACTGTGTTAAACTGTAGTATAGTTAATTTTACTGTGTTTAACAGTAGTATAGTTAATATTAGTGTCAATCACGGCAATATTGTTTTTTAAACGGGGGGAGGGGGGAGAGATGTTAAAGAAAGAAAAAAAAATCGAAAAACTCAACGCCAGAAATCGGTGGCGGAAAAATCATGAAGGAAAAAAAAATAAAAAAAAATCAACGTCAGAGATCGGCAGTGACGGGCGAAATTGTCCATAAAAATGTATTTTGGGTCAAAATTAAATAATTTGTGAAATTTGGGATCAAATTGAGGTTAGATTAAATTAAAGGATGAAATTGGAGCATATTAAGGTATGAGGGGTTATTTTAGTCTTTTACAAACCTCAGAACCATGTGTGGACTTTTTTGTAAAATAATTCATTGTCTGTATCTCTTAATGAATAAGTACTCAGAACCATGTGTGGACTTTTTTGTAAAATAGTTCATTGTCTGTATCTCTTAAAATAGTTCAACAAGTAATCCTCTTCTTTTATTAATCTTCCGCCATAAGAGTGTCCTAACAAGTTTTCAAATAATTTGTAATTGTGAAGAACACTGACATCAGTCAACTCCCACCCAATATTTTCATCTTGCTTAACTAATTTTGTACCCTTCAATCTAAATGGACAATTGGGTTTCTTAGAACCGATGCTTCTTTTTTCAATTTTTTTGTCATCTTCACCGGCTATTCTCTGAATAAAAGCCCCAACACTCACAACCAAGCACCACATATGGTCTCCTACGTTCTTTTGCCCCATCATTCAAAATCGCGATCATTATTATAATTTTGAGTGATCTACAAACTCCACGAACGCATTCAAGTAAATCGTCTCTTGCTACAAATACATCTGATATGGTAAAATAATTTGACCAATCCACATACTCAAAAGTGAAGAAATTAATAAATTCTTAATAGAGGGTTTTCTACAAGTGTTACTCACAAACTTATCACAATGTTGGATTTTGAGATTTTTTTGTTGGGTTTGTGAAAAAGAAAAAAAGGAAGAAAAGTTTTGTGAAGAAGGAGAGGAGTTTGAGGGTTGTATTTGTTGTCTTAAACAAGAAATAATAAATGATATTTTGTGTGTTTGTGTGGTATTAATTTCATTAGGGGTATTAATGTATTTACGTATTTTTTATTGTAGTAGTATTGAACCGAGAAAGAATTGATCTTTCTTTCTTTTAGCAGCCCCATTTAGATACCTCAAAGAAAAATCTCCAAGGAGAATATCAAAATGGGTGATTATCATGATATTCCACCTCTTTTGGAGTAAAAATACTTCATGAAAATAAATTATTAAAAATGTAGCCCAACGATTTAATCACAAGTTGGGACGCGGCAATTATAAATAAAACTAGCCATAAACACCTAACTGGTAATTAAAATTTGATAACTATGGACAACTTAGATGAGTTTTGAATTCTTATCTCAAATATCAAATAAGTGTTTTATAACTCATTTTTTATATTTACCATTAGTATTGCTCTTACAATACATTTGCAAATGAAATGGTAAATGACAAGAGACATAAAAAGGAAATCGCATAAAAAGCCAATAGAAAGACCTATAATTTTTAATATTTTGAAATTTCAAGACACTATAGAAGCATTCAACTTGACTAGTTTATAAAATTCAAAAATAGCAACTTGATTTGTTGTTGATAGCATTTGATATTTCAATCATATTTTTTTAGGGGTTATTATCGAGGATCTCCTCTAACATCTAATTAATAAAATAAGGTTGTTCCTAGTAAATCCTGGGTTTTTTTCCCGCTCGTTTAAATTTGTTATTTATTTAATTAAAATTCTTTTTATATAATTTATTTTGATAATATTTAATTATGGGCAAATGGCAAATAGGCTCATGACAAGGGCACTTCAATTAAAGAGCGACATCCAACTTTTTTGTCTTTCAAAAAAATCCAGCTCATTCAAACTTATTTGCAAATAAGGAAAATCCTTGTATACATACCAAAATTACCCTCAATTCATTAAAACTCAATTCAACTCCAATTTCATGATAGTTATAATGTTTCTCGCTCATTGATAATTATAATTGTCATTTATTTATTTTCATTATGTTATTTCATTTATAATCAAGTTTAATAAATACATTAATTAAGTATCCAGATATTTTGACTACCTATATGTTTGCACTAAAATTGTTATTTTATTTAGTATTATTTTATGGGAATATTATATAATAATTTATAAGAATATTTGATTCACATATATCCTTTAAGCTAGCTTAAATTTTTAAAAGTTGGCGTATGCATATCACTATCCTGGTAAATCAACAAATTTTCAATTTAAATCATCCAAATTTTTTGAAAATTTTGGATGATTCATTGCCCTTAATATCAGCATGAAATCATGGTAACAAATTTATATTTATATCTATCTTATATATAAAAAAAAATTGTGTCTTTTAGAGTTTAAAATATCATGTTACCCATTAGAGGTAATTCTCATTAGGCAATTAAGTGTTAATGTTAAACTATCCATTGTATTAATTATATTTATGGAGGTAACGTCTTTATCTAAATTGAGCCCGATTTCATCGACATTCCTTGAGATTTAATGCATAATTAATTTATAGATGAAAAAGAAGAAAATTCGCCAGACTTACAGCCATATTACATCAAAAACATAAAGTTAAATTAATAAATATGGCAAATAAATTTATGGATGTGGGAGATTATCATCAATACATATAGCAAAACATCAAAACAAATTGGAACATCAAATTTGTCGTTTAAATTGAACTTTACTTTGTATTAGTTTTACTCAAATCTTGTGCATCGCACGTGCCAAATATCTAGTTATTTCAATAAGAACGGGTTGAACCATTTTTCCTTTATTAATGAGATACCCGTCATTCCTTTATATTTAATTTTACCCTCCCTCTATTCACTATCGTTTATCCACTACTTCGATGCATTTTTTTCATTTTTTTACATTTTTTTTATTTTTCGATTACTTGTTTATTTAAAAAATAAAACAAAACACAATTTTCTTTTAATTTTTTTCCATAAAAATATTTTTGTTTTCGTTTTGTTTCGTTCTTTTTTCTTCTCAGAATCAACTATAAGTTTATTGTGCGCAACTAAAAAATTGTGGTGTTCAACAACTGGACTACCAAAAATTGAAATCAACTACAAATTATTGAAATCTACTAAAACAAAATATAAATTAACAATAAAATTATCGAAATGGACTACAAAATTGTCAAAATCAACTAAAAAATTGTCGAAATCAACCAAACAATTATCGAAACCAACTACAAATTATTGAAATCAACTATAAAAAAAACATTTCAATTCCAACGAAAACTTCTATAAAATGCCTCTTCTTCTTAGCCACAAGTTATCTAACTCTACGAAAAAACACTACAAAAATAGCAAAAACAATTATAAAAGTGCCAAAAACAACTGCATTATTGAAACAATCAACCAAAACAAAAGTGGATTCATATGTTGTGCTGAAATAACCATGAACCAAAATTCTAAGTAGAACCATCATACTCATGCAAATGCAATTTTAGCAAATATAAAAATTCCTAAATCACAAGCCACCGATTCCACCCCATTTTATTTTTTAAAATCACTGGCTAAGCCCATATTGTGCTACAACACCAAATCTTGCAGTAAAACATAGAAGAAAACTGAACAAAAAATTGTCACCACCCACCACAAATATATCCGAATATGTTGGGGGTTTCACTAGTAATCCTTTTTTTTTAATCCAAATTCTGGTTACAGTAATTCATTTTGCATTTGAAAGAAAATAAAAGGATAAATAGCACTAAGCCCTTTATGGTTTGAACATTTTATACACAACTCCCGCGTACGAAAGGATAATGTGCTTATATGTACGAGGGAGTAATGTGGTTTTATGAATGTACAAGGTCATGTCCGAAATGGTCAGAAGTGCTATTTACCAAAAATAAAAATCTACAACTTTTGTTGTAATGCCCAATCATCCATACATGGCCAATAATAAGCATATTGCATCAATGCATATAGTTAAAATTCATTATTCATGATGCATGACCGTGACTACTTGCTACACATGTGCCTTAATTGCGTTTTAATACGTGATCGAATATTTTTCCTAAAATGTGTTCAACGTTGATATATTTGTCTTAACTGCATTTATGCATTTTAATTACATTTTAATATGATTAATTACATATGTAATTACTTGAAGTAACTCATATTAGACTAAAACCAAAAGTATGCAAAAGGGTGCAATTTGATTGGTTGGTTGACTAGGTTGCACAAGACCATTCTGATTTTGTTTACACTTGAATATAATGAGTAAACATCAGCCCACTATCTCATCTCAAGCTGTAAAAACGTGGAATAACCACAAGAATCCAGCAAATATAAGCCTTCCAATCATCATCCTCCACTTGGCCTTGTTGGGAATGGGTAGATAAGTGAAGACTTTGTGTTTTGGTCTTCATTTCACTTGTCTTCTTCCAAAAAACGACCAGACATATTTCCTTAAGTTTCTCTTCATATTTCTTAACTTCCATACTCACATAAGAGAACATCAAAACATAAGAACTCATAGAAGTAGAGCTAGAACAAGTTATGCACCTTTTCTAGCTGAAAATCCTATGTTTTGAAGTTTGAATTCATCTCTAATCAAGGCTTCTAGCACACCTTATCTAAGACTGATCCTTTCACTTCATAAACCATATTGATTTTGATGTAAGTTGAAGCTTTCATTTGCTCATCATAAGAACCTTATTATGTGTGCTTTAATGTGACTTTTGCTACGTGTTCTTCATTATGTTTGAATGATTGATGAGTCATAGCGATATGAAAGAATATGTTTTGAAAATGGGAGTATGGTACTTGATTGATGGTCGAGTAGGCAAGGGACGCGGGAGGAACCGGCGGACCCAACACATGGTGGCAAATACCTGAGGTTGAAAGACCAATATGGAAAACCCACAATTAAAGAAATGAAAATACGGCTAATACCTGAGGTCCAAAAGGCCGGTATGGAAACCCCGTATTATCTATTGGCCAAATATGATGAACAGGTTCCAAAAACCAAAGCTTATTGCTATCAGTCAAGTACCACACTTCAAGGGTACGCGATAAAGAGAAGGATTTCAAAGAAAAAGGATCACGAATTAAGTTATAGATGTGATATTGTACTTATTGAATGAATAATGTGTTATGTGATATCTTGCTATTACATCAGTTTCAACTTGCTGAGCCATTAGCTCATTAGATTCTTATGATGCAGGTAATGATGTACATGTTTAGAAGTTGACCTAGCCAAGAGCGGCCAGTCAGAGATTTGTTCATATGCCATGCTTCGAGCCATTTGTGTAGCCGAGCTAGAAACTCTGATTTCATTTTGTTAGCCGCTCTATTATGGTTTTTGTACAATGTAATTTTGTAAACAATCAATATTTATGTATACATATGTACAGATTTCGAGAAAGTATAAAGTTTGTTTTCTTTTCAAAACATATAACGTATTTTTGTATTAAAACCATAATGTTTAAGTATATATATAAAAGGTTTGTTAGAGTAGGTGACCAACAAGCCAACCTGTGGCTGTGGTCTTTCGTATTTATTATTGTAATAAACGAACCTTTATTCGTATTAATGATAAAACACATTGGCATTCTATATCTTTGTCCCTTTGTCACAAGCATAGATATAGTCCTTACACTTATTACAAGTACTAGTAATTGATCGTTAGGATCGTGAGATATTTACTTAAGTATTATAACTGTTAAACGTGTTCCTAGTCGAAGGGTTACGCCACTAATGAGGATATCGGCCTTTCCCATTAAGACTAGCACCTAGTGTATGTGTACTGCATCTCATCAGTAAACGGTATTGTGATATCGGCATGCATAAGTGGGTGCTCGTAAGTTGACGATTTCACTGAACTCCCTCACCCTAGAAATCTCTAAGTGGTTCCCAATAATCGAGTAGAGATATCTATGGTATAGTTGTACACCATTAGTCCTTATGACCTAGACATCACCGTGACTTCACTAGAGGACCAGCTGTATCGTGACCTGTCCCTGAGTTCCACCGAGGACCATCCCAAGGGCCAGTGTTCGTGCAGTCCGAAATCTAGTGGGAGGTCTGTGCATTGTAGTCGGGGATTCGATCGCTAGAATAGTCTTGGATGTCCTGTGTGTTCTGAAAGTTTGTAATCATTCTAAGTCTCTGGCCAGAGCTGACTAGGTGATGATTAGAGAATTCGATTCTCTAAGTCATGCACGTAAGGATTACAACACTTAGAACGATCGCACCGTCATCGAACATATAAAGAGGTCTCGATGAACCAATGCCTCTAGTTCGATCGGGACATATGAATCGAAGGGACCGTACTGTACGTTAACTATATCTGAAGGTTCTTGCAGGCACTTCATTTGTATCTAGGGAATCATGACGCGTAGTTGCTAGACGCCAATCTTGATTCGTTGGGTGATTAAGATGAAACGAGCTTCATCTTAATCGTAACTCTAAGGGACGAGTTTTGACCACAAAGAGTTGTGGGCCTACGGCTAGTTTACACCTGAACCATCGAGGGTCACACTGCTCGTGCACATGAGATCTTTGAATAAACGGTCAGAGATAAAGTAGTTTATCTTTGCATGATTGGAAGTCAATATGATTGAGTTCAACATTCGTAATTTGGAATTATGAATGAGAATAAGAAAAGGAAAAGAATAGGCGAACGTGTTAGTGAACTTTCTAAATCGGGAAGTTTCCAAATTTAGAAAGTGCACTGAACTAGGGTTTCCACTTTTGGAAAGTTGGAAAATGAAAGATGGCACTCGTAATGACGAGGGAATTATAATGATTCCGAAAATGTAATCGTTGCAATTTTTCGGTCATTGAATTAAGAGAGACGAGCAAGAGAAAGTACTAACGGACTTAAGCTGTTGGGCCCGGTCCAACTTAAGCCCGCTAGGGTTTTATGCAAGGGACTATAAATACATGATTTATAGGCCTTGCACAAACACACACAAAACCCTAACCCTAAGCGGCCGTCCCCATCTCTCTCTCTCGGCCTCTCTTTCCGCGGCCACCACCGCGCCACCACCGTCGCCTCTCCGTCGCCGGAATCGGCCATCTATTGGCCGTTCCCTTCACGGTATTCTTTCCTCTTTTCGTTTCTTCCGTTTTATTCTAACTACTTCGTGTCTAGTGCCACGATTTAGTAGATCGAAGTGTACGAGGTGAAATCCGAGAGGAGGAAGACTGTAGATCGAAGAATCGAGGAGCAACGCACGAGCCGAAGCCGCACGCTGCCCCACGCGCCGCCCCGGAAGTCCGCGCGTGAAACTCACGCGCCGCCGTGAGCTGTCTCACCGCCGCTGCTGCTGCACCGTTGCTGCCCCGATTGTACGGATTGGTTTCCGTAGCAATCTCGACGTGCTAAACGCTCCTACCTCACGCTTCAAGAGGTAAATACGCGAAACCCTAGTTTCGATTTGAGTTTCGTTTCAACCTATGTATATGTATTCATGTTTGTTTCGTATGATTTTATGTGATTATGTGTAATCGATTTAAATCAATGCGAGCATGTTATTTGGTTTAAACGCGAGCATGTTAATTGATTTAAATTCGGTTAAATGATTAGCATGTATGTTGTTGTTTAATTTCGCTGGAAGCGCAAAGGTACGCAATTAATTGATTTAATTTGTCGGGCATGTACTTTTGTGTTTTAAAGTCGTTTAAATCACATTAAATTTTTGTTTTCCGCTGCGTACACGTGCCCGAAACCCAACAAGGTTAGCATCCCTAACTTAATGTTGGTGATTCGATTGGATTCTGCTGTTAGGTTGTGGGTTGTTACATTTTGTGGTATCAGAGCGGAGGTTTTAAATCTTTTCTGAAGACAGAAGAAGGCATATGAACATACTTTGGCTGGGAAGCTTGGTTATCTCTCTTCTTATTTACCTATGTGTTTTATTTATTAACATGTATATTCCATGGTCATGACTGTACATTAGTATTGGCTAATGAATGGGATGAGATTCGGCAATGTATAGGAAGTAATGGCACCAAAAAGGAAGACAGCGAATGTTGACCACGAGGGTGACTACAACTTAGTTGATGATTTAGCTGGTTTGATTCAGCAACAAACTAGAATGCATGGCGAACAGATACAAAAATTGTTCGATATGCAACAGCGAACCCATGAACAAAACCAGCAACCTCCTCCTCCACAAGCTAGACACGATAACTCGCTTACCGTGTATGACAAGTTTCGTAAAATGGAACCGGTTGATTTCTATGGTGGGTCTGATCCTATGGTTGCGGAAGAATGGGTTAAATCTCTAGATGTCATCTTTGATTACATGCGTATCGGAGATTCCGAGAAAGTACTTTGTGCCATTTTCCTATTGAAGAAAGAAGCTAGAACTTGGTGGGAGGGTACAAAACTTGCAGTGGATATGGAGAAGTTGACATGGGAGGCATTCAAAACAATCTTTTATGATAAGTATTTCACGAGGGATGTCCGGTCACTCAAAGTTGAAGAGTTCTTGGAATTGAAGCAGAATGAAATGTCTGTGTGTGACTACGTGCGAAAATTCGAGGAGGGTTGCAAGTATGTACCTTACATAGGTAAAGATAACAAAGAAAAGATGGATCACTTCATGAGAGGCCTCAACCCATTATTAGAAAATATCTAAGGATCTCTTCTCTAAACGAGTTTCGACAAGTGGTGGACAACGCATTGATGGCTGACTTTGATGAGAAGGAAATCAAAAATTTCATCAACAGAAGAGGCAAACTTTTACTCAAAGAACTCAATCTTAATGGAAGAAACCAGAGCAAAAATCCGGCAAAGTAAATGAGAAGCGCCCTAGAGTTGTACAAAGTTCTACTACAGTTGAAAAGCCCAAGTGTGCCACATGTGGGAAGAATCATTTTAGTGAATGCTATAGCGGTTTAAATCGTTGCTTCAAGTGTAAGAAGCCAAGGGCATATTGCAAGGAATTGTCGCACCCCACCAGTCAAAGTTCAAGCGAGAGTGTATGCAATGGCTAAAGAACAAGCTAATGCAGATGCATCCGTTGTCTTAGGTACTATTTTGATTTTAGGAACTCCAGCACTTGCATTAATAGACTCAGGATCTACGCATTCATTTGCATCACATTCATTGGTGAGAAGATTGGGCATTATACCAGATACGTTAGATGTGATGTACAATGTGACGACTCCATCAGTGGAAGAGATGAATTCCAACCAAATGTTGAAACATTGTTCTATTCAGATAAGTGGTAGAACACTTTGTGCGGGTCTGGTTGTTTTACATGTCGCAAATTTTAAGACTATTTTGGGCATGGATTGTCTTACAAAATATTATGCAACCATTAATTGTAATCGGAAGGTTGTCATCTTCCAGCCACCTGGTGAAGAACATTTCGAGTTCGGCGGTCATTCACTTTCATCTTCAATACCATTTATAGCTGCATTGAAGGCTCAAAAGATGATGAGTAAGGGTTGTGTCAGATACTTGGCTAATGTTATGGACACTTCAGTAGGAACACAATTGAAACCCCAAGATGTGGATGTGGTTGATCAATTCTTGAGGTATTTCCAGATGACTTACCAGGACTGCCACCGGATCGAGAAATTGAATTTGTTATTGATAGGTTGCCCGGAAGTACTCCTATTTCTAAAGCTCCATACAGAATGGCACCAACAGAACTAAAAGAGTTGAAGATTCAACTACAAGACTTGTTGCATAAAGGTCTTATTCGGCCGAGTTATTCTCCTTGGGGAGCACCGGTTTTGTTTGTGAAAAAGAAAGATGGTACATTACGTTTATGCATCGATTATAGAGAACTGAATAAACTTACAATCAAGAACAAATATCCATTACCCATAATAGATGATTTGTTTGATCAATTGCATGGAGCATCAATATTTTCGAAGATCGGTTTACGCTCCGGGTATCATCAATTGAAAATATAGGAGGATGACATACAAAAGACTGCATTTAGAACAAGGTACGGACATTATGAATTTCTAGTCATGCCCTTTGGCTTAACAAATGCCCCCGCAGCTTTTATGGATTTGATGAATAGGGTGTTCAAAGAGTTCCTCGACAAATTTGTGATTGTGTTCATTGATGATATCTCGATCTATTCCCATGATAAAGACGAACATAGAGAACATTTGAGAGTGGTGTTGCAAATATTGAAAAAAAGGCAACTATATGCTAAATTTAAGAAGTGCGAGTTTTGGCTTGATCAAGTTGTATTCTTAGGGCATGTCGTGCCCAAGAATGGTATTTCTGTCGACCCGAGTAAGATAGAAGCTGTCAAAAATTGGCCAGCACCAACAATTGTATCAGAGGTTAGAAGTTTCTTAGGATTAGCAGGATATTATCGAAGATTTGTTCAGGGATTTTCCAAGATGGCAACTCCATTAACAATGCTTACACGAAATAACGTGAAGTATGTATGGACTGATGCATGTGAAAGTAGTTTTCAAGAGTTGAAACTGAGATTGACTACAACTCTTGTTCTCGTCATTCCTCTGGAACTGGTGGATTCGTAGTGTATAGTGATGCTTCAAAAAATGGATTGGGTGTTGTATTGATGCAACATGGGAATGTTATGGCCTATGCTTAAAGGCAATTGAAGGAGTATGAGAAGAATTACCCAACTCATGATTTAGAGCTTGTTGCCGTTGTGTTTGCCTTGAAAAATTGGAGGCATTACATATATGGTGAGAAATGTGAAATTTACATGGATCACAAGAGCTTGAAGTACTTCTTAACTCAGAAAGAATTGAATATGAGACAACGAAGATGGTTAGAACTTGTGAAGGATTATGACTGTGTGATTAACTATCATCCTGGTAAAGCTAATGTGGTTGCAGATGTGTTGAGTAGAAAATCTATGTCTTCCTTCTTTGTTATACAGAAACCAATAATACTGGATTTACAAAGATTAGAGCTTGAAATTGTACCTAAAGGGACGGTTAGTTCTTTATCATCTTTTGTATTAAAACCCGTACTTCATGACCGAATCAAAGAGGCTCAGAAAGTGGATAAGTATTTATCTAGGTTGCGAAGTATGATTGATGCTAAGAAGAGGCCGAACTTCTCTATTGGTAATGATGAAATGATTCGATATAAAGGTAGATTGTGTGTTCCTTTTGATGCTAACATAAAGGGTGACATATTTTGAGAAGCTCACAGAAGTCCTTACTCAGTGCACCCGGGAAGCACGAAAATGTACAAAGACTTACAACTACACTACTGGTGGCCTAACATGAAGAAAGATATAGCAAAGTTTGCGGCTGAATGCCTCACTTGTCAACAAGTTAAAATGGAACATCAAAAACCAGCAGGACTATTGAAACATTTATTGATTCCAGAGTGGAAATGGGAGCATATTACAATGGATTTTGTGCTTGGAATGCCTAGAACACAAAGGGGATACAATTCAATATAGGTGATTGTTAATAGACTAACTAAATCAGCTCATTTTCTTCCAGTGAAGTCCACATTCAACATGGAGCAATATGCACAACAATATATTAGAAAGATAGTTAGATTGCATGGAGTCCCAGTGTCAATAGTGTCTGATAGAGATCCTAAGTTTACTTCTGCATTTTGGAAGAGTTTGCACAATGCCATGGGAACGAAGCTTGCATTTAGTACAGCATTTCATCCACGGACAGATGGACAATCCGAGAGAGTTATTCAAATACTTGAGGATATGTTAAGAGCTTGTGTTCTGGATTTCAAAGGGAGTTGGGATGAAAAACTTCCGTTGGTAGAGTTCACTTACAATAACAGCTATCAATCTACAATTGGAATGGCACCTTATGAAGCACTATATGGGAGAAAATGTAGATCTCCAGTTCATTGGGATGAAGTTGGCGAAAGAAGTCTACTTGGGCCACAGATGGTGCAACATACAGCCGATACGGTACGGAAGATAAGGGAAAGAATGAAGACGGCACAGAGTAGACAGAAAAGTTATGCAGATAAACGAAGAAGAGATCTAGAGTTTACGGTTGGCGACCATGTATTTTTGAAAGTGGCTCCATTGAAAGGCATCATGAGATTTGGAAAGAAAGGAAAACTAAGTCCAAGATATGTTGGTCCGTTTGAAATCCTTGAAAGAGTTGGTGATAGAGTATATAGAGTAGCCTTACCTCCTTCATTATCTGGTGTTCACAATGTTTTCCATGTGTCTATGTTGAAGAAGTACATTTCAAATCCCTCTCATGTGTTGAGTTATGAACCGTTGGAGTTTTCTGCAGATTTGTCTTATGATGAGAAACCAATTCAAATTATTGATCAAAAGGTCAAGGAGCTGAAAAATAAAAAGATTCCACTAGTTAAGGTATTGTGGAGAAATCAATCTATTGAAGAAGCCACGTGGGAAAGAGAGGAAGAAATGCATAGCAAATATCCAGAATTGTTCGGTACGTCAAATTTCGAGGGCGAAATTTTATAAGGAGAGAAGGATTGTAATGCCCAATCATCCATACATGGCCAATAATAAGACTACAACCAAAAGTATGCAAAAGGGTGCAATTTGATTGGTTGGTTGACTAGGTTGCACAAAACCATTCTGATTTTGTTTACACTTGATTATAATGAGTAAACATCAGCCCACTATCTCATCTCAAGCTGTAAAAACGTGGAATAACCACAAGAATCCAGCAAATATAAGCCTTCCAATCATCATCCTCCATTTGGCCTTGTTGGGAATGGGTAGATAAGTGAAGACTTTGTGTTTTGGTCTTCATTTCACTTGTCTTCTTCCAAAAAACGACCAGACCTATTTCCTTAAGCTTCTCTTCATATTTCTTAACTTCCATACTCACATAAGAGAACATCAAAACATAAGAACTCATAGAAGTAGAGCTAGAACAAGTTATGCACCTTTTCTAGCTGAAAATCCTATGTTTTGAAGTTTGAATTCATCTCTAATCAAGGCTTCTAGCACACCTTATCTAAGACTGATCCTTTCACTTCATAAACCATATTGATTTTGAGGTAAGTTGAAGCTTTCATTTGCTCATCATAAGAACCTTATTATGTGTGCTTTCATGTGACTTTTGCTACGTGTTCTTCATTATGTTTGAATGATTGATGAGTCATAGCGATATGAAAGAATATGTTTTGAAAATGGGAGTATGGTACTTGATTGATGGTCGAGTAGGCAAGGGACGCGGGAGGAACCGGCGGACCCAACACATGGTGGCAAATACCTGAGGTCGAAAGACCAGTATGGAAAACCCACAATTAAAGAAATGAAAATACGGCTAATACCTGAGGTCCAAAGGGCCGGTATGGAAACCCCGTATTATCTATTGGCCAAATATGATGAACAAGTTCCGATAACCAAAGCTTATTGCTATCAGTCAAGTATCACACTTCAAGGGTACCCGATAAAGAGAAGGATTTCAAAGAAAAGGATCACGAATGAAGTTATAGATGTGATATTGTACTTATTGAATGAATAATGTGTTATGTGATATATTGCTATTACATCAGTTTCAACTTGTTGAGCCATTAGCTCATTAGGTTCTTATGATGCAGGTAATGAATGATGTACATGTTTAGAAGTTGACCTAGCCAAGAGCGGCCAGTCAAGATTTGTTCATATGCCATGCTTCGAGCCATTTTGTAGCCGGGCTAGAAACTCTGATTTCATTTTGTTAGCCGCTTTATTATGGTTTTTGTACAATATAATTTTGTAAACAATAAATATTTATGTATACATATGTACAGATTTCGAAAAAGTACATAGTTTGATTTCTTTTCAGAGCGTATAACGTATTTTTGTATTAAAACCATAATGTTTAAGTATATATATAATAGGTTAGCATCCCTAACTTAATGGTGGTGATCCGATTGGATTCTGCTGTTAGGTTGTGGGCTGTTACATTTGTGCTTCAAGTATCCAAAGATTCAAATTAATCATATAAAAGAGGCTTGGGAAATGGCTTTCACCAAAAAAGAGCCGATCTAGAACATGATGTAAATTATTACATAACTGGATAATAGAATAATATGCTTCTGAAAAGAAAAAGTCGATGTATTACAAAATTCAGAATTATAACACAAAATGCCATTTGAGAAATCAGTATACGTACAAAAAATACAAATTCTCGTCAGCTTGTGCGCCTAAAGCTGCTAAAAGAAAATGCCTCAACTACCAAAGAATATTACAAAGAACTATATTCACACCCTTTAACCCTACGACGGACAACACCAAACTCATTATTTTCCAACTTGAACTCTTAAGCAGAGCAACCTCTGCCTATTTTGCCCCGCTTGAGTAGAACATAAAAGCCCAAAAAATTAGTGTGTGCTGTGCTGTAATGACAAAAGTGAATCTCCAATCCACAAATCAATAGGACCCCATAGGTGGCATGCCATATGGTGGCGGCATTCCCATACCCATACCACCCATACCCATACCCATACCGCCCATGGGTGGGGGAGGGCCGCCATAACCCCCTCCCATACCACCAGGCATAGGTGGTGCTGGCAAAGCAAGTGGCAGTAACTGTGCATACATATTCTGCAGCAAATAGAATTTCACCAAATTAGTAATATTTCCAATACTCCCCACCCTTAGTGCCAAAATGCATCAATAGATAGATAGTGTTTAATATGCAACACTCTGCTATTTTTTTATTTATATATCAGCTTTGATTATGATGACTGATGACTTGCAAGAACGAAGAAATTGTTTTAAGAATCATACCTGTTGCATCATAACGTCTTTCTCCTCGTTCTCTTTAGCCTTTACTTCTTTCACAGCCTCAATCTTGTCCTTAATTAGTTCATCAACTTTGCCTGTGTACTCCCGGATAAACTGCACAGAAAATACATGCATGTGTATTAAAAGTGGGTCCAAAGTAATATTTTAAAACACTTATAAAAAGCTCTGAGTACGACAAAAAAGGTGTTCTTAGGGAATAATGTTGGAGAATCACCTGTAACAGATACGGGAAGGCAAAATCGATCATGTTATTCATCCAGGCAAGTTCAAGTGCAACATCTGGGCGAATTAAGTCATAACAAACAAAGAGGCACGATGCAAAGCACTCCTTCTTACCCTACAAAAAACATAAAAAAAAAAAAAAAAAAAAAAAAAAACAACATTAAACATTCAATTTTCAGCCACTTCAAATCTTGAGCAGAGAATTGTTGGAAACTTCCAGAAGCTCCAAGGAAACCAAATCCAGAAAACATATCACAGAATCATGGAACACAACAAAGATTGTAGCCGTAACAATCTAACAGACCAATCTGTTTATTGTACATGGCTTGCCGTGATATTTTTAAGATCAATCATACCTGCTCAATAAAGTAAACAAGCAACTCCTCAGCAAGTTCACGGTCGCCAGATTGTGAAGCTGTCTCCATCGCATCTTTATAAAGGTTGTCTTTCTTTGATAATGCAATTGATTGCTTCCACCGGCCTGCCTTCTTGTAAATGTAGGCTGCAACACGCCTCATCTCCAGAAGCTCATGCTTCTCAATCTGCTCAGGCACATACGTATTTTACATTAATATAAATATATACATAATATATAAGCGTCATTCAGTTTGACAGAATAATAAAGTATGCAGTGAAATTACAATTCACCTTTTGGGCAAGGCCAATCTGATCAAAGTTATCGTGCAAGTCAGTTGATTCACGCAGCCTGTCGTAATCCTCCTCTTCTACATAGATCTCATTGAGAGCTTCATTTACTGCAGAAACATTATTGCTCTGAACTGCTACCATGTATGGCTTAATAAGACGCAAGTGACCCGCCTAAGAGACAAGATAAAATGTTGGAAGAACAATGTCATAACCTGAGACTTTGAACCAAATAATTGTCGGGAATTAACACATCAAGAAAGAGTCTGAACCTTTTTCATTATGTCCACAACACGAGTGTGATCCACGCGAAGAGCAAGGACATTCAGCACATCGTTGATAAGATCAGGATGCTCTTGCAAATAGAAATGCACGGCCTTGTAATACAGCTCCACGTTAGCAACTTTGACAATAATATCTTTGAATTGCATGTGGTCCCAAGCCTCCGGTGAATGATTCATGACAGTCGTTGCAGCATTATCAAACTCATCATATTGAATGTACAAGTAAGTTAGCTCTTGCCAGTGCTGTTGTTCATCACATGCTCGGATCAGCTTCGGAATATTAAGACGAGTTGAAAATAATTTGATGTGCTCCATCAGCTTCTCATGGCGATATCTAGCATAAAGGACACCCAGCTCCGTAAAGATACCCATATGCGCACGTTCCAATCCTAATCCACTCTCCATAAGTGATATAAGCTCGTTAAAGCACCCTCTGTTCTGATAATACTCACTAACCTCTTCCAGATCATCGACCTATAAGAATCACAAATGAAGTAACAGAATAAATACTATTTCACAGATCACTGGTTTTGTGACTGAAGTTGATGCTATTAGACTGTATATAATAATTACCTGTACAATGATGTTAAGACCACAAATCTGAGCCAAGCGGAACTCCTCGGCATCAACACAAGCAAAGCAAACTTCCTTCCACGTCTTTGCGCTGTTAGCTTTCCGCGCAGCATCAACAGCACCTTGGAATTGCTTCAACTTCACAAGTGTAATTGCCAATTTGCCCCAATTAGAGATGAAGGCAAAAATAATCTTCGCAGCCTCGTATAAAGCTTCATCATACAAGCGATCACCAACATTAGGGAGATTGGCAACGTTTGGCATGAGAATAAACTCTTCAATTTCACCAAGCCTATCAATCTTTGCATATGCATAAATAAGCTCACTGTCCACTTTGGGCTCCTTTGTTTTCTGCCTAACCATGAGAAGATACTTAACCAGGTCATGATAAACATCCCCATCCTCTGCAGCTCGGATCACTTCCAGGAATTGAGTTGTATCATCAGCACGAATAAATGATTCAATTGCATCGCTTACTAGTCCTTCCCTCAGTTGAGCTTTAGCCACTTGACTCCACACAGCATCTTCCTCAACACGGAATGCAAACTCTACGGCTCGGTTAATGTCTCGAATATTATCCAACAACACATTAACAGCCTGGACATTCAAATTGAATTTCTTGAAAATAGCATATGCTTCTTCGAACAATTGAGCTTCCACAGCCACTTCTCCAACGGCCGGGCCATCAAAGTTATCAAGTCTATTAACATAGTCCATAACCCTAGAGGGATCAGCCTTGACTGCAGTTAAGATAAGTAAGTTTTGCAGGTTGAAGTTCCCACTGAAAGCTGAGTTCTGAAGCACAATCTTTTCAAGCAACTCAATAAGTTCATGAGGAAGATCAGCAGTCATAAACGCTTTAACAGCTGCAGAAACTTGCTCTGGGCTTTTGCTTTCCGGCAACGCAGTAGATACAACTTGATCAATGAGCAACCTTCTGAATTCATTTTCAGGATCAAGAACCTTGGCCCAGAGATCAGCATCCATTCTTTCAACTACATATCTGCAACAGCAAAAAACCAGGGATCAATTTTACCAAACATGGGAAACCAACAAATAAGGAAATACAGCTACAAATGTCACAAACCTGGCTTGCAGCTTGAACAAAGAATTCTTATTTGTCACGTTAATAAGTTCATCATCACATTGCCCTCTTCGGTATGCAACAACAGCAAGGGTAGGATCACGCTTCTCACAGTATTTACCCACAACACGTGAATCATAATACGGATTGGTGGTAAGGAAGTGCTCTGGATTGTTGTTGCTATCTATTATGATTTTACCCAAAGCATTGTGCACATGAACATCTTGGCTTCCTTCACTCACGAGATGTTCCAAAAACTGAGTAAGTAGGCGAAGTCGATTCCTGCATACCACACGACACTCATAAGGATCAGTGGAAAAGCATTCCTCAGAAGAGAAATTATGAATGTGTAAAAGGTACCTCTTTTCGCACTCCTCCACCAGAGGCTCAACTGGAAGAAGAGAACGGACAGAAAGGATCAGGCCTTTAATGAAATCTTCAGGACACTCGTCATCTAGGAGCTGTCCAACAACTAATGGAGCATTTCCTGGATTAACCTATCCAGAACAGAGATTCACTAGCATAAAAAACAAACTTTTACATTGTACAAAAAAATCACGGTAGAGACTTACCTTTTGCACATAACCTTCAATGTAGCGGAGCATGTTGCTTGAGTACAAGTAATGAGTGAGGTCAGGAACAAAACCAAAGCGGTCACACACATTGATCAGTGGCCGCGCATCAGGGAGTTTTGCTTCCATCAAAAAGTTTTTGGTCTTCTCAGGATTATAGAAATCTGATTCCCTCGTTACACGCTCTACCTCTTTAATCTGTCCAGTCTTGGCAGCTGCTTCGATGTACTTGAAGTGAATTTCAGGATCCTCGCTGCCAGACATCAATAATTAGTACAAAACTTAAAAAATAGGGTTACTAAAAAACCGGTCGTCCCATGGTAGTTAAAATTCTAATTCTTCCAAAATAAATTACCTGGAGCTCAAATATGATCCCAAGAAGAAATATAATCCTTCATATGACTTGAACTGCTCAAACAGCTTGATACATGCTTCAACTCCCAATTGTTCACAATATTCTTTTGCAACCTAAAAAATTTGTAGTTAGTATAGCCAAAAATAAGGAGACTAGTCCGGACATCCAACTGAATGACAAAGACTAGTGCATTTTTTCAAGAGCTTGCTATCCAAGAATGTTTAAACACACAAATGAAATAAGAAAATCACCGTTCCTCCCAAGGAGAAAGATATCTCATACCTGGACAATTATCTGAAGGTTTCCTCTTAAATTGACGAGTAAAAGGTCTTTCATACACTCTAGTGCCCATTCCGTGGAAAGTGTACCAAAGAATTCTACAAGTGCCTGAAATGAATACATAATTGAGCACTAATACGACAGTTGAGAGAATGGACATAGATAATAATTAGAATTTAGTGACCTGTGGCTCAATTGCATGAGTATTCACAATGACACGCTTAACATCAGGCAGCTCAGAATAATGCTGCAAGCACATATATATTGTTTAATAAGATGGAACAATAAATATGCATACACAGAATAATATAATTACTTAAATTTGTGGACACTTACCTGAAGTGCTCGCACATAAAGACCTGCTTTTTCACAGAGTTGTGCAATTCGTGGTCTGTCATAGTGGCTGAACATGCCATTTGCCAGAATAGCATCAGCCACATTTGGAAACGTCACAAGATTGATCTCCAGGACCTGAAGTAAAGAGAAAAGTCACAATTCTATGCGTTCACAACATAATTGGTATTTATTCAGAAGGCGAAGAGCAAAACTTAATGACTGGCCTTAGTTTGAAGGAATGCATGCTCTGGCAGATTTGGTTTCAGAACATCCAACAAAAAGGCTGTTGCCTCACGGATCATGTTCCTCTGTTGAAAAAATGGTTGATAAAGAAAAACCTCACTAAATGAACTGTCTTGAATACTTTAGATACATAAATGAGGGCATTAATGGCGGACAACACAGAACACAATTTAAAAGAGTCAGGGAAGTAATAAAAAACTAAACAAACAAGAAGAAAGAAAAATCAGACCTGAAGAAAGAGATCAGTTATGGTATTGTAATCAACTGGACAACCTCCCTCCATTTGAGACATCATAAGTGCGAAATTAACAGCTCCCTACCAGAAAATTCAATTAAAACATTTAATTACAAATAGTCCCGTCTATCAAAATGCCATGAAGAAAATTGCACATGTACTACACAAGAAGACTGAATTTGCTTTATGCAGATCAAGCATACCTGAGGATCTGACCGGAGAATGGTTTGCAGAAGAAAAAGATAGTCAGGAGTATACCCAACCTGTGTCAAGATAAACAGAATTTTTCTTTTAAAGTAACCACACAAGATCAGGAGGAAAGCAATTAGAAACAGCAGATTTTCCTTCTCTGACACTGCAAACTATCCTGCATCAGATTTAAGAAAAGGAGCATGATAATTCAATGGTAATTGTCTGACCTGCTTTGAGTATATCAAGATTTTGTCAAACTCCCGACGCTCGGCAAATGCTGCCACAACTTTTGGTGTAGCTCTGGCTTTGATATATATTTTCAGGGCAAGGTCATTATCAACAGTCTACAAAATAGACAAGGAGCACATGGTTCATAAAAGATTAAATCTTAAATGATGAAGTACATATCAAAAGAAAATGTGAACTGGTGGAATTTCAAACTTATATTGGAGATTTAACCTTCACAAGGTCTCCCAGTTCCTCGCTACACTCCAGTTTATCTTCAGCCAACCAGTTTTCCAATAGATTCTTTTTGTTCTGGTTGACAACAAGACGAGATAACTCCAAAGACTCAAATGCGTTGAGCTTTCCTTTGGTTAACAGTGTTCCAAAATACTGCAGCAATGGTGGTGTCTGCCCAGCTTGAACAGGAACACTCTGGAAGTACCACAGAGTAACATGTTAATGCATTGCCATCCTCCAATAGAAAATAAGCAAGCTTCTAACAACATTGCAGCTCATGTAAGGAGGGCGGGTGTTCCGAAGAACTTATACATTCACCCGCCATATATCTGGCTATACATGAAAGAATTGGTAGAGGAAGGACAGAGATACCTGAAATTTGGAAACAGTATCAGGTGTCCGGAGTATGCCTTGCGGGGATTCTGCAGCGAGTTCCGCAGCCTCCTTATACTTTGTCTGAGCAAACAATTCTTGGAAGCGCTGGACAACCTAATAAGACAAACAATAGATGAACTATCATTATTCAATGCGAGAATGTCTCTATACGAAAATAGATTACTTAAGAAACCAATTTTTTACTTGAAACATTTTTTAAAAAATAAATTAAGTTCACAACAATTCAGTCATCTAGGACATCGAATTATTCTGGAGGTGACATGCAAATCATACAGCCAGATGCACCAAAGAAATCAGTCATATATGGTTTATAATTTCATAAACAAAAAATAAATAAAGGTGAAAGTACGTCACAAGTTTAATCCAGCCTTAATAAGGAAATAATCATTTCCTAATTCAATTCTACCCCCATAAACATTATCCAACACAGAAGTCGACAGTAACATCGTTTAAAATTGCTGAAAGAATAGGTGTGAACTTTTCAACCCACAAATAATCAAGGAAAATGAAGAGCATCCAAAGCAAAATCCAACTTACCAAATTCTCCGCACCAGGAAGGTTTCCTCTTTTGGCAAGATTGACAGCAAGCTCCAGATTGTTTAACTGCCAATAATCAATTAAGATTCAATATTTGTTATACAAAACATGTTATATATTTGATAAAATGTGAAGAGGCTCAAGAACACACTTGGCCACTGACGAAAGGCACTATAGTTGCTTCATTTACTGTAGCAAGTAAAACCTGGCCTCGCCTATTAACTGCATAAAAACCTCCAACAGATGAAGCTTCTGATGTAAGAAAAATGGGATCAGGACTGATTCTATTTCTGTATACAGCTGTGGCAGTTTCCAGATCATATACAAAGAGCAGCCCAAGCTTCGTAATCACATAAAGAAGACTATACTTATGGGAAATCTGTATAATAAGAAAGAAGCAATATGAGAAATTTGTAATTGATGCAAAATCATAGACTCACACAAAAAGAGCAAACATCGCCACGCCAAGAATAAATACCTGCATGGCCACTGGAAAATCATCAGCAAAATCTGGAGGGAAGAACAGATCAGCTTGCTTTTTTGTAAAAGATGGTTTCCCTGGAAGAATAACCAACGTTAACCAAACAATAATACTGCGACGGCATTGCCTGAGTTGTATTAAGTCACGGGTTCAGTTCTGTTTGCGGCAAGGTTGTACGCCATTTATAAGGCTAATTGTTATATATATATATTGATATATATATATATATATATATATATATATATATATATATATATATATATATATATATATATATATATATGAGCATAAGATAATGTATACACTACCTACACCTACTGTATTCAGTATTAAAACATAACCAAGAGAAGTCAAAACTAATAAAATCAAATATATATCCACCTGGCTGAGCACCAAGCTCGATAACATGCAACTTAGATGTAATCTGACCAGCATTAGAGGTTTTAGATGCAAATGAAATAAGAATAGAGTCCTTATCATTCCCTGAAACCTGATCAAATGTACAGAAATAATATCAATTTTCTGTCCAGAAACAACATATAAAGCAAACAAATCTAAAAGGAACACATACTCTGAAAGAAGCAAATGATGCAGCATGAGCTTCAAGAGCTTGACTACGTTGTTGATCAACAGAAAACAGCTGCATATTTCCTTTGACCAGTTGAGGCCGCTAGAGAAGAAATTTTATCTCAGTCAGATCATTGACAAGGAACAGATACAAATACAGAAACTAGTTTGGAAAAGAATCTGCATCTGCATATTCACTATACATGATCTGATGTATGTTCGTAGCATAAATATCATTCATACAACACAGTTTAAAAGGACAAATAATTTCTGAAAAGATATAATAGCAAACATAGACTTAGACCAATGATTTTAATTAGAGCACTAGAAGAAAGAATCATATCGAGTTATTTTATTTATTTATTTTGTCCCAGCTACAAGATCACCATATATAAGATTTCTAAATAGTATTTCCAGCATCATATATCACTGAATAAACAATATATCTATATGTATATATATATATATATATATATATATATATATATATATATATATATATATATATATAAATATTTCATAACATACTTAAATGTGCTGTCAATGATGGTATATTTCAATCAAACAAGATGATCTCCTACTATATTAGACAGTCAGAAGTACCGGGGCCATTTTCTTTTATAGATACACATCAATTTAGGAGATGGAAGTTTAAGAGCATGTCAGAGCAAGAAAATGTGAGACGCAAAGATAGAACAAAATAGGCAGAAAAACAGTGCAATTAATGCCATTTTTCCTATTGAAAACAAGTTTGGCATTTATAAGAACTAATCTTTTTCCATCTAATGAGATTGTGGGTTTCTATTTCTGACCTTTCAAATTCCACCCTCATTTACTCTAATTTCGATAAGCCAACTACTTGTCTGCTACAAATTGAACTTAGTGGTCTATGTACCCTTAAAAATAATTCATCCCTATATAAAATAGCACAATTAAAGGCCATTAAGGTACAACCCAGTTGCATACAAAAGTGTCGATTTTATATGAATCATGATGACTATCTAACAATTTCAGTTAGCAAGGAAAAGTTTCCAATCACGTACCTCGGGTGAACCAGGAGCAATCCCAATCAAAACCAACCACTTCTCAGATGGGTCACATTTATAATTGATTATTTGGTTGTTGGCTAGATTAGCAGTTCTATCAAACATCTTTACAGGTTCAGAATCACCTATTCAGAGTAGGATTGAAAAATACTTCAAGTATAAAGAAAGTTCAAAGAAATGAAATAAGGTGAAACCATGCAGTATAGAACGAGTCAAAAAATGGCACATTACCCTCAATTAACCAGTGATAGACTGAGGTTTGTGTAACCAAACCCAACATCTTAGGGGTAATCCACTTCCAGAATACCACCTGTCAAAAAGCAAATATTTAGATGATTCAGCGTTACAACATGGTAGCCATTATACAAAAATTGTGATCTGCTATTATTTGAAGCCTCTATGTTTTTAAAGGTTATATCAACTTGCCTGCTCAGGCATCTGATGTGACTTCATCTTTGCTTTTGCCTCGATGTTAAATATTTGCAAGTGATCTTGAGTGGTTCCAGCAAGTTGAGCTTCATCAAGAAAACTAATATTTTCAGCATTAGGGTCAAGATTAAGCGAAGCAGCATCAACTATAATACACGCTAATTTGACTCTGTCCTTTAATTTTTAGAGAAACACTGAAGCGATTTCTGGTGTTTCCGTACCAATAAACCATATTAAACACAAAGGTCGGAGAATTTTCCATAAGATAACAATTCGCAGAAAGCATCGACTTAACTAAGCAGCCATCATTTTTATATCATTTTGAGGCTAGAGTTTATACTTTCCTCTATGACGCCTATCACGGAGTGCCTAAATTAACATCTCCCAAAGAAACGCAATCTTATTATGCATATGAGGAATAAAGGGATTTCTCTACATAGTATTAGCTTGCAGAAAACTTAGACCTAGCTTAGAGACACCATTATCAAATCCTTTCTGCCATTGTCCTGGCTCGCATTCCCTATTTCGCTTTCTCTAAGCAGCACGAATTTTCCTGTTTTCCGTACTCACTACAACGTACATCTTCCAAACATTTTTCTCTTTCTCAAATTTTATACGATTCCAAATTTCTAAGTCGTTTACACAGAAAACATGAATGGTCAAAAAAACTTTCGACTCTTTTGGGATAATTAAAACTATTGCACACCCAACATACAAAATACTCTTTTAAAATGGCAACAACCGCTAGTTAACATGACCAAAAAATATGTAACCGATTAGTCAATTAGAAATGTTTAGTAGAATGCATTCACCTTTTAATGCCAAAATTCTAGTATTTGGATTCATAAGCGCGGAATCTGCAGTAATAGGCCGCCGCAGCGGCTGATTTGGCATGCTCATATCGATAATCACCACACTGTTTTGAGGCGACGTCTCACGAACACAAATGTACTTATCAGATTCCATGGTCACATTTGTAAAAGTGATAAACTGCTGATTGATCCCTATGCTAGTCAACTGCAATCACCACATCAAACACACTCAAGAGTTCAATTCCATTACCCCAAAACCCCAAATTACAATAACCTCGAAACGAAAACTAACAGATCTGGAACTAAACTAAACAGGAAACAATGGAAAAACGAAATGAACAATTCCAACAGCAGGCAACTCCATTTACACATCGAAACAAGCAACAATTCAGTGAAATCCGAAGAAAGGAACAAGCTCCACATAGTTGAAATGAACGAAATTGAGTTGAAACAATCAAAATAACCCTCGAGAAAGCCATTGCGGAAATTGGGGTTACCGTTAGGGCTTCTTTCATGGTGATCGGAGCGTTGGCGGCCGCCATGATTGAAGAAGGAACAAAGCTCCGGAAATGGAGCTCGGGATCTGGAAAATGATCGGTGAATCAAGAGCTAAGAACGACGGTGTGCCAACAAATGTTTCCGAGATCTGGAACAGCGAGGAGAAACCCTCGAACCCTCTGCGAAACAAAGATAAACAACAAAAGATCTAGAGAGAGAAAGAGAGGAGGGAGTTCTAAGAGAGAAACTGAGTAGTGTTTGTGTATTATAATATCAAATAAATATTATAATATTATATTATTGAATGTATATTTGAAAGGAATATGTAACAGCGAATATGGAATTTTGCTGAGTCGAAAATTGAGGGATATGAAACCAAGATAATAGCGCTCTCCCCTCGTGAAAAAAAATGTCATTTTTTGGTAATTGATTAGTTAGATTAGGGATGGGCATGCGTCGGGTAGGGTCGGCTCGACTCGACTAATTGATTTTGCTGAAAATTGAAAATCATTATCGGGTCGACTATTATGCGTTGGGTAATGATTGGCAACCGACATTACGTTGTCAGGTAAACAATGGGTGATTGATTGGTACTATCGGTCATCTATTTATTTTTATTTTTTATACAATAATAAGATGTTTTAAAAGTTTTTTCAAAATATATTTAAAATTTTGGAAAAACTTTTGTTAGTAAAAACTTAACTTTAAAATTAAGATTTTTTTATTAAACTTCTACCATAAGTAAATATATAATAAAGAATATGAAATAAGAATTATGAAATAGAAACATTACGGGGAGGTTTATAAATTTGTTGGGTTGAGTTTTTTTAATTTTTTTACTTCTTTTATATATTATTTTAACATTAAAAATAAGAATTACAATTAAATATTTAAAATTAAAAAAAAATATTAAAAAAGTTGGTTGGCCGATATTACCTGATCAACTGACTTTTGAGTAAATTGAAAACCACCGACCGAACATTTATATATGGGCCGGTTAAAATTACCTGCCCAACAATAAAATTATCGACCGAAAGAATCGGATCGAAAGTAGATCGGTTGACTGATAAAACCAATCCATGTCAAGCCCTAAGTTAGATTAACCGTGAGTAATAACAATGCTTATACCATCCATTCTCTTGTAAATATTGGTATATTGGGCAATAGGAATGTACAAGGCAATTTCCTAAAACTTGCATTAGAAATTTCAATTTTTTTACCATTTTCATTTAGGTACTCTTTTTTTTATGAGTTATTTAGGTACTCGTTTGTCTAAGAAATTTCAATCTATATATGTTAGGCTGCGGCTATTTGCAATACTAATTATATTAAGTGAAATATCAAATTAAATTTTTCAATGTACATATAATACCCTTATGGCACATTTGGTATATAGGAATGGGCAAGGAATGGAATACGTATTTCCAAATTTTATTCTAAAACACATGTTTGGTATATTTTGGGAATGGAAATACCAATTCCTACTAGAATGCTCATACACAAAATTATAGGATTCCTCCACTCCCCCATAGTTTTACGTATTCCCAATCCTTTGGGAATAAACAATTATTTTTTTTTGACAAAATTATCCTTATTAATACTTTTTATTTACAAAATTATCACATAGATTTCATGTAACTTAAACCTAATTAATCAATTCTTCTATCAATTTAAAAAATAATAAATTTAAATAAGTATTTAAATAACTTCTATTGTAATTAATCATCACCATTATTTTTCTTATGGTTGGTGTGTTTCATTATTAGTTGTGTTCTACATGTCTTTGTTGTACTCGCTATTTTTTTTCTTCAGTTAAAAATTATATCAAAAAATAACATATTATGAAGAGTAATTAATTTGTAAAAAAACGTTTAATCACAAATTTTTAAAAATAATAAATTTAAAAATCAAGGTAATAATTAAAAAATTGCTACATATTTTTTTAGTTAAAGGATATTTGGTCACTAATTTTTTTTATTTCATTCCAATACATTTTATTTAAGTTACCAATCATAAGATTGAAACAAGGTAAATTATTAGATTTCATTCATTTCTTATTCCTCGTTTATACTAAACATAGGAAAGGGAACAATACTATCATTCCTTTCCCATCATTATTTCATTCCAGTGCTTATTCCATTCATATCATATTCCTTTCCTACATACCTTGGGCCGTTGCTAATTAAAAAAAAATCAAAATGATGCAATACCATAAACTCAAAAACCACAAAAACTCTATCACAAGACCACAAGATCAAACCATCTTCCCCGTCTTCCAAAACCCACCAAAACTTTTCTTTCTTCCTCGTCCATAAACCCCCAAAAACCTAAGCATTTTGAAACCCTCAAAACTCAACATAACTCACAAAGAGGGCAATTATGGAGTCAAAAGACATCAAAATGGAAGATTCTACGCTAGAAGAAGTCAAGAAGGTATGCATTTATGTGTTTTCTAGATGTACTATCGTTTTTGAAGAAAAAAAATTGCGCAGACCCGTACGACATTTACATGTCGAAATTGGTAGCTAAAAATCGACACTAAGATGACATTTTTTTGGCACCAAACTCGACATAACCAACATTTCGATTTGGTTGCCAAAAAATCGACACTAAGGTGTCGAAATGTAGCATATATTTTCGACATCTTGATGTCGATTATAAAAAATTTAATTTTTCTTTCCCCCCCCCCCCCCCCTCCCCCCCCAAATGAGCACGAAATGTCAATATATGAATTTTTTCCCCCCGTTTAAGGTTGAACAAAATAAAGAATTAGCAATGGATTACTCTAATTGTTGGGCGGGTTTAGGTCGTAGCGGCGGCGACGGTACTTAGACGACGAGTTCCGGCGGACTGGCTTGGGCAACGGGGAAGGGGAGGGGTTTGAGGGGGCATTTTTTATTTTTTTTTGCAAAATACTTGATCTATTATTTGGTCTTGCATGAACAAACAATGACTAACGGGAATATAGGGTTTTTTTGCAAAACCCACCCTGTGTAATCTCGGATTGTTGAAAAAACCTCGTGTTAAAAAAATTGGCAAGAACCCCCCCTATGAAAATTAATCAAAGACAATAATGTCCCTCACAACTTATCATGTGGTGTACGCGCGGATTGTGCGACTGAAAGTGTATTTTTTTACCCAAAAAGACCAAAATACCCTTTAAATTATTAATTTCAAAATTACAAATTCACCCCAAAATTATATATGCCCCAAAATGAAGTTTTCAAAATTTGCAATTCGATCCTTCCCATTTCCAAAAAGTCCATCTTCCCAAATCAAACCACAAACGTCACTCCAGCCACCAACCATCTTCGCACCATCTCAGTGGAAAACGTCACAGGAAGAGAGCCACAGTCACCATCGTACTCACCTCGACCACGTCCGTCTCCATAACCACCTCCCTCACGATGTTTATATCCACCACCGTCGGCGCCGCGGACCTTTTAAAATGCTGGTAGACGATAGCTCTTCGACGTGTCCGGCGGTGGATGGACCATTTGGGAATTTGGTAGAAAGTTGTTAGAGTTTGGGTTTGGGGTTGGGGGTGTGTTGGTTTGACGAGGAAGATGAAGCAACATCCTCTCTCTCTTTTTTTCATTTGGATTTTTTTATTCAATTTTTTTTAGGGATTCAATATTTTATTTTTCGGGGTTGAATATTTTTATTTTGTTTTATTTTGAATTTAGAGTAATTTTGTCATTTCTTCTAAGTGAAGAGGAAAAAATGGAAAAAGAGGTGGTATGCTTCGTAAAATATAACATATGTGTAATTAACTATGAGAATATATGTCATATATATATATATATATATATATATATATATATATATATATTTTTTGTTTTCCTTTAATTTAGTCTTACACTTATTGAGACTAGTATTGCGACTAGTCGCTGCGAGCCAAATTATTATTCACGTCTTAGAGGGTGTTTGGCTAAGCTTATAAGATGTTAAATAGAGCTTATAAGATGTTTTAGAGCTTATAAGCTCTTCCAAAGTGTTTGGTAATTTTTTAGAAAAATATCTTAATTTTTTTAAAAATAAGCTGTTAGAGAGCAAATAAGATCTTTTTAAATAAGTACCTATACCCCACATTTTTATTTAAGATTTTTTAATGAGTAAAAATAGGAAATAAGCTCATTATCCAAACATTCTAAAAATTAATCCTAAAAATAAGATGTAACAGCTTATCAGCTCTTAAAACATCTTATCAGACGTAAGAGCTTATCAGCTGTTTAAAATAAGTTTAGCCAAACACCCTCTTATATACGTGTATATATTTGATCTTACGATCTCATATGATTTATCTGATAAGAAATTATCAATTTTCGAAATATTTGTTGGCTCGCACGGACTGAACCTTGATTTTTACTCGAAAGTCGGGAATATGAGAGAGTGGTAGAAGATTTATCGAGAGTTCGTGGGTAGTTTTCCCGATTTTCCTAGGGATGTCTATGAAAAATTTGGCAATTTGCTATAGGTCCTCCTAAAAGAGACTTGTGTATAAATCCAACTTAATTCCTTATTTTTGTTAAGTTTATTATTTTTATTGAGTTTAAAATACACCCAACAAAATATGGTCCAAAATAATAGTCCACTTTATAGAAATTTTAATCCCGCGTTTTTCTCCCCAACGGATTCAAATCAATTTCTCTCAAAATTTAAAGGGGAAATTTGCTAGACACCCCTTATTTTGGACTTATATAGGTAGAGATCCTAGTTGTTAGATGAATATAGGCATAGGTCCTTTGACCCAATAAATTAATATAAATAAATTAAAATAATTAGTATATAGAGCATAACACCCTCAATTAATAAGAAAAGAAATTTTATATATCCGCTCTCTCCAATCTCACGTTACTTTCCCCCTATATAATTCCTCATCTCTCTCTGCATCTCAATTCTCACGCCTCTCTCTCTCTCTATCGTCCTTCTCTCTTTTTCTTTTTCTTTTTTTTTTTCTTTTTTTAATGAAGAAATATTATAGAGATGAAAAAAAACAAGGATCTTTTTAGGTTATGAGAGGATTTCTTTGTAAAAGAATTAAAGAGGACGACAAACATCCCCTCCCAAAAAAAAAATCAGAAATCCAAAATCCTAGCCAAATTCGCATTGTGTTTTCCGTATGTAGAACCTCCCATCGTTTGTTTTTAGCAATTTCCGTTTGCACTTAGTTTAATTTCGTTTGTTGTTTGAAGAATTGCGTTTGATGTTGAGATTCGATTCCTCTGGTTTATAATTTGCAAGGTATGTATTAAGTTACATTTTACAGACATTTTGTTTAATGTTTTTGTTGTTTGCAAAATTGTTCTATAAACAATTTTTTGGTTGATGTTTTTAATGATGCTGATTTTTTTTATTTTTTTTCAGTTTGTTGTTTGCATTTGGCCAAGTCATATGTAGTTTATTGCTTGCAATTCAATAATGCAAGTTTTACTGAATGTTTTTCTTCAGTTTTCTGTTTGCATTTGGCCAAGTCATAGGTATTTTTTGTTTGTAATTTAGTAATACAAATTATGAATTTTGTTTTTTCAGTTTGTTGTTTGCATTTGGCGAAATCATAGGTATTTTTTTGTTTGCAATTTAATAATATAAAATCTAATTTTCGGTTTGCTATTTGCAGTTCGCGGAGTCATAGACGTCGCAGTTCCCGGATCATAGGCGGTGATGGGGCTGCGGTGACGTTTTTAGAGTATGAGTTTGTAAAATAAATTGTATATTTTTGTTATGAATTAATTTATTTGTTTTAGTTAATATTTGAAAGAGAAATGTTTGGGAATTAGTTTTGATAGAGAGATTTTTTGGGGTTTGATTTGATTTAATTAAGGGTATTTTTGCCATAATAAATATTATTAATTTATTAAAACATTATATTTTGACTTGGATTTACACACATAAATTATAATATAGAGGGACCTATAGCAAATTGCCCCAAATTTAAAATCAACCCCTCCAAAACCGATTTTAGAAAATACCAAACCCTGGCAATAAATTGCATTGTTCGTTTGTTATTTAGAGAAACCATTTGCTATTTGGAGACTTTGTTTCTTGTTTGGATTTGCGATTCACATGTTGCCTGCACAATCTGCCACATCGGGAAACATCAAAATAGTAAACAGTGTTATAAAAAAAAAAGATTCGCAATTTTCAGCCACTCAAAAGTGCAGTACCGTATGTTTAATTTTTTTTTAGTTTATTGTTTGGTGTTTGCATTTTATTGTTGCTATTTAATATTTCTTCTTTGCTAACTTTGCAAAATCAAAATGTCCTCACTAAAAAAAACCTTAATTAAAGTACATGTAACTGGGTATTGTCTAAACGAAAACTTCGACAAATTGAATTAAGAAACACTAAGGAAACAGGTTACTATGTTTCTGTATGAAAAACAAAGAACCAATGCATGCATTAGAGGTAGTAATCTTGAATTTCTTGTGGGTTTTATCTCAATTTCCTTGATTTATTTTGAACAGTGAAAATTATAATATAGTATGTGAACAAATATTATCTCTATACCTCCTTAACATAAAGAGATTTTGTAGTGTAAGAGATTAGTCGAACAAGTAAAACTGTTCTAAAAACGAATCTCGATATTTAGAAACTTAATTTATTGGATATTCAATTGAGAATAATGTAATTTGACAAAGAAAAAGTACTTTCTTCTTTTATGTTCAATTATTTTTTTATCGTTGATTCTAATAGAAATTAGCAATTGATATTGTGAAAAAATATGATACAACTAATCATGATAAAAAAAAAAGTTAAATTTAAAAATATAACTAATAATCTATTATTTAATGAGAGGCCAATTCACATGCATTAATTAAGAAATATAAAATACACTATATTTAATAAAAGAAATATAATTTTTGGTGTACATGCCCCTTCTTGCCCCAATAAAGTTCAATGTTGGCTTGCAATATTTTTTTTTCCCTATTTTTCATTATTTAAATATTGTTACAATTCGAGAAGTGGGCAAGAAATATGATTTGAACCTTAGGCCACTATTCTAAAAGCTCGTTTGGTATGAAATATTGGACTATGTATACTACATATCATGTCAATATTATATTTAGTAGTCATGGTCAAGTCCAATATACTTCCTGTTCGATTGAACTCTCATAAAATCTACTAGTTTGACAATGGTGTTGGAATTGGCTAAAGTTCTCTAGAATGTGTCTATTTCTCTCCCATTCAAACACCCTAGTCATAGTGATGGTTGATGCTCCCAAGATTGATGGTTGGTGTTCCAACTTCATCTAGATTCATCCATTGTTGTACACTTGTACCTATAAATAGACTTGTATAGTGTTTGTAGAAGTGTGCAGAAAATTAGAGAGAATAATTGAGAGACACTTGTGAGGAAATCTTGAGAGAAACACTTTGTAATCCTCTTGTAGTATTTGAGTGAAATACTTGGCTGCCACCCGTGGAGTAGGAGTTTATTTCTCCGAACCACGTAAATTTCGTGTCTCGTTTGATTTCGTATTTGTGTGAGAGTGTTCTCGTTTATGTTTTCGCTTCCGCTTTGTGCAACAATTGGTACCAGAGCTCCAAGGTTTTGAATATCTTGGGGTATCCGATTTTTGCTTGGAATTATTTCCAAGATTGGAGTTGCGTTTTTCTCGACGAATCGGAAATATTGTTGAAGTGACTCACCAGCCAACGTGGAAGAATTTGTCTTCTCTAATTATCATCAAAACGGTGGTGCATTTAGTGGACTCACGCCACAATTTAATTGATTCCAGAAGGCAAAAGACATTTGCAATTTTTTCTGTGTCTACTATTGGTTGAAGCATTAGTGCCATTTAAGAAAAAAAATATACCTTGTACGACAGTGGCATTTTGATCAAATTCGTAGCCATTTTTTTGTCTACTATCACTACTGTTTTGCGTGAAGTCATCTTGTCCACATGGCAGACGATAGTAAGAAAGGTGAAGAGTCTTCAAGTAAATCAGTTCGTGGTTCAAAAAATTTCAGTTGCGGCCTTGAAGTTTCGAAATTTGACGGAACAAACAACTTCGGGATTTGGCAAGGTGAAGTTCTAGATCTTTTGGTTTTGCAAGACTTGGATCTCACACTCGAAGAGAAGCCCGATGATATGTCCGACTCGACTTGGACAAAGCTTAACCGACAAGCTTGTGGGATCATTCGATCGTGTCTTGGAACAGACCAAAAATACCCGTTCATGAAAGAGACTTCGGCAAAGGATCTATGGGATAAACTCGAAGCCAAATACATGCAAAAGAGCGTGGAAAATCAGCTCCACTTGAAGAAGAAACTCTTCCGCTTCGATTATTGCAAAGGTACGACAATGGTTGAGCATCTTGATAGTTTTGATAAAATTATCACGGATTTGCAAAACCTCGATGTTGAAATAGTCGATGAGGATAAAGCCTTACTTTTGTTAAATTCTTTACCCGAGTCTTACGAACATTTGACAACAACTTTGTTGCATGGCAAAACTGAGATAAATTTTAATGATGTTTGTAATTCTTTGATGAATAACGAGGTACGGAAAAAGGACAAGCAAGTCCATCGAGATTCCGGCTCCGATGCTCTCACAGATAGAGGAAGGTCTACTTTCCGGAAAAATGATAGCCGAGAGAAGTCCCGATCGAAGTCAAGGGGCAAATCCGTAGACCGAAAAAGGATTGGCAAAGACGAGTGTGCCTATTGCCGACAAAAGGGACATTGGAAGAAGGACTGCCCGAACATGAAAAAGAAGGAGTCCAAAGTAAATTTGATCCGAAAAGAAGATAGTGACACAGACGAGGCCTTAACAGTGTCACTTACGGCCAGCAACCTTGACGAGTGGATCTTAGATTCGGGGTGCTCACATCACATGTGCCCGAATAAAGATATGTTCTCCGAATTCCAAAAGATCGACGGCGGTGTTGTTTACATGGGCAACAACGACACTTGTCAAACCGAGGGTATCGGCACAGTTCAGTTAAAAATGTTCGATGGAACTGTCCAAAAGCTCGAGGACGTTCGCTATGTGCCTGGTTTGAAAAAGAACCTAATCTCTGTTGGAGTCTTGGATTCAAAAGGCTATCACATCTCTGTGCACAATGGTATTCTCAAAGTTGTCCGAGGAGCATTGGTGGTGCTCAAAGCGACCAAGAAAGGAACCTATACTTCCTTAAGGGAAGGACAATTGTCGGACATGCAGTTGTGGCAAATTTAAAGGAGCCCGACACCTCGAAACTTTGGCACATTCGACTTGGGCACGTTGGTGAGAAGCCGCTTCAAACCTTGGTGAAACAAGGAGTGCTTAAAGGGGCCAAGTCCGGTAAAATCAGCTTTTGTGAACATTGTGTTTTCGGCAAACAAAGAAGGGTGAAGTTCGGCACATCAATACACCGAACTAAAGGCACCCTTGACTACGTTCACACCGATGTATGGGGCCCGACGAAAAATGCTTCTCTTGGAGGAAAAATGTGGTTTGTCACCTTTATCGATGACTACTCAAGACGAGTTTGGATGTAACCAATGAGCCACAAGGACGAAGTCATGAAAATCTTCCTTGAGTGGAAGAAAATGGTGGAGAATCAAACTGGACGGAGAATCAAGAAATTAAGATCGGATAACGGTGGAGAGTACAAGTATGATCCATTTCTTGAAGTATGTCGAGAAGAAGGAATTGTTCAGCACTTTACAGTTCCAGGAAATCCACAGCAAAACGGCGTCGCTGAAAGAATGAATCAAACTTTAGTCCAAAAGGCTCGTTGCATGTTGTCCCAAGCAGGCTTGAGCAAAGCATTTTGGGTGGAGGCAATCAACTACGCAGTTCACCTTGTGAATCGGTTACCTACAGTTGCAAACGGAGGTAAAGCTCCACTTGAAGTTTGGTCAGGTGAACCTGTTAATGATTATGATCAATTGCATATTTTTGGTTGCCCGTCTTATTATCATGTTTCTGAATCTAAACTTGACCCTAGAGCCAAGAAAGGAATTTTCATGGGTTTCAGTATAGGAGTTAAAGCATATAGGTTATGGTGCCCCGAGTCAAAGAAGATCGTCAAAAGCCGAGACGTGACTTTTGACGAGTCATCCATGCTATTGAAAAAGATCGATAAGGAAAATGAAGTTCCTAAGCAACCTAAGAAGGTCACAATTGCTCTTGTGCCTGTTATTCCCGTAGTGGAATCTTGCCAAAATGAAACCGAAGATGAAGAAAAATCCAAACAGGTGGAGGAGAATTCCGAGCAGGTGGAGGAAAGGCCCGAGGAAGAGATTCAAGAGCCCGAAGTAGCTGAATCTATTGCAAAGAATAGACCTCGGAGAGAAATTCGAAAGCCAGCTCGATTTGATGATATGGTTGCATTTGCTCTTCCGGTAGTCGACGGTCTTCCGAATAGCTACAAAGATGCTATTCAAGGTTCCGAAAGCTCGAAATGGAAGGAGGCCATGAACGAAGAAATGCAGTCTTTGAAAAAGAATCAAACTTGGGAGTTGGTACAACTTCCTAAGGGAAAGAGAGCTATCGGCTGCAAATGGGTGTATGCAAAGAAAGACGATACGCCCGGAATTCGATTCAAAGCTCGCTTGGTGGCCAAAGGATATGCTCAAAAGAATTGGATCGACTACAACGAGATTTTTTCTCCCGTTGTAAAGCATTCGTCTATTCGAATATTGTTGGCGTTGGTAGCTCAATTCGACCTCGAGCTTTACCAACTTGACGTCAAAACGGCTTTTTTACACGAAGACTTGGACGAGGAGATCTACATGTCTCAACCCGATGGATTTCGAGTTGCAGTGAAAGAAAATTGGGCTTGCAAACTTCGAAAATCCTTGTACGGCCTCAAGCAGTCTCCTCGACAGTGGTATAAGCGTTTTGACCAGTTTATGGTGAAGCACAAGTACACTCGTAGTCAATTTGATCATTGTGTGTACTTCCGGAAAATCCAAAATGGTTCCTTCATTTATTTGCTCTTGTATGTGGATGACATACTAATTGCATCCAAGAGCAAGATGGAGATAGATAAATTGAAGGATCAGCTCAAAAAAGAATTCGAAATGAAAGACTTGGGCGAAGCTCGACGAATACTTGGAATGGAAATCAAGAAGGATCGAAGCAAAGGTACAATTTGGTTATCGCAATCTCAATATTTGAGGAAAATTTTGCAGCGATTTGATATCAATGGCTCGACTAAACCTGTAAGTACTCCGCTCGCTTCTCATTTCAAGTTAAGTGCTTTTTTATGCCCTTATTCTAATGAAGAACGAAGATACATGAAAAATGTCCCTTATGCTAATGTTGTTGGAGCTTTGATGTACGCGATGGTTTGTACGAGGCCCGATCTTTCGCATGCGGTTAGTATGGTTAGCCGGTACATGCACGATCCGGGAAAGGGACATTGGCAAGCTGTGAAGTGGATACTTCGATATCTTCGTGGAACCATTGATGTTGGTCTAAAATTCCAAAGAAAAGAAAATCTCGAGCTTGATAAACTTGTGGTCGGTTATGTGGATTCGGATTATGCAGGTGATTTAGACAAACGTCGATCCACTACTGGATATGTGTTCACTATGGCAGGTGGACCCGTTTGTTGGCGTTCGACTCTTCAATCCACCGTTGCATTATCCACTACCGAGGCGGAATACATGGCGGTTACTGAAGCTTTCAAGGAAGTTATTTGGATGCATGGTTTGGTGAATGATTTGGGAATTACTCAAAAACACATTGAGGTGTTTTGTGACAGCCAAAGCGCTATTTGTTTGTCGAAGAATCAAGTTAATCATGCCCGAACCAAGCACATTGCCATTCGTTTTCACTTTGTTCGAGAAATTATTGAAGAAGGTGATGTTTGATTGCTGAAAATCCCGCCGATATGTTAACGAAAGTGGTTACTCGAGATAAGTTGATCCATTGCTTGGACTTGATCAACATTGGATAGCCGGTGCACTTGGTGGCAGCCAAAGCCGGTTACGAGGATTATGAGAACTTTCGCCAAGGTGGAGATTGTTGGAATTGGCTAAAGTTCTCTAGAATGTGTCTATTTCTCTCCCATTCAAACACCCTAGTCATAGTGATGGTTGATGCTCCAAGATTGATGGTTGGTGTTCCAACTTCATCTAGATTCATCCATTGTTGTACCTATAAATAGACTTGTATAGTGTTTGTAGAAGTGTGCAGAAAATTAGAGAGAATAATTGAGAGACACTTGTGAGGAAATCTTGAGAGAAACACTTTGTAATCCTCTTGTAGTATTTGAGTGAAATACTTGGCTGCCACCCGTAGAGTAGGAGTTTATTTCTCCGAACCACGTAAATTTTGTGTCTCGTTTGATTTCGTATTTGTGTGAGAGTGTTCTCGTTTATGTTTTCGCTTCCGCTTTGCGCAACAAATGGTTTGTAAGGATTCCCACTTGGGCTCTCCCTTAGTTTCACAAGCTTTAGTCATGTGGCATATTCTGAAAAAGAACATATATATAAATCCAATAGAGGTGCGACATATTATAAAACGACAAAGTATGAAATAAAATTTACCTTCCACCATATTTTTCACATTCCAATAGGGGCATGGACAGCATTGGTTGTTTTATCTCAGTAAACTACGGATGTAGAAAAACTGAGTACCTTTTTTTTTTACAAGTTATTATACACTGTCATGCCATCATATGAGATGTTTGTACCTAAGTCGATCTTTACAATGCATCGGATCATAGAAATAACATGTGAATTGATAGCTATATAGGTAGTGTTTCTCGTCGCTTCAACTTCTAATGTTTGAATAAAGAGTTTATCCATCTCTTAGTACATGAAGTTGTATAGAAGAAAGAGTATTGCAAGGGAAGGCCTGGTTAAATTGACGGAACAGCTGTATGCGTGCTTTTGATGGCTTGTTTGATAGTTTAATGTTGCCTTTCTTATACACAAGCTTCCATCTCAATTATTTAAGATTTTTATTTTGGAATGAGATTCTAAGAAATAGATATATATGTATTTGTCAGAACTTTCCTTCGAGAACTTTGCTATTCAAGATTTTCATTATCAAATTACAACTTTCCTTCTCACTCAATGTGAATGGCTGAAAATTTCTTTGTTCCACTAAAGTAATTTTTTTTTAACATTTTCATTATTGTTTCTAATAAAAGTTATATTGAATTTTCCAATATTGTTCAATTTCTACTGTGATACATATATATTTTATAGACCTTTTTCATCCAATAAGGCGTTATCTACCCCTTATCACATGTACCAACCTTGTCGTGAGTATCAATTAGTTCTTATAAATACACCATACTATGTTTACTTTTTTATTTGATTATGATATAGAACTATTTTTTTTTCTTTCGAAAATCCGATGTAGAAATAATTTAGTTATAATTAGTCTTTGGCAGTCACTAAATTACTAATTCATAGCATACAAACAAAATGCCTAAATGCTGCTATGATTTTGAAGAAAATTAGATGAGAAATTAGATTCCTCCAGAAAAGAAAAAAAAAGTTGTTCTTCCACTCATCATTAGCACATGCCTGATTAATACGCTCTTTTATTGTATCCATATTATTTTTTTTTCTTATCGTTTTTTCATGTAAACGGATAGCGTGAAAACCCCAAGTCCACCAATCATGATTCATAAAGAAACTTACTAAACTCATAGAGTTAACTACAGATGTCGGCCTCCCTCATTTTTTTTCCGAACTTGAAAGAATAGCATTGAAATCACCGGCACACAACCAAGGCACACAACCAAGGCTTGATTTATAAACTGGCTAGCTTTCTTGACAAACTCCACAACTTGTGTCTATGCATCTCGTTTGGGTCTCCACAGAAACCTATAAATCTACACGTGTTATCTGCCTCATCATCGTACACATGAATGTCAATATGATTTAGCGAAAATCTTTGTATAACTCCAGCGTGATGTCCTTTGTCCAAATAAAACCAAGACCCCCCGACGCACCTCTCGTATCTACTGCTACTCCGTGAAAACTAAGATGTCTCGCTACAAACTCAAATTTTTGGCAGATAACTTTGCTTCTGATAGAAAAATGATTTGAAAGTTATCGACTCGAATCAGATCTCCTAGTGTAACGCATTTTAGAGAATCATTCAAACACGATATTTTTTTTTATGAAAAACCACCAATGCGAAAACCATCCGATTAGATCTGCATAACACAATGGAGAAGAGGACAATAAAACAAGTAATCTATGGAACAAATAATAGGGAAACAAGAAGGAAAAAAGTGACCTGCCTCTCATGTCTAGAGAAAAAAAACCTCTCATGAAGAGAGAACTTTTTTTTTTTATGTTTGTGGGGACGCCCTGAAGTATGATCAAATAACCTACAAATCCCTGTGATCTTGGTAATTTATAAAAATATTTTAGGAAAAATGTACGAGGGAAAAATAATTAATAATATTAATTGTGTCATGTACTTTTTAGATTTGTCATTATGACGATAAAAAGAACTAATAATATTGCCAAACCTTGAACAACTAATAAAATTTTAAAATAACTTATAAGATAGCTTTATATTGAAAACACCTTATAAATTAATTTATATAGTAAGATGTAACAATTTATTAACTCGACATAAATTATTTTTCTTCAGATATTTAAAATAAATTTAACAAATCGATCGTACTCTTGATTACATTTGAAAAAAGTTGAAGTATACTGGTAGGTAAAGGTGAATTATACAATGAGTAGATAATTAAACAAATAACTCATGTGAGGATAAGATGCTATAGGCTAGCTCAAATTGAAGAGAATCAAACAATGTAATACTGTATTACACCCTGTTAGTCAAACCAAACTGACCCCAAATTAGTTATTAATTTTTAATTTTGATAATGAATGAAGATCTAGTTGCATGTACATAAATTAAGAAATCAATTAACTAGTCACTATTTGATAATAAACTTTGAAATGATTGTTTTTCCAAGTTAATTAGCGTGGTCATTAAATATTAGGGTTATTTTGCAGATCCTCTCGTTTCTAAATTATATAGAACTAACTACTAAGTGGATTACACTCTAGGGAATATTCCCCTCATTTTGAAAATATTTTGACATACCTCCCTCGGCCTCCCTGAAGTCCCTATAATACATTTTTAAAATCAGTTTTAAACCCTAGCCAATCACAATGGTCACTCTCTTCCTCTCTCAAATTCAAATCCCCCCTCTATATATCTCTAACTGGCGAAATTACTTCCTGGAGTCATAACTCTCTCTCCGGTGGTCGGAATTCGATGGTTTAACTACCGTTGGATTCCTCTCGTCGAGATCTTTCTTTTGGTGGTGATTTCATTCAGTTTGGAGGGCTCGATCTGTTTCTGCAATTTTTTTTCCATTCGACGACGGTGGTCTTGCCGGAGGTGTATTTTGTGTTCCACCAGTCGAAATTTGATGGGCTACCCACCGTTGGATTCGTCTCGTCGAGAACTATATTTTGATGGTAATTTATTTTATTTTTATGTTTTCAGATTTATTTCTATAATTTTTGCATTTGTGGGCGCGCGAAACCGTGGGTGGTTATTAGCGGCGGCGAGGGTTTTGGTAGGAGGCGAGGGGGGTGAGGAGTCACTGTCTGTTTGATTTAAAATCTGTAGGATTTCCCAGCAATAACCTCTCTCTCTCTCTCTATCTCTTGATCTCTTAGTGTTTGTTGATTTTTTTTAGTGTTTTGATGTTTCTTCAAATTTTATTGATTTGCACTAAAGTAAATTTTTTTTTTTGTTTTGATTTTGCAATTGCAGCTTGATGAAAGCCTTTGATCCTCACTTTGAAGGTGTCAAAAATTTAGTTGAAGTTACATATGCTTCAAGTTAAAGTGTTCAACAGACTGTATACATTACTATACATTACTATACATATAGTAATATGTAGTTACATATGCATATATTTGTGTATTTTCGATTTGCATTTTATTGGTTTTGAGGTGATTTATAATAAAAATATTGAAATTTGTAAATTTTTGTTGGAGCTTATATATGGATTTCTTTTGTATAAGCAGTATTCGTGTGTGTATACAATTGATCGATTGTGTTAAAAAAACGAACATATCTACGAATTACTATAGTTTATTATAATTACATGTAGTTATTTTCACTACAGTAAACATATTAATTTGAAAATTAAAAAAAAAGTTAAAAAATTAAAAAAAAAAATATATATATATATATATATATATATATATATAAATTTAACAAATATGTTTATTAGTAAAAAGAAAAAAAAAATAATAAATAAATCAACGTAAATGCTAAATGCAGGACTAGAAATGCTGAATACAATTTGGCAAAAAATTGCATATAAAGATAATAGTACACTTGTCCAAAGATATGTCAAATAATAATTTGAGCTTGAGTTTATCGCTAATTTATTTGGTGACAACTGGTACGCAAAGTAATCCCTTAAATATTTAACAAACATTCTTCTTATTAATCTCATATATGTTGTCGTCTGTAAAAAAATGTTTTTTACGATTGAATTTTATACTCCGATCCGTATAAGTGAGGCCTCGTTGAATTCAATCAATTAGAATAAAATATAGGGTAAATTACACTCACACCCCTGAGGTATACTTAAATAACTTAGGTCCCTGTGGTATCGATAATTACACTCACCCCCTTGAAACGTAGTTATAAACTCTAATGGTATAATGCATTGGATACATTATTACGGTAGAGTTCTAACGGACTATTGATTTCAGGAAGTGGTGAAGACAACAAAAAGTTATGGGTGATTTCAGAAATATTGGGGGAGCCATGTCACCCCATAACTCCCTATAACTCTATGTTATCTCCACAACTAGCTAAAGTAATAGTCCATTAGAACCCTATCGGAATAATGTATCCAATGCATTATCCCGTTAGAGTTTTTAACTATCTTTCAGGGGGGGTGAGTGTAATTATCGATACCACAGGGACCTTACAGTTATTTAAGCATATCTCAGGGGTGTGGGTGTAATTTATCCTAAAATATATTATATGGAAGTTTGTAGATTATGTTTGGGGTATAGGACAGATGTAAGCACACTATTTCGTCATAGAGCCTCGTACGGGCAAGTGGCTATGATATGGTTATCCCTCTTGTCCTGTCGTTTTTGTTTGCAATAAACTTTGAGTTGATTTATATATAATTAATTGGAACATAGGGTGACGAAAGGTGTTGAGAGCAACGCGTGTGATTCGTCAAGACAGACGTGTCACTCCAATCCTCCTCCGATCCTCGGATACATAGCATACGTGTCATCTATTCGTGCCTCCATTTTATCCTATATAAATCCCGGCCCCATAATTATCTTCCCCTTGTCATACGTGGTATAGCAAAAGAAGTACAAATTATACAATCTGATCAGTTGGTAATTTAAGAGAGAGAGAAGAGAGAGAGAGAGAGAGAGAGAGAGAGAGAGAGAGAGAGAAAATCAATAAAAATGGCTTCACAGCAGGAAAGGTCTGAGCTGGACGCGAAGGCTAAACAAGGAGAGACTGTGGTTCCCGGGGGCACAGGCGGCAAAAGCCTAGAGGCCCAAGAACACCTTGCTGAAGGTACATATATTACGTGTTTTGTTTTTTATTTGTTCATTACAACTATATATATATATATGTATATTAAAATGATGAAATGGAATTATTAAAAAAGGGAGGAGCCGAGGAGGGCAGACAAGGAGGGAGCAGCTGGGGACGGAGGGGTACCAGGAAATGGGGCGGAAAGGAGGTTTGAGCACAGGTGACAAGTCTGGTGGCGAGCGAGCTGAGGAAGAAGGTGTTGAGATCGACGAGTCCAAGTTCAAGACTAGTAGTGGCTAGATCACACTTCTTTTTGTATATATTTGCTCTGGATACACACCCACCCCAGTTTAGTTTCTCTCTCTAGGTTTATAAATTAGCTTTGTCTTTGTTAATAAAGGGATGTCTTATATGTCCTCAGCTCATAATAATTAGGGTTTATTATTATTATATAGTTTCTAAGATGATATATGTATGTGTGTCGTGTAATTAGTAGCTCGGCTATGGTCAACTGACGGGGTGTATTCAGGCAAATTAAATCTTCTTTAAATATGGTTGTGGATCTGTGTTGTTTTTATTTTCTTAGTTAATAGTTAACTGGTGCCTCGCGGCTGCCTGAAAAATATATTCTCACTTATCGTGAGACTACAATAACCACCCATATATGCATGAAATGGTGAAAAAAAAAAAAATATAATGATCCTAAACCCCTGTGAAATTTCTTGAGATGGTAATGGGAATCCATTGTTAAATAGGTCCAACATTCTTTAACCACCTCATAATTTCAATACAACTGTTACAACACGGCCACAACGACCTACCCTTTTTTCTTTTCCCAAAAAAAGGACTGCATTTACATAGAATCTTGAATCACGCGGACAGGTCCGTTCCTGAAAATTCGGGGTCTCTAGGCGAGGTTTAAAGAACTAACTTGAAAACAGGTACTCTTATTTGATAAACTATTTTTTTTATTAGTGGGTGTCCGAAAGTATCAAAAAAATATAAGTCATATTTTTTAAAATGATGAAATAAAAGATTATGCGGGTTCTGGGGCGGTGATAAAGTATCTAAAATTATGGAAAAAAATTCAAAATTAACAATATTATTTGTTGGTTCACTTTTTCGGCGTATAATCTTTATAGTAAATAGACTTCATAAATATTTATAAACTTGAATACACTAATGAATATTGGTTCTTATTTTAGAATAAAAATAAGTAATTAAGATATTATAAAATTAATATTTAGGGGCTCCAAAGTTAATAAAATTGCAAAAATATCTATTGATCATTTAGCTAAAATTTATTTTAGAATTGATGTTACAAAATATTTTATATAATATTTTTTTAAAAATAAGTTGTTGGAACCACGGCTGCAATTTGACGATTGATCATGAAACTTGTGGATGAGGCTTGGACTCCATTTGTTCTTTAAGTTTATAGGTAACAAGTTGCTGCAATAAAAACCACGATAACGTGGAGATATGCAAGGTGAGGCGCGAACTAGGTCGCTCTCTTAAGACGAATTTCACGACCCCTTCTCTAATGAGGTGCAAAAAGGTTCCGATCGTGTCGCCTATGGGATACAACAGCCCAGCCTATCTCTCCGCTGTAACTTCACCGAAATTGCACGTTCGAGTGAAGTAGAAGCTTACACCCGACACACAACAAAAGCTCAAAGTATAAGTATATAGTATAGAAGAAAAATGTTTATTTTTCTCTTCACTCTCATACCTTGTAAAACCACAAAGTCCCATTTTTATAATATAAAATATGACCACCATAAAACCTCTATTTAATATAGAATTAAAGGAAAATATTGAGGTTTTATGAGACAAAATAATGCCTTTGGAAGTTTCAAAATTTTGCTCTAAATGACCTCATAAATTGGTCAAATAAAATATTTAATAAAATATTTTTTTTATTAAAAAAACCCAACAATCCCCCACTAACATATAGTGGAAATAAAATATTTGGGGCCCCCAAATTTTCGTAAAAATTCAGGGGCCCTAGGCGACCGCCTACTTCGCCTCCCCTGCACGCCGAGGTGTCGAACCGTTCTGCTGGGGGATTTCGGCGGTTGGGGTCGCCGGAATATCCAACACTTGGTCGTTGTTGGGTTTATATTGGGGGTTTAATTTGCTGCTTCTTCTCGTCTTCCAGAACTGTGCCCCTTCAAAGTTTCCACCACAGCCATCAGACTCCGCGCGCCACCACCACCACCACTTTCAATTATCGTCATCCAAACCACAGAAAGTAAAAAAAACAAAGCGTCTCTCAGTCGAATCTTAATACGAATTCAGGGGTAAGTTAACGGCGTCAGCTCCGGTATTCTTGATATTGGAGGTGTAGCAGCTCGGAATATGGCTCGCTGGAGTGTCGCAGCCACCGCTCCAGTTCCATTGTAGTGTCTCTGTCGGAACGAACAAATTTTAGTTAAAATGTGAAAACATAGAATTAATGTCAAATAAATTTTTAATATTAATGTTACACCAGAACAATATACAAACTACTAGTTTTTTTCTTTTTTTTTTTTCTTTTACCAAATTGTCCTACCATTTCGTTGCCCTACCCATTCTCTACCAAATTAATATCATACCCTATTGTACCCTATTGAAATGTTTTAGTAGGGCAACGGCACTCACTATTTTTAAAATGATATTATCCTACCGTACTGAAATATTATTAATAAAATTTTATTTTAATAATTCGTTTATTATATATAAAAAGTAAACATAGTATTCTAACTAACTATTATTAGTTAAAATTTATTATACTCTTTAAGTATGTCAAAAATATTTTAAATTGCTTTCATTAATGATGATATAATTTATGTTCAAAGTTTTTATGTTATAATTTTATTTAAAAAAAAAATATATTAGGTAAATTAAGAACATATATTTAGAATACTTATATTTTAAAAACTAGTTTTGTATATTTTAAACATGTATACCTTGAATTGCTTTGAAAAAATAATATTTAATATAGACTGAAATAGTAGATAACATAAATTGGTATATAATTATTATTACCATACCCTACCGTACCGAATTTTTGGTATACCGAAGTTTTTGATAGGGCAATAGTAATTAATTTCATAATACCGAAATTTCGGTAATGGTAGTGATTCGAGGGGTTTGGAACGATTGCCCTACCAAACCCAACCCTACAAACTACCATTAAAACTCCATTTTTTCTTTTTAAACAATTCTTTAAACTTTGTGCATTCTACAAGTAAAAAGTTTCGATTAAGGGTGAAACTATAAAGTATGAAAATATCTCTTTACCTTAAAAGAAATAGAAAAATAACTATGATTAGATTGCAAATTTTGAAAACTTAAAACCTAATTATAATTTTTCCCGATTGTTCCCTTTGTCTAAGATCAAATGACATTTAAAGTAGAGTAAAAAGCAGTTTGCCCCCTAAACTAAAGGCCGTTTTGCACTTTACTCCCCAAACAAAAAAAATTTGCACGTTTTTACCTAAACTTGTTAATTCGTTGCACGTTGCCCCCTAAACTAAATTTTCCGATAAATTTGACCGGAATGCTAAAACATGTGCTTTGCACGTGATATTTGCAGGAATAAATTTGTCCCTTCACCTACATTCTATATATTAAATATAAAAATAATAATTGAAATTAAAAAAAAAAACGTCATCTTCTTCCCTTCACCCACCACCCCCAAACTCATCCCCCTGCCAAAAGTTCCGTCTACCACCGTAAACCTGAACAATAGGAAAAATCGTAGGCTGCAACAAACCGATCAGAAAAATCCTAAATCCCAAATTCACCAAAACAACAACCAAATTCGAAGTCGAATCAACATTAAAATAAGCATTACAGGCCCAACACAGACAAACCACCGCCTCCGACCCTCTTTCTTAACAAACTCTGCTCACCTCCAAACACAATCAAGCTGATAAACGAAAGTGATATCTCGAAAGCGGAAGCATACGGCAGCGGGTGCAGGGAAGAGACGAACAAGAGGAAAACGGAGAAGATAAAGAAAAAGAAAACGGTGGTAAAAGGGGAAAAGAAAGAGGGTTTTGGAGAGGAAAAATAGAGAAGACTGATTGGAGAATCTGCCATAGTAATTGTTTCTTGATGATGGTCGTACGGGAGCCGCTGCCGCCGGCACCGTCTTTGTCCTTGAACAGTTTCCGATCTATGGCGACGGAGATTAACATGTAGGAGATTTGCTCCACCTCCATCACCGCCGTCCTTACAATCCCTTTACCGCGGCTGCAGTCCTTTCAATCTCTCCAGGGCGGCGGAGAAGATTGACTTTTTGATTTGAGTTCGGATGTTTTTGGCTGGGGCTTGGGGATGGGTTGGGGTTTGGGATTGGGAGGGTGGTGCTGTGAGTTACAGCACGTTTTTTTTTTTACTTTTTTTTTTTTTTTTTGCTTATTTATTTATTTAAATGATTAATTTATATTTAATAAATAGGATGTACGTGAATGGACGAATTTATCCCTGCAAATCTCACGTGCAATGCACATGTTTTACCATTCCGGTCAAAATAGTCGGAAAATTTAGTTCGGGGGGCACCGTGCAACAAATTAACGAGTTCAGGTAAAAACGTGCAAAAATTTTTTGTTTGGGGGGCAAAGTGCAAAACGGTCCTTAGTTTAGGGGGCAAACTGTTTTTTACTCTTTAAAGTATTTGAGCTACCTGGTAAATAACACGTTGCACGTGACTTATGATTTTGAAAATTATTAATAAATATAAAATATGTGTTTTCATTAAATATAATATTACTAAAATTATATAGGGGAGAAAGTATAAAAATGAAAGCTTATTGCAACATTACTGTATAGTTAATTAATATATAATATAAATCTAAACAATATTTTCTAACATAGATTCATGACTATAGAAAAAAGGAAAAATCTTCATGCTTGTTCTTAAATTTGCACAAATATTTTTTTTATCGTAACTTAATTTAAATATATGTGCAAAATTTATTATTCTTTCAACTAAACCCCTTTTCCTTGTATCTTTTTTGAAAAGTTTATGCATTATCATATACTTAATCAAGTTGCATTGACTTAAAAATAAATCTTTTATATGATTATTTTTTTAATATCCCTTTCCAATATAATATTTATTGTTTTCTTTCCATAGTTTGAATATGAAATCAGGTGCCACTATATCACAGGGGAGTGATATTTGCATTCTATTATTTTAATTTATATCAAAATAAAATAAAATAAAATAAACTAAATTATATAGTTAATCAAATTAAATTATTTTCATACATAATTCACACCTACAAACTATAAGGCTCTGATTGGTTCTCAAAAAATGCCAAATAAAATAGTAAAAAGTCAAAGTAAAATACTTTTCATGTTTGGTTCAACAATAAAAATGGGAGTAAAAGAAAACTAGGAAAACACAGGAAAAAAAGTTACCCTAAAATAAGGAAAATCTTTTTTATTCAAAAGAAGTGATGAAAGCCCTGAGAAAAAAGTAACGGGACTTTCTTCTTCACCTCTCCTCTTCACTTCTTCTTCTCACTTCCGCTTCTTCTTTCATGACTTCAAAATTACCATCTTCTTCAAATTCTCGCCGTCGATCACCTCGATTGAGTGCGAATCTACAAATCCCACCGTCGAACATGAAGAACGGCCGAAGACCACCAGGTCGGCGAGGTCAAATTCCCAATTTTGGGTATCGTAACTTGAATCCACTGAGACAGAGAAATATGGAGTTGGACGAGAGCTATAACAGTTTTACTCAACTGCAGGATGATGATATTGAAGCGATTGAAGAGGTATTTTGCCTGATTTAAGTATTTTAGTTATTTCACTTTTGTTTGGGGTTTTTTTTTTCCTCCGATTGGGAAGCCTTTGCATATGTGATTAGAAGGTGAGTTTATTTTAGGAGTGTGATCGTTGATGAAATAATTTAGCTTAATTTTAGATTGTACAAATATTCAATCTGCTTTTCATTTTATTTTGGAAGAAACAACGTGTTGCATTATTCATTATTCATGGGAGTTGCTCGAGGAACAAGGATATACAGAAGAGAAGTTGCTCGAGGATATTGCTGGAGTTGGTGGTATGTCTGAGATTTCCCAAATGTATGTTTATCAAAGTCTTACATTGGATGAGAAATCTGCTCGAGCTTTTCACAAGTGCCCGATGGAGAAAAGAAAAGTTTGGTTGTTGATAAAGTTTGGTCCCACTATGTTTGATGTGCAGGGTTTTTTAGACTTCGAAATTAGTTTTATGTAATTTCTGCATTTATTTTGTTTTTTTGAACCTTGTTGTTCTTAATCTTTTTTTATAAGAAAATTATTAAAATTTGATTTTCTTTAAAAAAAATCGTTTTTAAAAATTGATTTTTAAGTTTGATTTTTTTTAAAATTTTATTTTTACATTTCGATTTAAAAAACATAGTTTTTAACAAATTGAAATTCACTATAAACTTATCGAAAACCACTATGTAATTAATGTATTCCATTACAAAAATTCACTACAAACTTATCGCAAACCACTATGTATTAACGTAATCTATTATGCAAATGCATTATAAGCTTATCAAAAACCACTAAGTAATTAACAACGTTTATTACGAAAATTCACTATAAACTTATTGAAAATTTCAGTTTTTTAAAAAATCATTTTTTTTCCAGCAGGTTTACCAAAAAATGAAATCCACTGCACATTCGTCAAAATTTATCGACATTCATTATAAAAAAAAAGATACAAAAAATAACGTAAAATTCACTGTTAAATTGTCGTAATCCACTGTAAAATTAACGTAATTCACTATTCGTTGCCTGAGTTTAAAATTCACTATTCATTGTCTGAATTTGAAATCCACTATTTACTGTAAGTGTAATCCACTATTTACTGACTCGTGAGAATTAGAAATCCACTCTTCGGCGATCTAAAATATACATGGAGACAAGTACAATATCAAATAGAGCTCCGTCCGATTCGCTTTCCTCAAATTTTCGACCCATCAATAGCTCATACAGAACCACTCCAAATTAAAGTTGTACTTGCCATTTTGTTCAATCTCCTTCTTTTGTGCCCATATTCGATCACGTAGAAACAAAACAAAAACCACTAATACATAAGGATTGAGTAAGCGTACACCATTAATTACAACAATAAATGTATAAACAAAAAAAAAAAAATTCAACTCATACAGTGTTTTTAACTCCAAACACATGAATTACTAATTGAAATATTTAATACCATAAACTCCTATACACAGATTCACAAGAAAAAAATTCAAACACTGATTAAAATAATAGTTTTAAACTCACTGTAAAACATTAACACACAAAACTATAATATGGAGAAACTAGTATATTATTAAACTAATATATATATATATATATATATATATATATATATCTATATATATATATATATATATATATATATATATATATATC
>NW_012194258.1:1245080-1483950 GCF_000504015.1 Erythranthe guttata | reverse complement strand
ATATATATTTATATATATTTATATATATATATATATATATATATATATATATATATATATATATATATATATATATATATATATATATATATATATATATATATATATATATATATATATATATATATATATATATATATATATATATATATATATATATATATATATATATATATATATATATATATATATATATATATATATATATATATATATATATATATATATACTACACCACAAAAGGCATTTTCTAACAGCTATTGCCGTTAGAAATAATTTTTCTAACGCCGAAAAACCGTTAGAAAAACGGTGTTAGAAATTTAAGGCGTAAAATTTCTAACGGATATAGCCGTTAGAACAATTAAAAGGACCGTTAGGAAAATAAATTATTCTAACGGGTATATCCGTTAGAAATATCAATCTAACGGTTTCTATTCAAACACTCTCAACGAAATTTCTAACGGTATATATCCATTAGAAAAATTAAAAAAAGGTATAAAAAAATTAGGAGCAGACATATATATATGCCTACTTTTCTTTTCATCTGATTAAAAATTAATACAAACCTTAAAAATAACAGAGTTTAATATATAAAAAAATAGAATATAATAGAATCAAAATCATTCCATTAGAATCGCCATCCGTGAATCTATCTAAGAACAATCATTACAATTACTTCTCCATCATCCTATACCACTCATACATATACTAATCATAAGTCCTTAACATTCATATAACATATATCAAAGGGTGCACACGAAGTACATTAACTTACATACATCTATCTCGAGTCAAATAACGTTTAATAATATCACCATTCAGAAGTTGAAGCTGCAGCCAAGAGTACTTTCTTAATCCATTAGCAAAGTGTCCCACGTCAGATGGTGTTCGGAGTAATTTGACATGAATTGAATTATTCAGGAAAAAAATGTTGAAATAAAAAAACAGAAAACTCCTTCATGCTAAAGTTTAAGAAAACTATACTAAAAAAAATAAATATTATCTTGTTCTATACTTCATTTAGGTAGATACTGAGTACAATGAGAATTTGGAAAATAATTCACTAATACGATAAGATAACGTTAAAGACCTTAACGTGTCAAACACGTACATTTTATTTAATTTTCAGATCTTACATGAGTAGATAATTAAAGAGCAGTTCATGTAAGTCATCTTAGCCCAACTGCCACATTGATTTACCTGAGTTCCTTCTCGGTTTCATTGAAGAAATTTGTCTCCCTATAAGCTCTAAACAACAAACAAAGTACATTGCGACAAAAAACAAATGTAAACCAATACAAAACAAATATCCATTTTAAAGTCAAGTAACCAGATTATATATTAGAAACCATGTTCTTATAACCCACGTATAACCATTTTAAATAACTAGGTTAACAAATCATTTTTCAGAAGAAAAAAGATATCATAATGTAGTTAATAGCATTACCTGTCATAATGTGTTTGAAGATGTTTGTTTCTGCAAATAAACAAAACATAAATTTCAAACTTAATGAAATATAAATGCCATTGCAGACTAAAATATTAGGATTACCTGTGTCATATATAGTTGTGGCTAGGTTTATTCTTAAACACCATATATAGCTGATTACATGAAACAAAATCTCAATCAATTTATTCTATCTAATGGATTTGCTTTTCTGATCCACCGTTTTTCCCAAATCCTTTTTGATGTCGTTTCTGATAAATATACAAGAGTGGCAAAGAAATTTTTTTTACAGCCATATATTATGTAATTTAAACAAACTAAGTCACATATTCATACCTTATGTACAAAACTATTGATTGCATTCTTACACCAATACACAAAATTTACATGAGTTTATTAATTACAAAATTCTAAACCCAATAGAAGAACTATGTAAACGAAATAAAACAACAAATTCAATTTTTAGTATCTCATAGGAAAAATACAGTTATGGACCTGCGATAACATTGAATAATATATTTTACTTAGAGAAAAAAAAATTAATCCTTGAGCAACATAAAAATTAATATTGAACAATTACCTTAAATTCTTCATACAATTGTCGTTATGCTGCTAGTGTCATCATTTATCGCTTTCACCGTCATCGTTCTCCGGAGGAAATTGGAAGAGAAAGTGGAAATTCTAAACCCTAACACCCATGCTAATCCATATGTGTCAATACTTAGAAGGAAAATGGTAGTTTGTTCTGCGGTGGCCGTGGTGTTGTTGCGCTGCTGTCCGTCGCCGATGCAGATCTAGGGTTGCCTCCCCCCTTTGAAACTGACATTCTTCATTTACGTTTCTAGGGATGAGAAAACTTGATTTCCTTTCTTTTAATAAAAATGAGAATAATTATTCATTAATTAATTTAATTTAAATGTGATAATATATATGATTTTCTTTCTTTTAATAAGAATAATGATTTATTAATTATTTTAAAAGTGAATAACATATATAAGGTGTATCTAACGTGTTTATTACTAACAAACTTGAACTGTTAGAAATATTTTTTATCTAATAAAAATATATTTATTATTAATAGTGACATATAAGTTATGTTTCTAACGGATACTCACTGTTAGAAATTTCTAACGGGTGATAACCGTTAGAAATTAAAAAATTGTACAGTGAGAAAATACTCATTTTGGTATAGAGATATATATATATATATATATATATATATATATATATATATATATATATATATATATATATATATATATATTAGCATGAAACATATGAATAACTGATATACAACCACTCTTTTTTTTATTCGAGTACGTCGATCCTCACCGAAATCAGACGATCTTTTTTTCAAAACCACTCTGTGCTTAATCGACCAAGGCAGAAGAATAATATCAAAAGCACTCTAAAGATTATCGTAAATTTATGAACATTCACTATCTATGAACATTCACTATCTAAAAAAATTACCGTAAAATCCACTGAAAGATTATCGTAATTCACTGTAAAATTAACGTATTCCACTATTCACTGTCTGAATTTGAAATCCACTATTCACTGTCTGAATTTGAAATCCACTATTTGTTGTACACGTTACGTTGTCAACCCCCATCTCCACTACTTACTGTCCCGTGAGAATTCGAAAACCACTATTTACTATTTATTGTAAGCGCATCGACACCCCCTTCTCTATTGCTCTCGCCTGCACATCAAATATATATATATATATATAAATTTTCATAAACAAAACTACAAAAATAATAAAAAAAAAAGTAAAAAAAAAAACTCGAAAAAGCTAAATGCAGGACAAAAAAATGCTAAATGAAGAAGAGTAAATGTTGGATGTAGTTGGACGAAAATTACATATAAAAGGATAATATAATTAGATATGGGATCTAATAAAAGGGCAAATGGCAAAAAGGGACATGACAAGGGACTTAAATGTACATTGGTCCAAAAAAAAAACAATCTTTCAAATATAACCATCCCTATGTCTTTAGTCAAAATACCCTCCATAATATATTTTTTGTCAATTCCATCCATTAACTCTAACTTCCTTAATAATACACATTGACCCTGAATTTAAACAAATATATCACATTAACCCCAATTTAATAATTTTTGAATTTTTAATAGAAAATAATTGTTTTTCTGAAGAAAAAAAATTCGGCCAGATTCCGGCGTTGACCGGACGGTTTTAATTAATATTACTGTCTTGGCTGCTAAATTACTGTCTGTAGCAGTTATTTAACTGTCGGAGATAGTAATTTAACTGTTAATTAACTTTTTTTTTCTTAAAAAAAATATTTTAATTAATATTACTTTCTTGGCTGCTAAATTACTGTCTCCAACAATTACTTAACTGTCGGAGACATTAATTTAACTGTTAATTGACTCTTTTTTTTACAAATTTTGTTTTTTCTTAGAAAACATATTTTAATTTATATTACTGTCTTGCCTGCTAAATTACTGTCTCAGACAGTAATATTATTGTTTGGGACAGTAATATTATGAATATTATTTTTCCGAACAGTAATATTACGGTCATATACAGTAATATTACAGTCGAAGACAACGAAAATGCAGACCAAGACGATAAAATTAATTAATACAGTAATATTACTGTCTGAGACAGTTAAGTTACTGTTGGAGACAGTAATTTAGCAGTCAAGACAGTAATATTAATTGCAATAATTTATTAAAGAAAAAACAAAATTTAAAAAAAAAAGTCAATTAACAGTTAAATAATTGCTAGAGACTGTAATTTAGCAGTCAAGATAGTAATATTAATTAAAATATTTTTCTTAAGACTGTCTCCGACAGTTAAATAACTGTTAAAGACATTAATTTAGTAGCCAAGACAATAATATTAATTAAAATATTTTTTAAGAAAAATAAAATCAAATAACATTTAAATCACTGTCTCCGAAAGTTAAATAACTGTTGGAGACAGTAATTTAGTAGCCACGACAGTAATATTAATCAAAATATTTTTTTTAAGAAAAAAAAAAGGCAACACCGGAGATCGGCAGTCAAGAGCGGCTGACCTGCGTCTCCGGAGGTGGCGGGTCAAAATAAATTAGGGTCAAAATTGGTTAATTGGTAAAATTGGGCTAAATTGGGGTGTAAATCATAAAATTGGAGTTGAATTGGGTTTTAAGGAATTGAGAGTAATTTTGGTATATATAAAAGGGTTAATCTAAAAAGGCCCCATGACAAGGGCACTTAATTAAAAGAAGGACATCCAACTTTTTTGTCTTCCAAATAAATCCAGCTCATTCAAACTTATTTGCAAATAAAGAAAATCCGTTTATATATAACAAAATTACTTTCAATTCATTAAAACCAAATTTAACTCTAATTTCATGATTTACACTCCAATTTAGCCCAATTAACCAATTTTAACTCTAATTTCAATTTTGACCCGACAGCACCGGAGACCGCCGGTTAGCCGCCGTTGATCGCCGGAGACCGGCGTTGACCTTTTTTTTTTTTAACTTTTTTTTTATGAATTGTTTTTCCGGTAGGTCGACCACCGTTGACCGTCGGGTCTCCGGCGTTGACTTTTTTTTTTTTTTTTCTTAAAAAAAATATTTAAGTCAATATTACAGTCTTAGCTGCTAAATTACTGTCTCCAGCAGTTATTTAACTGTCGGAGACAGTAATTTAACTGTTAATTGACTTTTTTTTCTTATTTTTTTTTCAATTAATATTAGGGGTAATGGCAAATAGGCCCATGACAAGGGCACTTAATTAAAAGAGGGACATCCAACTTTTTTGTCTTTCAAATAAATCCAACCCATTCAAACTTATTTGCAAATAAGGAAAATCCTTCTATATATATACCAAAATTACCCCCAATTCATTGAAACCCAATTCAACTCCAATTTCATGATTTACACCCCAATTTAGCCCAATTTCATCAATTAACCAATTTTAACTCTAATTTCAATTTTGACCCCAATTTTAACCCTAATTCTTATCAATTCCTCCCATTATGCTCTAACTTTTTTAATATTACACATTGACCCCGGATTTAAACAAATATATCACATTAACCCCCAAAACGTTTTTTTTTTCAGAAAATAATTTTTTTTTCTGAAATATTTTTTCCGGCCAGATTCCGGCGTTGACAGCCGGAGAGCGCCAATCTCCGGCGTTGACTTTTTTTTTTTTTTTTTTTTTTTTTTATAATTTTGTTTTTTCTTAAAAAAATTTTTAATTAATATTACTGTCTTGGCTGCTAAATTACTGTCTCCGGCAGTTATTTAACTGTCGGAGATAGTAATTTAACTGTTAATTGAAATTTTTTTTCTTCAAAAATATTTTAATTAATATTACTGTATTCGTTGCTAAATTACAGTCTCCAGCAGTTATTTAACTGTTGGAGACAATGATTTAACTGTTAATTGACTTTTTTATTCTTAAAAAAAAATATTTTTAATTAATATTACTGTATTCGTTTGCTAAATTACTGTCTCCAGCAGTTATATAACTGTTGGATACAGTGATTTAACTGAATTGACTTTTTTATTCTTAAAAAAAATATTTTTAATTAATATTACTGTATTCGTTTGCTAAATTACTGTCTCCAGCAGTTATTTAACTGTCGGAGACAGTAATTTAACTGTTAATTTACTTCTTTTTTTTTCATTTTTTTCTTAAAAAAAATATTTTAATTAATATTACTGCCTTGGATGCTAAATTACTGTCTGCAACAGTAATTAACTGTCTTAGACAATAATATTAATAATATTACTGTTCGGAAAAATAATATTCATAATATTATTGTCCCAAACAGTAATATTATTGTATGAGACAGTAATTTAGTAGCCAAAACAGTAATATTAATAAATTTTTTTTCTAAGAAAAAAAATTCAAAAAAAAAAAAAGTCAACGCCGGAGACCGGCGGTCAACGATGGTTGACCGGCCGGAAAAAAATTTCAGGAAAAAAAAAGTTTTCGAAAAAAAAAGTCAACGCCCGAATCTGGCCAGAAAAAAAAGTTTTGGGGGTTAATGTGATATATTTGTTTAAATACGGGGTTAATGTGTAATATTAAGAAAGTTAGTGCATAACGGGTGTAATTGATAAGAATTATATTATTGAGGGTATTTTAGACTAAAGACATGGGGAGGGGTTTAATTGAGAGACTGTTTTTTTTGTGGACCAAAATACATTTAAGTCCCATGTGATGGGCCTTTTTGCCATTCGCCCTTAATATTATTGTCTTGGCTGCTAAATTACTGTCTCAAACTGTTATTTAATTGTCGGAGACAGTAATTTAAGTGTTAATTGAACTTTTTTTTTCTTAAAAAAAATATTTTAATTAATATTACTGTCTTCGTTGCTAAATTACTGTCTCCAGCAGTTATTTAACCGTCAGAGACAATAATTTAACTGTTAATTGACTTTTTTTCTTAAAAAAAATATTTGAATTAATATTACTGTCTTGGCTGCTAGATTACTGTCTCAGACTGTAATATTACTCTTTGGGACAATAATATTAGTAATATTACTTTTCGAAAATATAATATTGATAATATTACTGTCTTGAGCTGGAAATATTTGAAATACAGAAAAATTGGATGTCCATTTTTTAATTAAGTGTCCTTGTCAATGGATTTTTTGAGATTAACCCCCAATACAATGACTTTATTGAGGGACCAAAAGTGATCTAAAACAAATATGGGGACTAAAATTAATATAGTGAAATAGTATCGGGAAAAAAGTGTAATAACCTTATAGATCACGAGAAGAATCGACGAACCGACCCTACAGGTGAGGCTATAAAAGGGAAACAAATATGAAAAGAGGAAACCAATAGGGTTTCGGTTTTCTCTACGATCGACTTTGTGTGGGAGAGAGAGAGAGAGAGAGAGAGAGAGAGAGAGAGAGAGAGAGAGAGAGAGAGAGAGAGAGAGAGAGAGAGAGAGATGGGTTCGCAATTACCTGATGAGGAATTATTTGTGGGGAAAGAATTATTTGTGGGGAAAGAATGTGACTCAGACGAAGATGAATGTGTGCGTTCCCCAATCCTCCCCCTTTTTTTTTAAATTTCTTTTAATCTCATCTTTTTTTCTAACAAATAATTCATCTGCCCTATCTATAATTAATTAATTATTTAGGGATGTGGCATACGCTATTATGATCGAGATTTCCCTGAAAGATGTAAACCAGGTGGCCTTGAATATTTCCAATCCATGGCCGACCTAGCAATTGATTTCTATAACAAGCAAAACGTATATACTTCTCTCTTTCTTTCTTTCTTTAATTTTTTTTTTGGGTCGAAATTTAGTGATTAATTGTTGTCTCTGTTTTTTTTTTGTTATTTAGTCCAGCAAATACCATGTGGTGGAGCTGATAAAATTTGATGAAGTTACTACTATGGATGTGTATTTGTCTCTGTGCTTTTCCGGCAAGCTTGATGATTCTGATGCTGTACTTTTTCAAGCATCTATGGTTGACGGAGTCGAAGAAGGATTTACAATAACAAATGTTGATATTGTTGATAAATGTACATTTTGACTCCATAGGTTAGTAATCAACTTCTCTCGAACTGTACATTATATACCCTCTTTCATTGTTCATTTACTTCACATGGTAGGTAATTTTGTCTTTTAACGAGCATCCTATTTTCAGTTCATCGACTTCGTCTATGTTATTGCATCAATCGAGTTTAACAACGAATTAGTTTGTTGCAAACAAATATGACTACCATGCAATGATCCAATTTCGTTTGCTGGTCCCACTTAGCCTTGACCATGTGTTAAATAAATAGTTATTGATGCTCTTTATCTTCTTTAATTAATGATTCGAACCATTGACGGATTGTCATAATGTGTTTAAGTTGGATCAAAAGATGTTTAGTTGTGAACACCCCTGCCATTACCAGAGCCCGGGGAGCAAAGTCAAGTCAGTAAGGCCGCTCTGGTATATTTGGTCAACTCTCTTTTAGAAGATAACTATTCAATTTAGGTCTCGATTGGTTGGGGAGATTAGCCATGATTGACTAAATAATTTAGTTGTGAACACCCCTGCCATTACATGCATTCTGTTCAATTTTAGGTTCAGATCGGAGAGTCGTAGTTAGTATTAAATCATTTTTTTAACATGCTTCTATTCAATTTTAGGTTTTAAACGTACAAACATATAGCATGCAGACTATTATGAAATACTACAAATAGCAACTGTAACTTTTGTAAACAATTCTGCCAAAATCTAACAATTGTAACTATACTTGTTTGGTGGGGAGTATGATTAGATTCATCTAACAATTGTGATTTTGATTGCTAGCCGCCTTTTCGAACCAATTTATGGTGGCCAATTTATATTTTGCTTTTAGTCTCATGGATAATTATTGATCAACTAGTTGAGGTTGTCCACAATACGTTATGTTGGACCTTCGTCCGAGTTGTCAGTTTGCAATTTAAATTACTCAATATTTTTTAGGATACATTGTTGTAAAACTTCAATAATCTGGTGGGTATACTGATATTGCCCACCGCTATAAACACGGTGTTTACCTTGATGTTTTTTTTGTTACATTTTTTTTGATACTTTAAAAATATGCAATTCTAGTTTTCTCTATCAGATTGAATAAATTATATTTTGGTTTACTAGCTTTTAACACATGCCTTTTTCCATGTGCAGGTGATTCATGGTTTGAAGTACGTTTATGCATGTGGAATATGAAGTTGTGCTACATTTCAAGTGCTGCAACATGCAATCTTTGTATATTTGCAGTTGAACTACTTTTATGTGTTTTGGCATTTATTATTTCTTATGTTTTTTCTAGACATTCGGAAACAGGATTGTTCCTACTTGAATTTAGTTTCTTTTATATTTTGGATCTACTCTTACCTAATATATCGTAGTGAAACGATGTTTTTTCGAGAATAGATAGATCTATTTAAGCAAAATGATGTTTTCCCAAACATCGATATGCCCTTTCTCCTATGCCGGACTTCATCTCAATAGCCAACAAGAGCTCAAAAGTCTTCTGAGAATCATCCAATGATGACACACTATCGACTGTAGGGGTGCTCTCCTCTGCTAAAATTACCGGTCATAAAAAGGAACTGAAATACTATTCATAGTGTAGGTTTTACTGGCTTGCAGTGCAAATTTATTTCACTAGTAACTTGACCCGTGCGATGCACGGGATTGAACAAACAAACATAACAATCATTAAAACAAACAGAAATAAAAATGTATTGACTATTTAACTGAAAAACCTAATAAAAACTATATATTGAATATTTTACTGGAAAATCTAATAAAAGTATAAAATTCTATCCACCAAAGAATTAATCCGGCCACCAACAGAGTAGTTGTTTTCAACTCTTGAGCATATTGCACCTGCACCGTAGGACAAAATGAAAGAAAAAATAACTTTTTTATAAATTGAAAATAAATGTTACAAAGCTCATTTATAAAACTTTGAAGACAAAAAATCCATATATAAATTTAACCAAATATATAAATAACTTACTTAGTTCAGATTTTGGAAAACTTCTTTATAAACGACGTTTGTAGTAGTATTTGAGGTGTTCCCGTCGTTGTTACAAATAAGTATCTTCAAGCCTCTTCGACTCGTAACTCTTGAGATAGCAACATATAATTGTCCATGTGAAAACACTGGTTTCTGAAGATATATACCCACGTGTTGAAGAGATTGGCCTTGACTTTTATTTACCGTCATTGCAAACGAAAGAGTGATAGGAAATTGTCGACGCTGGAATTTAAAAGGAATCCTGTTATCGGATGGCGTTAGAGTCAATCGTGGAATAAACACCTTATGACCAATGTTGGTTCCTGATATAATTTTCACTTCCAAGACTCGATTTCCTAATCTTGTGATTGACAGTCGAGTGCCATTGCACAAACCTGAAGATTGGTCTATATTTCTCAACAACATGACCGGAACACCTTCTTTTAGTTTTAATTCGTGATTTGGAAGACCAGAAGAATTAACGGTATTCAAAAACTCGGGCGTATGAATATCATCAGGTCTTTCAATGCTTCCGTTAGCTGAACATGTACTATAAAAACTGAGATATGTCTTCATTTCCTTAGGAACCAACGATAGCATGTAATCGTTTACCACGTCAACAATCTCATTTGTCGGAGCCAGTATGGCCCTGTGTTGCAAATAACTGATATCATCCATATTCTCTAAAAATGATGGGTATGTCTCATTTACAATTGAAGCAAGTGGATCAGCTGACTCTTTTATGAGTAAGTCATCAGGGATTTCAATGCTGACCACCCCGTCATTGGGATCACCTATGGTGCCATCCCCAATACTTAATATTTCGGGAACTGATTTCTATTTGGAATAGAATTTCCTTATCAATCAAAGCATTAATCTCTGCAGGACATCCGTAATTATGGTTTCCCTACAAAAAAATAAAATGGTTATTAGCCTAATGTGGATTTAAATGTACATAACTTATTACATCAATAATACCTTGGTTGATGCACCACCTAGGTGTTTTGAAGCACTTTTTCCAATTAATTGCATGACAATACGATCAAACATTACGAATGAAGTCGATCCAGTACTATCAATGGCACTCACTTGAACTCTGAACCTGTACAAAAATATATATTTTATATAAAAATTTCGAATACCAAGAGGAATGATGGTTTTCGTAAAATATTACCAAATCAAAATATAATTACCTTGGTACAGCAGGAACAAACCCGTCACACTCTTCGCACCAATATTTCTTTGAGACAGGTTCGACCTTCCTCACACAATTTTTACATGAAGCATACCACCAATTAGCTGCCGACTCGATTTCCAGAATTTTCGCCAGTACGGATCCAACACATACCTACAATATATATACAACAATCGATTCTTAAGCATTATATTTGTTTAATTAAGAATATATCAGATATATGTTCGACGAATCAACGTACCTTTGTACTCTCAACGCACTCATCAATGGTCATTCTATCTGCCTGGAGTGGATCGTACGATCGAGGCAAAGAAAGTTGGGACGATAATTGACTAACTGATGGGACATAGACTTCTTCGCTCAATGCAAGCCTGTAAAATTTACAGGTATTAAAATATATAACGATTGATTATACTCAAGGTTATATAATATAAGATAAGAATCATATGTTTTTCTAAATAATTAAATAATCTTCGCATAAAGTTAATATTAAGTAAAAGATACGTAGATCTGAGGCCAAGAAAATGAGGATACTTAATGAAATCATTAAATTTGATTATATAAATGAAATAAAGCAATAAATTTAATTACTTAAATAAATGGCAATTGTAACTATCGAATGAACGAAAAGAATTTCCTAGGACTTACCAGGAGCAACCTTACTTTTATTAATAATGTAATATAAAATAAGAACCAAATATTTTCTAAATTATTAAATAATATTTCCATAAAAATAATATTAAGTAAATGACAATTTTAGTGGATAAAAATACGTGTATTTGGGGCTGAAAAATCTGAATACTTAATGGATTTATTAAACTTGATTATATATAAAAAAAATAAAAAAAAATCAATTAAATAAATTACAAAGGAGATTAGTTAAAGAATTAGTAGAAAATAATATTTAATTAGGTGTTTAATTATTAGATTATACGAAATTTAATAATATGAAAAAAAAAAAATTGGAATAGAAAATTAAATTTAATTCCATTATAAGATATCCTCCAAATGAGCGGGAAAAATTGACCTTAGGGTTTTCTAGGGTTTCTCCAGGAACCTTTCTTTTGTTAATAAGATTTGCAACTTTTAAAGAAAAAAAAAGACCACTTTCTCCAACCCGTTTTGATCCATGTTTCGTGCATGAGCATTTTGTATTATCTAGCACGACATGGATAGAAGTTCGTGCAATGAAGCACGAAATAGTGTTTCGGTAACCATACATTTTTTTTTTGTATTTCACGTAAAATTTCACGAAACTCAAGCTTGTGTTTCATGTATTTTTACACGAAACACAAGCTTGAGTTAAATTTACGTGAAATCACTAAAAAAAATTAATTACTTCATTTTTTTACACTCAAATAAATACAAAAGAATAACAACAAACTTAAGTAAACTGAAATTCAATTACAAGTACGAATTACAATAATGCTATATTTCGTAAACTACGGGCCAGATTTTAATATATTAACGATATACCCATATTTATAAGACATTGATTGCATAGTATTTATCACAAAAAATATATATTGCGTAGAAAAATCTACAACCAAACTACAAAAGTTATATGATTAACATGCTAAAATTAAAATGTAATATAAATAGACCAATTCTTTTAACACAATAAAAGCAAACAAGTTAAGTATTAAAAGAGTTTGTATCGTCATTTAATTTGTAATATTCATGTATCTATGATTATTATATGATACAGAATAGTTATGAAAATAAAAATTCAAGATCTAGTAATAACTCATGTAGGAGATTAATTGATGACAAACGACATGTATATCCAAGTAAATCAAATAAAAGATTGAAAGAAGAAAAAAATCATAATAAAACTAGTCATGACAAAATGTGAATGTATTATGGTCCTACAAGGAATTATCGTATTTACTATTTAGCTAGTGTTTGTAGTCACTTATAAAATACAACATTTCAAGTTAAATATTAAAAAGAATGAAAATACAATTTATCACGATAGTCATTGAAACTAGAACACGAAATAAATTAACACTACAATATGAAGTACAAGATTTCAAGTTAAACATTAAAAAGAGCGAAAATAAAATTTATTACGATTGTTATTGAAATTATAACACGCAATAAAATTACATTACAATACAAAATACGACATTTCAAGTTAAACATTTAAAATAACGAAAATACGATATCACGTTGAAATAAAGTACTATAATCGTGAGATTCTTGTTCTTCTTTCTACGGAAAAAGAAATCGTATTAAATAATTAAGGGATTTCTTGTGAAATTACGTGAAATGCTACCTTGCATTTCGTGTGAATTTACGTGAAACGTTACCTTGCATTTCATGTAACACGAAATAAAACAGCATTTTGAAGGAAAAAAAAACATTTCATTTTCTGTATTGCACGAAATGGAGTGTTCCATTTCGATAAGACAACACGAAATGCATAAAAAGGTGAAAATTCGATAAAAAAATACGTTTTTTTTTACCTCAAAATCGAAGTCGATTTCGTCCATATTGATAATTATTGTGCTCTAATTGATACTATCGGAAAATACCGACGATTTGGAAAGTTTTAAAATTTGCAGGCTGAGAGAATTTGGAAAATGTTAAAGGATTTCTCAACAAATGAATTATTTCGTACTGCAACTAGAAAAAAAACGTACTATGGATAGTAAACCCCAAAAGGAATTAATGCCACATCTGCAAAACCAAAGTAGTCATCACCAAACTGACGCTTGTTCCTGATAAGTGTTCGTTTTGCACAACTTTTACTTATCTAATCTTCGTGTTTTGGTCTTCATTCGTCCGAGTTTTCGGCTTTATTTGTATATATTATGTTGTTTTTGTTTTATTTATATTTTTAGGTAAAGATAAGCTATTTTTGCCGATTCGAGACGATTTTGGAAGCGAAGCCGAGAATCAAACCAAACACGTGCAAAAGTGCATTCTCGCGGATTGTGGCAGTGTTTGGTATTTCAAGCATAACTTTTGCATACGACCTCCGATTGGGCTGATTCAAGTAGATTTAGAAAGCTAACTTCAAGGGCTACAACTTTTGTGAAATGCACAATTGTCGAATTCGGGCTGAAAATGGGTCAAAACAGTGTTTGAAGTTGATGCAGAGGCCAGATCGCGATCCAGCATCACCGGATCGCGATCTGGTGGCAAATTCCAGTAGCAGCGAAAAGTTGGGGCAGATCGCGATCCGCACTTCCTGGGCAGTTTTCGAGGTTGCCAGATCGCGATCCAAGAATCCCAGATCGCGATCCAAGAATCCCAGATCGCGATCTGGGCACAGAAATCGAGACTAGATATTTTTCTTTGATATCTCACTATAAATAGAAGGTCTCCTTTTCATTTTTCAATCGCTCGACATATATCTCGACCTATTCTTCGGTTTTTCTTCGGTTCTCGCCAGTTCTTCGCGGGAAGCTTCGACGAGGGTTTCGACTCGGGTTTTTCATAAGCTTTTCTTTACGTTTAGTTTATAACTTCTCGTGTTCTTCATTTTAATGCTATGTTTGTAATGAACTGAGCATTTTCTTCTAGGGAAATGAAACCTTGTATATATTGATTTTGATTTCCAGATCTGTGATCTATTTGTCGTTCTTTGATTCTGTTTATGTTTTCCTGTATTAAATGCTTTCGATTGTTTGGCCAACAGTTGAATTGATTCTAAATGGGAATGAACTCGAGAGAGGATTTCTCGTTTGATTTTAGGAAAGCATAACTCGGGTTGTGGAAACGGAGACGTGATGCACCTCGGGTAGCCCTTAAGGACTTGACCTAAATGCTCTCTTAATATCAGGTTCTGAACGGAGACGTCGGACCTGTGGGTAGACTCTAACTACACTGGAGACGGGGGTTAGGGTACTTTAGTGTCTGGGTTAGCGAACATTGAATTGACAATAGATTTGGATTTGTAAATCTTTATCGATAGTACACTGGTGGATTTTACCCTAGAAGCCATCACACGTCGGAATTCTTCGTTTGTCTTGGCGGACCGGTGTTTTTACTTTGTTTCTTTTTAGTTTTATTTCTCCCATCCATTCTCGTTCGTCTAGATAAAGTTTAGGATAGTATAATTACGGTACTTGGTAGATTTAGGAACTTAATTCCCCGTGGATCGATATCTGGAATTCACTATTCTACAAAACGCGATACTGTACACTTGCGGTTTTTCATACGTAGGTTTTACGCGTATCAGTTCCCCCCAACTCTTAACAACTGTAGGGCATCTAAGTATCCAATCTTGGTTTCTTTTTGCTTTTCTCTCTTTTTTGGGACCTTATTATATCTTGTAGAGCCAGAAATTTAGCTTTCCAGGGGTCTGTAGGCGATCCGAAAGAATAAAAAAACATTATATTTCACTATTTTGAATGCGTTACATGATGATTAATTAAATAGGAATTATACAAAAACTAAACTAGGAAATAAAAATATGTGGAGTGACTAGCTAATTCCTAATTATCCTGATACTGAGATATTGACTTGCCTATTTACACACCTATCAAATATCTTAAAGTATGTATGTATTAAACTAAATATTCTCTAATTCAACACTCCCCCTCAAGCTGGCGTGTGGATATCATCCATAGCTAGCTTGCTTCTTAAAACTTCAAATTATTTTTTGTGTAATCCTTTAATGAGGATATCCGCAATTTTTTCAGCAGAAGGCACATAAGGAATGCAAATCATGCCACATTCGAGTTTCTCCTGAATAAAAAGTCTATCAATTTCAACATGTTTAGTTCGATCATGGAGAACTGGATTATGCGCAATTGAGATGGCTGCCTTGTTGTCACAATAGATTCTCCCGGGAGAAGAACTTGTGACATTTAAATCCTCTAGAAGTCTTTTTATCCACATAACTTCACAAATTCCTTGGGCAAGTGCTCTATACTCAGCTTCGGCACTACACCTCGCTACAACATTTTGTTTCTTGTTGCGCCAAGTAACAAGGTTTCCTCCAACAAAAGTACAATAGCCTGATGTAGACCGTCTATCTATTATACTTCCTGCCCAGTACGCATCTGTGTCGGCTTCTATTTGAAAATGATCTCGTTTCTTGAACAATAATCCTCTACCGGGAGAGCCTTTTAAATACCTAAGAATTCTATATAATGCCTCAAAGTTTTCATGTCCAGGAGAATGTATAGCTTGACTTATTATATTGACTGCAAATGCTATATCGGGGAGTGTGTGAGATCGATAAATCAACATTCCTACTAATCTCTAAAATCTGTCTCAATTTACTATGTTCTCGGGTTTGGCCGCTTCCAAATTCATACTGACTTCAATTGGGGTGTCCACAACTTTACATCCAAGTAGCCCTGTCTCATTAAGTAGATCAAGCACATATTTTCGTTGATTTACGAGAATTCCTTCTCTTGACCTGGCAAATTCCATCCCGAAGAAATATTTTAGAACTCCAAGGTCTGTAACTTCGATTTCGCCAGCTAGCCTTTTCTTTAATCTAACCAATTCTTCTAAATCATCACCTGTCAAAATGATGTCATCCACATAAACGATCAGCACTGCAATCTTTCCATTCTCATTGTGTTTGAAGAACACATATGATCTGTCTGGCCTTGACAATATCCTTATCCCTTCACAACTTTTCCAAATCATTCAAACCATGCCCTAGGAGATTTTTTTTAAGCCATATAACAACTTTTTTAGTTTGCACACTTTGCTGGCTTGGAAGCATGGCTTCCTTCAAATCTTGGTGGCAAGCTCATAAGCACTTCCTCGTCTAAGTCTCCGTTCAAAAATGTATTTTTAATGTCTAATTGGTATAATGGCCAATTAGAGTTGACTGCCAAAGATAACAGTAACCGAATGGAATTAATTTTTGCTACCGGGGCAAATGTTTCTTGATAATCAATACTATGTGTTTGCGTAAATCCTTTAGCCACAAGTCTCGCTTTATATGTTTCCACACTACCGCCTGCCTTACACTTAATAGTGAAGACCATTTATACCCAACAACTTTCTTTCCTCGAGGCAAATTAACCACCTTCCAAGTTCCACTTTTTTTAAGAGCATTCATCTCCACTTGTACTTCTAATTTTCAATTCGAATCACCCAGTGCTTCGTGAATATTCCTTGGAACAACTAAATGTGAAATCTTTGAGGTAAAGGTCCTATGTCTATGAGAAAGTTTTTTATAGAACAAATATTTGGCAATAGGATCTTTAGTACATGTTTTGGTTCCTTTTCTAATGGCTATTGGGATGTGAAGGTCAGTAGGAATTTCACTTGAAGGCTCTGCATGTTCAGACATAATAGGAGTAACTGTAGGTAAGTTATGATTGTGTGTACCTTGAACATTCAGATAATCATTGCCCGTGAATTCTGATTGGCTTTGCTGAAAAAAAATAGCAGGCTCTCTACCTTTTATACGATTCTTTCTTCTAGAATAAACTTGAAGTTCAAGATTTGGCTCTTGTGAAGCCACTGGTAGCATTTCTTCCACTAATAGAGATACAATAGTGTTCGGCATATTAGTGCTAGGCGATTCCAGGTTTTCCAATACTTGAATATCATTTCCTTGTTTAAGAAAATCAGTATTTGGAGATACCAAAGGAATCATTTCGGTGAGGAAACAACATCTCAAAAATTTGATTCACTATTTTATTTCTCCCCCCGAAGAATTTTTTTCTCAAAATAAAGACGATTTTCCACAAAAGAGACGTCCATACTAACAAAATATTTTTTCGTCGTTGGATTAAAGCATTTGGACCCTTTTTTTTTATTTGGGGCATAACCAAAGAAAACACATTTTTCAGCCCGAGGGTCCAATTTCGACCGAAGTTGGTTAGGTAGATGAACGAAAACAGTGCAACCAAACACTTTTACAGGGAGATTGAAAGAAATCTGGGCTTGAGGAAATAGATTTTTGAAAAAATCCGAAGTTGTATTGTATTTAAGAATACGAGTTGGCAGTCTATTAATCAAGTATGATGTTGTCAAAACAGCCTATCCCCACAAATATTTTGGAACATTCATTGAAAACAGATAGCACGAGAAACCTCGAGTAAATATTTATTTTTTCTTTCAGCAGTGTCATTTTGTTGTGGAGAATCAATACAAGAGGATTGATGAAAAATTCCCTTTTCTTTCAAAAAATTTCCTAAAACCTCATTAAAGTATTCAACGCCATTATCAATTGGTTTTCAATCATCAGATAAAAATCCTTAAATAAATTTTTAACTTCAGATTTTTCATGCATCAAATACATCCAACACAAAAGAGTATGATCATCAATAAAGGTCGTCACAAACCATCTTTTCCCAGAAATAGTGGTGACCTTATAGGGACCTCAAACATCACTATGTATTAAGTAAAATGGTTTCAATGATCGATAAGAATTTGGAGGATAAGAAGCCCGGTGACTTCTAGATAGAAAACACCTTTAACAATAAAAAGATGAACAATTCAATCCTTTAACAAAAGAGGAAATAAGTTCTTCAGGTAAGGGAAACTAGGATGTCCTAGTCTAACATGCCATAACATTATTTGTTCTCCATTAGAAGTAGAACTAATACTACTCAAGCCTTAAACCTTTTTGTTATTGAAGATATCATAATAAAAATAGTAGAGACCACTATCACCTTAGCACTATCAATTAAGGTCTTTGCATAGTGACTATATAACAAATAAATAAATAAACTATTTACCTCACTTTATAAGGTACGTTCTATTCTCTAGTTCTGATACCCAGAACTATATTGTTTTACCGACCCCCTGCTTGTCTAGGCATTTATCTGATTTGAGCGTCGAAGGGGTTTCCGCCGGATTAACCCCAACTTAGTTCACGTGCCTTAGTCTTGCGGGTCAGAGATTCATGTGTTCATCTTTACGTTCCTGGGACTCCGACCCCAGTCCCCTACTCGCCTATGTGTCAAAATAGTGTCTTTTTATTGGTTAATGAGTTTCTTTTTTTATAAACAATATTTTGATTAAAAAAAAATGTAGGACTTAAACGCAATTTTTTTAATTTCACAATTGAGTAAATTTTTAATTTCACAATTGAGTAAATTATAAAACTAAGATACACAATCAAAGTTTTCTAATTAAGGACATTGAGTCCACATTGTTTCACTATTTTCAAAAAAAAAAACTCTAACTTAGCTTCCATAAACAACCACCTAATTATCTATTTATTAAAACAAAAGGCGTGGTTACCTAATTTGAATTGCACACATGGCCAATTTGTGCGTTTTAATTGGTTGGTTTTTACCATTTGGCAAACTATCCATATATACAAAAAAATAATAAAATCCAAATTTCATACATGGACAAATGATGCATTTTCATTGGATGATTGTTTTCAACTTTTAATTTTAATTGCACACATGGACAATTCGTGCATTTTAATTGGTTGATTACATATTTATATTTAATTTATTACATCTTATTCGCATATCTAATATTATGTTTTCTTAATAAATATTTCAATTTTTAATCTATTTTTAATAGTTATTTTGCATATCACTATTTTATGGAAAATATTTACCAACCTATTAACTATATATTAATATAGATAAATTAAAATATTATTTAATAATTGGTATATGGTAATGAAATCATCTATTATGATAACCGTAAGATCGATTTGGAAATGATTGATTTGATTAAATATAAATATGATAGATAATTGTAAATATGGAGGTTAATATGCAATTATAGAGGTAGTTAGAAATTTCATAAAATTTGAATTTATTAACTAATTAGTTTTCAAATTTTGAATTTTGACCAATTAGTTTCTAAAAGAGTATTAACTCTACATTAATTACTTTATTTATTTGCTTTATTACATTACTGAACCACCTATAAATTCACCATTCAACACATTCACCTTCTTCATCTTTCCCACACAACTTTTTTTTACTTTTGCAGTTTAATGTAATAATTCGAATTATTCAATTTAATTTTGTATTGAGTGTTGACTTATTGTTTCGTAATCTTTTGTCGTAATTCTTTCGATTTATCGACTATTTTTTTTATTCGTTATTTATAGTGTTTCGCGAATAAGGCGAAGATCATGTTTCAAAAGGAATTGCATTGGCATCACATACCTACAACTGTTGATACATCTTAGCCTTTTTTATACTATATGTTTAAGTTATTGATTTATTTTGTATTTGATTTCTTTATTCAATTGTATTGCAACATTTGAGTAATTCTTTCATTGAAGCTACAGGATTGTATCAACCTTTGCTATGAGTGTAGAACTCATGTTCGAGTAGTTATATATGTTCGCGAAAAATACATGGGGAAATAAAAGTTTCAATTGACCGAGAGTTGGAGAGAGTTTTGTAGATCAAACAACATGGCGTGCGATAACAAGTACTCTTTTTATCTACATCTATATCTATATTATATATAAAACTAAGATATACAATCAAAATTTTCTAATTAAAGACATTGAGTCCACATTATTTCATTATTTTCAAAACAACCCCAACTTCCCATAAACAACCACCTAATTATCTATTTATTAAAACAAAAAACGTGGTTACCTAATTTGAATTGCACACATGGCCAATTTGTGCATTTTAATTGGTTGATTTTTACTATTTGGCAAACTATCCATATATACAAAAAAATAATAAAATCCAAATTTCATACGTGGACAAATTATGCATTTTCATTGGATGATTGTTTTCAACTTTTAATTTTAATTGCACACATGGACAATTCGTGCATTTTAATTGGTTGATTCCATATTTATATTTAATTTATTACATCTTATTCGAATATCTAATATTATGTTTTCTTAATAAATATTTTAATTTTTAATCTATTTTTAATAGTTATTTTGTATATCATTATTTTATGGAAAATATTTACCAACCTGATCCGGACCCGAACTACCCTAGCCCGGTCCAGGCCCAGGGGCCCAATCATGAAGGACCCAATTATTGAGGCCCATCAGAGGGTGGGCTCTTCAGTGCCAACGGCCCAAAGGATCACCCAACCCGTTGGCGTGAGGGCCCATCCACGAAGGAGCCAGTTCCTCTCCCGAGGGGCTTTCACAGGTCGGAGGGTCATAAATGCTGGACGGCGCATTTATTGTTCTGACAGTGGCATTTATGGCGGAATGACCAGGTGCAGCGCAACGGCTGAAGTACCGGACGAGGTCAGCAGACCTATTGGGGTAGTCATCATAACCCCGGCCGTCCGGGCCGCTCGGGGAGGGACGACTGCCATCTGCAATCAGCGCGGAATTCCCGGACCCTTCGAGTCCCGGGTCGAAGGGTATATAAAGGGAGTTCTTCTTTCACTTAAAGAGATAGGCAACAAATCTAAAATCCTTAAGAAATACAGTAATCACACCATCACTGACTTGATCGTCGGAGTGCTAACTCCGGCATCAGTCCGGTTTTCTCTCTTTCAGGTCATCGGGTGCCAAGGTCATCCACGCCACTGTTTTCTGAAGGATCAATTGGCGCCGTCTGTGGGAACGTTTTGCAAGTAAGGCCAAGTCAGCTCTTCACCATCTGGCACTACTGACGCACATAAGGGATACTACCAATGTCCACACCTGTGGATGTAGTCCGAAACCTAACGGAGCAGCTGAATGAAGAATCAACCCCACCCCCGCTGCAGGTCATCGGAGGCGAGCCTTCTTCAGATCCACAAAGGGAGGAGCCAACTCCGGCGGCTGATGGTTCTCCCGCAGGACGCGAGAACTCTACCATAACGCTCACCCTGGAGAACCTGCAGGCCTTGATCGCCGCAGCAGTCAGGGGCCAGTCGCCCCAGGAGAGGATAGAGGATCCCGCTGCCAAGAGAAAGGCGCCTGGCGGAGACAAGGCGGGGCCGTGTCTAGATGGGTTAGAGGCCTCCCTTCTCGAGGAAGAAGAAGGAATGGCGGGAACGCCGTTCATCGAAAGACTGCAGCATGGTGAACTCCCAGCCACATTCAAGCATGTCACTTACGAGTATACGGGGACCACGGACCCTTGGGAACATTTGTCGAGGTTCATCACCTCAGCCTCCCTCCACCGTCTTACAGACGGCGTTAAGTGCCGTGTGTTTGCAACCACGCTGGCAGGGCCAGCGCAAAGGTGGTTCAGCCAGCTTCCACGCTGCTCGGTCCACAGCTTCGCGCAATTTGGTGAGGTATTCCTGAACCATTTTGCCAGCTCGAAGAAGCAAAAGAGGAGCACCCTCACCTTATTCGCAGTACGACAGAAGGAGAATGAGCCTTTGAGAAGCTACGTGCAGAGGTTTAATGCGGCAACTTTGGAGGTCCCTGTCACCAGCGAGGAAGTGCTCGTCAATGCATTGGCCCAGGGGTTACGCATGGGTGAGTTCTTTGATTCCCTCTCCAAAAAGGCTCCTGCCTCTTTCAACGACTTGCTCCGGAGGGCGGAGAAGTACATAAACGCGGAGGAAGCCCGGAGGAGTAGAATTATAGAGAGCACCTTGCCAACGGACAGACGGAAGGATAAGGCTCGCGAGGAGATAAGGAAGCAAGAGCCGATCTACCGACGAGAGCCTGGCTCGGACAGGAGGGGAGGTCCCCGTTTTGAGAACTACGTACCCCTCTCGTCGGCCCCTTCGGAGATACTAGTTGCCATCGCCAACCACCCTAAACTCAAGTGGCCCCGAACTTACGCGGAGGTTCCACGAAGGCCCGCTAGCGCCGGGCCCTATTGTAGGTTCCACAATGAGCATGGTCATTCCACGGACGAATGCCAGCATTTAAGGGACGAAATCGAAAGACTGATTAGGACTAAGAATCTTTCGGAATTCGTTGGCGGTAATCCCAGTGGGATAAAGCAGACCAAGAAAGGAGATAACTCGAGCCGACCTCCGAACAACGCGAGCGGAGCTACGGAGGCCCGCCCGCCTAATAGTTACATTCACACGATTTTCGGTGGCCCCATCGGTGGGGATTCAAATAGGTCCCGACGGGCGCATCTGCGAGAGTTGCAGGAACTAAGGGGGGAGCTCGCCATGATGTACCGGGTATCAATAGCCCCGCCGATCATGTTCGGAGTACAAGACGAGACTGGAATACAACAGCCGCATAACGACGCGTTGGTCATCACGGCTATGATAGCCAACTATGATGTGGCCAGGATATTAGTGGATACGGGTAGCTCGGCAGACATCATCTACTACGACTGTTTTAAGCAGATGAGACTGAACTTCGAAGTCCGGAGGGTGGACACGGCGCTCATTGGCTTCGCCGGAGAGGTAGTGCAACCCATGGGCGAGGTAACACTACCTGTGTCTCTGGGAACGGAGCCCCTCCGAGCCACGAGGGCTGTCAGATTCTTGATCATAGATGCACCATCGACGTACAACATGATAATGGGGCGACCTTCGATGAATTCGTTTGAAGCGGTCGTCTCCACTTTCCACATGAAGATGAAATTCCCGGTATTAGACCGAGTAGGAGAGGTCCGGGGCGATCAGGAGACTTCCAGGCGATGCTATAATCAAGCGCTACGAGGGCAGCGACGCATCAATCCCATCGGATGTGAGGAGCGCCCGGGAAAGGAACTCTTTGATAAGGCAGGAGGGAAAAGGGCCCGCGAGGACCCGGACGACGAGCGGGAGGGTCACATCCAACCCATGGAAGAATTGCGAGTGGTTCACCTCAGTGAAAGTGACCCTATGAGGGTCACCAAAATAGGAACAAGAATGAATAGCGAAACGGCCGAGGAACTGATAGCATGTCTACGAGACCATCAAGACGTGTTTGCCTGGTCCCCGGCAGACCTGGTCGGAATAGATCCCTCGGTAGCGGTACACAAGCTGAATCTGAGGCCCGACGCTCGCCCTGTGAAACAGAAGAGGAGGCATTTTGGGGCAGAGAAGGATAAGATCATCGGCGAGGAGGTAAAAAGGTTATTGGAGGCGGGGCATATCAGGGAAATCCAGTTCCCAACTTGGTTGTCAAACGCCGTACTAGTAAAGAAGGCGGAAGGAAAATGGAGAATGTGCATAGATTTCCGCGACTTGAATCAAGCGTGCCCAAAGGATCACTACCCATTGCCGAGGATCGATCAGCTCGTGGACTCAACTGCCGGATGCGCGATGCTTAGCATGATGGACGCCTCGCAAGGATACCATCAGATTCGCCTAGCCGAGGAGGATCAGCCCAAGGTCAGTTTTGTGACTTCCACAGGAACGTACTGTTACGTAGCAATGCCATTCGGTTTAAAGAATGCAGGAGCAACGTACCAGAAATTGGTGGACAATATGTTCCGAACCCAATTGGGACGGAATATGGAAGTATACGTAGATGATATGTTGGTCAAAAGTAAGGAGGTCAGTGAACACATCAGCGACCTACAGGAGACATTCGCAACACTGCGAAAGTATGGAATGAAGCTCAACCCCTCCAAGTGCGCGTTCGGTGTGGAGACCGGGAAATTTTTAGGGTACGTGGTGACTAAGCGAGGAGTGGAAGCTAACCCGGAAAAGGTGCGGGCTATTCTGGAAATGCTACCCCCTAGAAGTGTAAAAGAAGTGCAGATATTGGCAGGTAGGATCACGGCGTTAAGCCGTTTTATCTCGCGAGCAGCCGATACCAGCTACCCATTCTTTAGGATCCTGCGCAAGGGCCATCGCTTCCAGTGGGATGAGGATGCCGACCGTGCGTTCGAGCAGTTAAAAGAATCCCTAACCCGTCTACCCCTACTAGTGAAACCCGAGGTCGGGGAAAGGTTGTATGTGTACTTGGCGGTGGGTCGCCAGGCCATAAGCACGGTACTACTGAGCGAGAGGAAAGGGGCCCAGCATCCCGTTTATTACGTAAGCCGAATGCTTAGAGGGGCCGAAAAGAGTTATCCCGAGATTGAGAAGGCCGAGTTGGCCCTTGTGATCACAGCACGGAAACTAAGGCCTTACTTCTTAACGCACGAGGTGATAGTGCGAACCAACCTTCCTCTGAAGGGAACGTTGGGAAAGATGGACGTATCTGGCCGCATGGTTAAATGGGCAGTGGAACTAGGGCAGTTCGACATCGGGTACGAAGCCCAGGCCGCTATTAAAGGGCAAGTGTTGGCAGACTTTTTGCAAGGGATGACACAAGGGGAAGAAAGCGGGGAGTGGAGAATCTTCATCGATGGGTCCGCAACCCAATCGGGGAGCGGGGCGGGAATACTACTGGTGAGCCCCGAGGAAGATAAATATGAGTACGCTATCCGATTAACCTTCCGAGCGTCAAACAACGAGGCTGAGTACGAGGCCCTGCTGCATGCTCTGCAATTGGCCGCCGGCGCGGGAGCAAGGATTTTGGAGATATTCTCTGACTCGCAGCTGGTCGTCCAGCAGTTCAACGGGGTATTCGAGACGAAGGATGGGCGAATGGAGGAATATCGCAGTAAGGCAAGAAAGCTAGCGGAGAACTTTCACAAGGTGGTACTGAGGCAAATTCCGAGGGAGGAGAACGAAAAGGCGGACTTCCTAGCAAGGGTAGGGAGCATGTCCGTGGACTGCTCTTCAAGACAGATAACGATCCTTGAGGGGCAGCCAGGAGAGATGTCGGAGATAGCGACAACAAGCTTAGCACCGGATTGGCGTCAGGGTATCATAGGGTATCTGAAAGGAGAAACGCTGCCCTGTCGGAAGGAACAGAGTAAGTTGGAAATGAAAGCGAGAAATTTTTGCTTGGATAAAGGGACGTTGTACAAACGGGGGTTCACTAGGCCCCACTTGAGATGCCTCAGCGAAACGGAGGGGGCAAATGCGATCAGGGAAGTCCACGGGGGCTGCTGCGCAGATCACGCCGGTGGTCGAACGCTCACGATGCGGCTGCTAAGAGCTGGGTATTTTTGGCCCACTATGAGAAAAGATGCGGCGCGATTTGTGAAAAACTGCGACAAGTGCCAAAGGTATGGCCCCCGCATACACACGCCCGGGGAGGAAATGACAATCGTGGATGCTCCTTGCCCGTTCGCCCAGTGGGGGATCGACATAGTAGGCCCTCTACCGCTCGCAACAGGGCAAAGGAAATTTTTAGTGATCGCTGTGGATTATTTCTCTAAATGGGTGGAAGCGGAGGCAGTGGCGAGGATCACGGATACGGAGATAATGAAATTCATATGGCAGAACATATGCTGCAGGTATGGGTTGCCGAGGGACCTTGTATCGGACAATGGCACACAATTTAACTCAGCACGGATCACCAAGTGGTGTAAGGGTTTGGGCATCAGACAGAGGTACGCGGCGGTGGCACATCCGCAAGCAAATGGCCAAGTTGAGGTAGTAAACCGGGTTATAATTGAGAGTATCAAAAAGCGACTAGATCGAGCGAAGGGCAATTGGGTGGATGAACTGCACTCGGTCCTATGGGCATACCGGACGTCCCCTAAGGAGGCTACAGGGGAAACCCCATTCTCGCTCGTGCATGGTTCCGAGGCAGTAATACCGCTAGAGGTTGGAATACCTTCGAGGCGAGTTAAGAACTTCAGCGAAGTGGACAACGGGGAGCGGCTGAGAGCGGACCTGGACCTAGCAGAGGAGTTAAGAGAGCAAGCTGCAATAAGGATGGAGGTAAGCAAGGCAAGAATGAAAAACGCCTATGATAGGAAGGTAAGGAAAAGACACTTCCAAGTCGGCGACCTGGTGCTCAAGCAGGCGGACGCTCTGAAAGCCACCGGGAAGATGGAGCCTAATTGGGAAGGACCTTACGTCGTCAAGAAGATATTAAAAGGAGGAGCGTACGAACTGGCCACAGCCACCGGGAATAAACTACCTCGGCCATGGAACATAGGGCACCTGAAGAAGTATTTTGCCTAGTAGATGCACGTTCTCCACTTTCCATTTTGATATTTCTCCCTTTTCGTTTTGATTTTGAAACGTTTCCTCGAAATGAATGAAAACTGCTCTTCCTTTCTTAAAAACTTACAAGAGATAAGAGCTCGAGCTCACCGATCGAATACCCGAGAGCTCGAGCTCCGGGTCGAACAACGATATGTGATTGAGGGGAACGCTAAGGAAAAATCTAATTTTTCTAAGTACGTTCCCCGGTGCGAAATAAGAGCTCGAACTCACCGATCGAATACCCGAGAGCTCGAGCTCCGGGTCGAACAACGATATGTGATTGAGGGGAACGCTAAGGAAAAATCTAATTTTTCTAAGTACGTTCCCCGGTGCGAAATAAGAGCTCGAGCTCACCGATCGAATACCCGAGAGCTCGAGCTCCGGGTCGAACAACGATATGTGATTGAGGGGAACGCTAAGGAAAAATCTAATTTTTCTAAGTACGTTCCCCGGTGCGAAATAAGAGCCCGAGCTCACCGATCGAATACCCGAGAGCTCGAGCTCCGGGAATATTCAACAATATGATGGCAAGGGGCGTACTTATGAAAAATTTAGCAACTTACTAAATAAATGAGTAAAAGCATGAGGTAAATAATAAACATGCACGGCAAAAAAGTGATAATACGGGAATAATCAATGATAGCTCAAAAATACGATAAGTAATAGTCAGAAGGGAAATAACAAAGGAAACTTGTTTTTTCCCGTAGGCAAAAAAAAAAAAAAAAAAAAAACAACAAAACAACAAAAAAGAGTTTAAAATTAAGAAGACGAAGAACGATGAACAACTTCAGCAGCAACAGAAGGAATGGACAGAGGAGCGGAGGAGGCGGAAACAGGATTGGCGGCAGGGATAGGTGGCAGAGGAAGAGTCGAGTGAGGACCGGCAATTGCCGACGACGCCGCGCCAGCCGGGCCAGTGGTCAGCGGCTCCGGAAGCCGGGAAGTAGAGGACGAACCAACGGACGAGATTAGGTCGTCCGTAATGGACTGCCACCAGGCATAATCGATCGGCTCACGAGGATCGCCCTTCCATAAAGGAAGCGTCCTGCTAATCTTGCCAAGGACAACCGTAGGCTCATAACGAACGACCGCCTGCTGCTCGGAGGCCAGGGCTTCACACGCGGCAATGGTTTGCTTCACATAATACATGCCGATAGGACACGCATCCTTCAGGAAGAGCTTCGTGTGCGGATACCTCTGGAATAACTTGACCCGGTACTGATCAAGAACTGCCAAACCCTCGGCAGTAGCCAGAAGCTCTCCTAGGGACTTCTTTCGCTCAGCGGTAAGGCAGCGTAAAAGTTCCTCTTGGAAGTCTTGTTCCCTCACGCCCAGCTGCCGAACAGCCGCATCCCTCTCCTCGTTCGCCCGCGCAATCTGTCCCTCCAGGGCACTCTTCGTCTCGCAGAGCTTCGATTGGACGTCTTGAAGCTTCTCCTCGGCAAGCTCGCATTGCCGGGACAGTGACCCGTTCTCAGCCATCAAGGCATATATCCGGGAGGATGCTCGTTCGAGAGCGGAACGAGCATTGGCGGCTTGCAAGGATAGCTCACGAACTGCCTGATCGTGAACCGAAGGGTCGTCTTCACCGAAACCCGAGGCCACGATGGAGCTCGCCTAAAAAAAAAAAAAAAAAAAAAGAAAAAAAAAAAAAAAAAAAAAAAAGGGGGTATATAAATATAAAATATAATATTTAAAGAAATAATCATATCATTAACAAGATAACACGGATACCAAGGGGAAGTAAACATATACCTGCGCCAAACAAAGGGCCAGCTTAGCGCGACGGGTTGAGTGGGGTAGGTTACCCAAGTAGGATGAATCCCCGGCGGCCTGAACCCTGGCCAGTTGACGAAGAGCGAAGTCTACGGACCCCTCGGAGTCATCGGCGGAGAATAGCGAGGGCAGGACGAGACGGGCCCTCTTAGGCGGTGGGGTGGAGTCACTTGGCAGGGGTCGCTTCGAGCTAGCCCCCGCCGACTCCCCTTGAGCCTCCTCAAATCCTAGGTTGCCGCCTAGAGAAGCCACCGGGTCGCGTCCCTCGGCCTCACTATCCAAGAGGTCAATCACGACCTCAGGAATAGCCAGCTGCAAGTTGGAGGAAGGCGGGGCGGCACGAGAGGGAGAGTTGGAACTGTGCGAAGGAGGTTCAACCCCACGGGAGGATGCTCCGGGAACAACAGAAGCACCGGCCTCCTGAGGTTGTGTGAACGGATCTTCAGTATTTTTCTTTTCCGTCTCCGCCATCTCCATCAACATATCAAGCATCATATCGGCTGCCGAAACAAAAATGCTAGTAAGATTACAAAAAAATATATAATAATAATAGAGAAGAAGGAAAGAAAACACTGCACGAGTAAAGATGAAGAGGGGGGATATACCCCAAGGGCGGCGATCGAGTGAGGGGGTACGCCATAGACCGGCACGGGAAAAAAGGGGAGTGGTACTGACCAAAAAGGGGGCCCCCCCCGCCCCCCCAAAAATATTTTCCAAAATTTTTTTTTAGGGGGGGGGGGGGGGGGGGTTTTCCCCCCCCCCCCAAAAAAAGTGAACGGATCTTCAGTATTTTCTTTTCCGTCTCCGCCATCTCCATCAACATATCAAGCATCATATCGGCTGCCGAAACAAAAATGCTAGTAAGATTACAAAAAAATATATAATAATAATAGAGAAGAAGGAAAGAAAACACTGCACGAGTAAAGATGAAGAGGGGGGATATACCCCAAGGGCGGCGATCGAGTGAGGGGGTACGCCATAGACCGGCACGGGAAAAAAGGGGAGTGGTACTGACGACCTTTTCTACATTCCAAGCGCGAGGACGAACACGAGCAAGGAGACGGGCTGTCTCCTCGTCGAAATTCACGTCCAAGACAGCACGCTTGGGGGACTTAGTGGGGGGTGTGGGGTCGAATGGCCACGGAGATGGTGGGCGGGCAAAAAAGAAACGCCGTTGCCACGAATCGATCTTCGTGACAAGACCAGCGAAAAGACGACCGATACGGGTCGAAAGATGGAAATAGCCTGAAGATGACCGGTTATGGGTGAATAGGGAAAAGAAAAGCTCGGGACGTGGATCAACCCCGGTACCCACACAGACAATGTAAAAACATGACATAAATTTTATGGCATTTGGATGAAATAAATGAAGAGGAACTCTATAGACGCGACTAACATCGACGAAAAAGGGATGCAAAGGGAACGATAGGCCGGCCTTAAATTGATCGAGGTACCAAGTGAGGTATCCCGGAGGGGGGTTAGAAGGGGTCTGATTGCGAGAAGGTACCACAAGGTGGAAAGAAGGATCCATCCCTTGGGTGACATAAAGGGCCTCAAGATCGAATTTATCGACCAAGGAGTGGGTAGGCTTCTCCACTACTCTCTTCTTCCCTACCCTAGAAGAGGAAGGGGCTACAATTTTACGGGGAGCCGGCCGCCGGCGACCGCGCCGAGGGACCGGGGAAGGGACGGCAGAACCAGTCCTCTCCGAAGAAGAGGAGGTGGAAGTATTTTGAGAAACCATGGGTGAATCAATCAGGGGAAGGGCAAGCGTAGTATAAGCAAAGGAAAGGGAATAAGGATGTACCTGGCAGGAGTCACTCGATAAATGGAAGAAAGGTGTTGGGAGGGAGAGTGAAGGGATGTGTGAAGATTAGAAGTGAGAAGAGAAGACGTCTCTCAAAAATAAAGCAGGGTATAAAGTCGAAGAGCCGCCGGCAGTGATGGCGCACGGAAAACGAGGAGCCCCGCGTGGGCTGGAGGGGCCTAGGATTGTGTGAGGGAGGTGCAGAAGACTAGGCGGCTAACTTAAAAGACGCGGCTGATTGAACGTCGCCCGATTTAGGTAGGATAAAACCGAGTAAACTCCGGGTCCTAAACTCGGAGATAGAACCCGGAGTGGGGGACTAGTTGATCCGGACCCGAACTACCCTAGCCCGGTCCAGGCCCAGGGGCCCAATCATGAAGGACCCAATTATTGAGGCCCATCAGAGGGTGGGCTCTTCAGTGCCAACGGCCCAAAGGATCACCCAACCCGTTGGCGTGAGGGCCCATCCACGAAGGAGCCAGTTCCTCTCCCGAGGGGCTTTCACAGGTCGGAGGGTCATAAATGCTGGACGGCGCATTTATTGTTCTGACAGTGGCATTTATGGCGGAATGACCAGGTGCAGCGCAACGGCTGAAGTACCGGACGAGGTCAGCAGACCTATTGGGGTAGTCATCATAACCCCGGCCGTCCGGGCCGCTCGGGGAGGGACGACTGCCATCTGCAATCAGCGCGGAATTCCCGGACCCTTCGAGTCCCGGGTCGAAGGGTATATAAAGGGAGTTCTTCTTTCACTTAAAGAGATAGGCAACAAATCTAAAATCCTTAAAAATACAGTAATCACACCATCACTGACTTGATCGTCGGAGTGCTAACTCCGGCATCAGTCCGGTTTTCTCTCTTTCAGGTCATCGGGTGCCAAGGTCATCCACGCCACTGTTTTCTGAAGGATCACAACCTATTAACTATATATTAATATAGATAAATTAAAATAGTATTTAATAATTCGTACATGGTAAGGAAATCATCTAATATGATAACCGTAAGATCAATTTGGAAATGATTGATTTGATTGAATATAAATATAATAGGTAATTGTAAATATGGAGGTAAATACGTAATTATAGGGGTAATTAGAAATTTCATAAAATTTGAATTTATTAACTAATTAGTTTTCAAAATTTGAATATACTGACTATTGACCAATTATACGTATTGTTGCACTTCATTGGTATTATGTTTGAATATTGATCAATTAGTTTCTAAAAGAGTATTAACTCTACATTAATTACTTTATTTATTTCATTTATTATCTATATATAATATAAAAAGAGGATCTATGCCCTCAATGATTGACATGTGGCAAATCATGATGTCATTTATCAAAATTGCTTAGTTGGAGTTCAATTGATGAGGTGGATTCTTCAATTGGTGAGTTGTCAATTTTATTTTGGTATATTTTTAAGTTATTTCCTATTTCACACTCGCACACTCATTTAATAATTACCACATGTATATATATATTATTTCCAAATTTAATATTTTTTAAATTTGAAATAAAAAAATCTTATTTAAATTTTCAGTATTTCAAAATATATTTATTGAAAAAATTCATGAAACTCAATTTTTTTACGAATATTCAAATAATTTTCAGAAAAAAATATTTTTTTAAATATTAAAATATTAAAATAAAGAAATACGTTGTTGTTTTTTTTTTTTTTAATTTTCGATAGTTTGGAATATTCGAATATCCATTCCATTAAAAATAATAATAATAAAATGTTTTATTTTTTATTGAACTATTTAATAAATATACAATATTTTTTGTATATAATTTTTATCATACCATATTTCAAATTAAAAATAATTATACTATTTAATAAATATGCAATATTTTGAAATTTGAAATTTTAACAATTTAAATGCAGTATATTTTAACAATTTAAATGCAGTATATTTTAACAATCTAAATGCAATATGTTTGTCAGTATATTTCGAATACATTATTTAATATATAGTATATTTCGAATTATACAGTAGATTATGCAGTATATTTGTCAATTACTATTTCAAATTATCATGTATTACATATTTAAAATATCAAATCACCAATACAAAGGAGTCTTTAATATTCCAAGATTCCTTCATATCATCTTTGATTGATTTAATTTACACTTTAATTCAAAATTCAATGGTAAAAAATAAAAATCATATCTTCATATTTAATTTTTTTTTTATTGCAAGATTTTTTTCTACAAGTTATTATTTTATTTTTTTGGGTTGTTTCCTTTATTTGTTTGATTTGATTTCATTTACTAATATATAAATCTTTTGAATTTTTAAATTTTTCATAGAATTAAGTTAATGTTCAATACTATATAAACCCCTCAATGTTCATTTCATTTTTATCTACCACCATTCCATTACAAAGTATTATACAGTTTCATATTACATTTTTTTTTATCATTTCTTATAGATTATTATAAGTATATATGCATAGTATATTCATAATTATTTTTATATATACATATTAGTACTATTTGTATTTCTTTCTTTTGGGTTTTAATTTTAATATACTTTTTTAATTGTTTTCATGCAGTTTATTAAATAAAGTCGTTCGTACTTTATGAAGATAAAAAAAATTGCTTGCGCTCAATCCAAACAATGTGTTCTTTGCAACGCGTATTTTGACCCTAATTTATATTATGTATATATTTTCGAATTTTTTTATATTATGTTTTTATTTTCGTATTTCTATGTATTTTTTTAGTATTAATTCCTTGAAATATATTATATTTATAGAATTTCACAAAATTAATTCGAAATATCATGTTTTTAGATAATGATTTGATTTTTTTTAATCCAATGGTATATAAAGATTAAAGATTATACTTCCACCAAATTTGTATTTTTCATTTTTTATAAAAATTCTAATTTTATGTTATTTTTTATATTTTTATTTCAATAAATTTGGATCATATTTATATGTTCATTTCCATTATTTTGAAGGCTAATAGTTTCATTTTAAAGGAAAGCCGTGGATTTTCTTTCATTTTGTTCTCATATTGTCTTTTGATTACAATGTATTCCTTATTCATTTAGTCGTTTTCTTCATCTTTTTTTTCGAATTTTTTTATTCCTGTAAACTAAATCATTTTTTTTTCATTTGGTTGTATGCACACAGTTATTTTTTGATTATATCGAATTTGAAATTGTTATTTTATTATTTGCATCTATTAGAATTTGCAACATGCAATTTGTACAGGAAATTTACATATATTTATTTGTTTACATTTATTTAAATCCCCTGTACAAATTGTAAAGTAGCAAATTCCAATACATGTAAAAATTGTAAATTCATTGTTTTATTTTATGGTTTTGCTTTCATTTCCACATTGGTTTCTAAATAGAATTCGATTTACCATTCATTGTTATTTCATTTTTATCTTTTAATAAATCCATTCAATTTTTATAAAATTTAAATAATGTGTTTGAATTAATTTTTATATATTTTTTTCCATTTTTTAAATGAAAAATAATTTACATGAAATAACCCACACAATGATTTATATGAAATGAAATGATTTACATGATTTACGTTGAAAATGATTTTTATTTTTGTGTTAATATAGGAATAACCCACACAATGACACATACACTTAGTCCAATATTTTTATTGCAATAACCTCATTTAAATATCATACTATTTACGTATATGTACTAATTATTATATACTTAAATGAGTTTATAGTATTGTATGTATGGTGAAATTTTTTGATATATTTTTTGTATTGTATGAATGGTAAAATAGAATAAATTATTTTTGTTGATGGAAAAGTTTCGGGAAAAGTGAACTAAGTTAGAATTACTAATAATTCTACACTTTTCATTATTTTTTTTTATCATATTCTCTTAAATTTTTTCATAATTATTTATTGTTCAACTAATTTTTTTTATCATATTCTTTTAAATAATGTTATAATTATATACTGCTCATTAATTTGTTTGTCACACTCTTTTAAATATTTTAGAATTATTTGAATATTTATATTATGTATTAGGATTTTGAGTATGGTCAATCTTTATTAATTCTTTTCAGTTACCTAATTAGTTTATGAATATTTTTTTTAGAATGTGTTATCTATATTTATTATTTATAATATGAATTAAAAAAAAGCCATCTAAGAATGACATGGAAAAATTTCCTCAAAAAAAAGGGAATGCTATAGAATTATTTTACTCTGGTTTTACATATCAAATAATTATATTAGGAAAATATGTTTTTTATTTGTACTGAAAAATGAACCGAGCACTACTCTACTTTATCTCGCAGTTTTTGTTTTATTTTTTATTTTATTTTATTCAATATCGTTTTAGTTTATATTCTTACAATTAATCCATTTTTTTTAATCAATGCATTTGAAAATCTCAAGATTCCAATTATAAAACCTAATTTTTAAATATCATTTCGATATATTTTAATGCCTAATATATTACACATTCTTTTTATTATAAAGGTTATACTTCCACCAAATCTGCATTTTTTATTTTTATTTTATATTAAGTAATATATAAGTAAATTATTTGTATTAATTATTCCATTTAGTATTTCATAAGTAAATTAATTAATACAAAGTATTATTATTTTAATTTTTTTTTAATCTATTATAAATTTTAACCGTAATAGGATTATACTGTCAAATGACTTTGATAATGTTTTTATTAATTTTTTACATGAATAAATCATTTATACGAATCAATTCTATTATTTTATTATTTGACCTATTTTATTTATTTGCACTTTTACTAAGAGTCTAAGACGTTAAATTTTGTTAATAATTCTTGCATTCTTTTAATATATGTTTTTGACAAAATTAATTTGCATATCAATTTATGATTTAAGAAAATTATTTTACGAACCTATTAGTTAGTACATAAATACTTTTTTGCATAAATATTGTATAAATTTAAAAAAACATTGTATTTTTAATTTGAATAAATCACATTATAATGGTGGTACAATATAACACGGATATGAGTATGCTTACGAGTATGAGTATGAGTATGAATATCATGAGTATGGGTATTAGAATTAGTATTATAATTAATATGAGTATTATTAGTAGCATTAACATCATTATTAGCATTGTCATTAGTATGAGAATCAATAGTAGTATCAATATTCGTATCTTTATTATTATCATTATCAATATCAATATGAATATGAATATGAGTATCTGTATGAGTGTATCAATATAAATATACATATTAGTATCAATATTAGTATATATACGTAGTAATGAGTATGAGTATTACTATAGGTATGAGTATGGGTATATGTACGTGAATGAGTGTAAGTATGATTATGAGTATGAATATGAGTAGGAGAATGTGTATAAATATGAGTATGAGTATGCGTATGAGTATAAATATGAGCATGAGCACGAGTATGAGTATGAGTATGAGTATATATATTATTATTAATATTGGTATTAATATCAATATCAGTATTAGTATCAGTATATGTATGAGTATCAATAGAAGCATCAATATCAGTATAAGTATCAATATGGGTATCAATATTAATATCAGTATGAATATGAGTATCAATATTAGTATAATATGTATTTGTACAACTATGAGTATCAATATGGGTATAAATATGAGTACCAATATCAATATGAGTATCAATATTAATATGCGTGTGAGTATAAGTATTAATATACATATTAGTATTAATATCATTATGAGTATGAGTATAAGTATTATTAGTATACATATTAGTATCAATATCGGTATCAATATGAGTATGCGTATAAATATTAGTATGAATTATAATATCAGTATTAATATGAGTATGAGTATGAGTCTGAATATGAGTATTAGTACGAGTATGAGTATGATGATGAACGTGAGTATAAGCACGAGTATGAGTAAGAGTTCAAGTATGAGTATGATTATTAATATGAGTAAGAGTTTAACATGCACGATTATACAAATTTAGTATTACTATTAGTATTAGTATTGGTATGAGTATTAGTGTGTATTAGTATTAGTATTAGTATTAGTATCAGTATTAGTATTAGTATTAATATTAGTATTAGTATCAGTATTATTGTATTAGTACCAATATTAATAGTATCAATATTAGTATTAGTATTAGTATCAGTATCAATATCAATATGAGTATTAGTATCAGTATCAATACGAGTACGAGTACGAGCACGAATACGAGTAGGAGTAGGAGTATGAGTATGAGTATGAGTATGAGTATGAGTATGAGTATGAGTATGAGTATGAGTATTAGTATTAGTATAATTAGTATTAGTATTAGTATTAATATTAGTATTAGTTATTATTATTAATATTAGAATTAGTATTAGTATCAATATCAGTATAAGTATTAGTATTTGTTTTAGAATTAGTATTAGTTTTTAGTGTAGTATTAGTGTTAATATTAGAGGTCACATGGGCAAATATACGTTGCAATATCGAGAGTCGTTATGAGTAGATGTGGTATAAAAATATTTTTCAAGTTACAATATGTCGATATTTACTAATGATACACGAGTTTTGTTTTAAAACACTGGACAGGACAATGAGATCAATATTGAATTCTCACAAACCTTTTGTTACTTAAGCATGCATGCATATTTTTTGTATGTTCACGTTTATTTGCAATGAGTATAATTTTCCATGAATAATCGAGTATGTTGTTTTTTGTGCAAGATTAGTCAATGCATACATCTTCATTTTTTATTTATATTTTTTTTTTTGTGTAAGTAATGGGTTGAACTTGTATATTGAAATTGATGAATAATAACAGGTTATTCGTCCTCTAATGATAAATTTGACTGTAGTTTTGTGTTATAATTTACCAACATTTAGATTATTGGAAAATAGTGGTTCATTTATTCGTATGCTATCTTGAAGTTCTTGAAGTTGGTTGTGGGATTTTGAAGTGGAGGATATTTATAACATTTGCATTTTTATATTTATGTAGACTTTTTGCTGATAAAATGAAAACACATTTTTTTTTGTTCGTCGATGTTTTTAAATTTGTTGTTTTTTTACATTAATGCGCTTTGATATGAGAATTGATTCCCGTGCATCGCACGGGTGAGATACTAGTATTATTGAACCACCTATAAATTCACCATTCAACACATTCACCTTCTTCATCTTTCTCACACAACTTTTTTTTTTCTTTTGCAATTTAATGTAATCTGAATTATTCAATTTAATTTTGTATTGAGTATTGATTTATTGTTTCGTAATCTTTTGTCGTAATTCTTTCGATTTATCGATTACTGTTTCATTCGTTATTTTTAATGTTTCGGAGATATGGCGAAGATCATGTTTCAAAAAGAATTTTATTGGCATCACATACCTACAATTGTTGAAACATATTAGCCTTTTTTATACTGTATGTTTAAGTTATTGATTTATTTTGTATTTGATTTCTTTATTCAATTGTATTTGCAGCATTTGAGTAATTCTCTCATTGAAGCTACGGGATTGTATCAACCTTTGCTACGAGTGTAGAACTCATGTTCAAGTTATATATGTTCGCGAAAAATACATGGGGAAATAATGTTTCAATTGACCGAGAGTTGGAGAGAGTTTTGTAGATCAAACAACATGGCGTGCGACAACAAGTACTCTTTTTATCTACATCTATATTATATACGAAACTAAGATACACAATTAATTTTTTCCAATTGAGGAGATTGAGTACACATTGTTTAATTAATTTCAAAAAAACCCACTTACCATAATCACCTATAGAATTAATTTCACATTATTAGTTTTCAAAAATTTCTCTCTCCTACAAGTCAAAATATTGTCTTTTATTGGTTAACGAGTTTCCTTTTTTAATCAATTGTTTGATAATAAATACGTAAAAACATAAATGCACATAATTCTTTTTTTTTTGGTTTTTGAGATTTTATGCACAATATTTACATTAATTGCAAAACAACCCCACTTACAAGAACCACCCATATTATTAATGAAATAATTTCATATTATTGGTTTTCAAATTTTATCTCATCTACAAGTCAAAATATTGTCTTTTTATTGGTTAATGAGTTTCCTTTTTACAAACATTATTTTGACTAAAAAACGTTGGACCTATATGCAATATTTATAATTTCCCAATTGAGGAAATTTTATGTACAATATTTATATTAATTGCAAAAAAACCCCACTTACAATAATCACCCATATTATTAATAAAATAATTTCACAGTATTGGTTAATGAGTTTCCTTTTTATAAACAATATTTTAATTAAAAAAATGTAGGACTTAAATGCAATTTTTTTTAATTTCCCAATTGAGGAAATTTTTTGCACAATATTATATTAATTGCAAAAAAAACCCCACTTACCATAATCACCCATATTATTAATGAAATAATTTCACAGTACTGGTTTTCAAATATATATGTCCTACATGTCAAAATAGTGTCTTTTTATTGGTTAATGAGTTTCTTTTTTATAGACAATATTTTGAATAAAAAAACGTAGGACTTAAATGCAATTTTTATAATTTTCACATATTATTATATTTAAATTAATATAGATATATCTGGAAACTATATCAATTTAAATTAATTATTTTATTTGTTACCTTTATTACATTCCTTAACTCTTCTATAAATTACCATTCAACACATCACCTTCTTCAACTTTTCCACATACATTTTTTTTGTTTCGGAGATATGGAGAGGATTCTTGAGAAAGAATTGCATTGATATCACCTACCTGCAATGATATATTTCATTATAGTCTCTTTTGTAGTATAATTTTACTTTATTGATTTATTTTGTAATTGATTTCTTCATTCAATTCTATTTGGAGTAGTTGAGTAATGCTTTTATTGAAGCTTCTCGGTTGACAGGATTGTCTACTGTCAACCTTCGCTATGATGAAGGCAATCATTTTCAAGTTATTGTGTGTTCGCGACAAAAAATATGGAAAAACGTATGTGTTGTTGACTAAGGTTGGACACAATTTTGTTACGCAAATAAGGTGGTTTGCGGCAACAAGTACTCTTTTTATTTTAACCAATGGGATGATGTACTAGAGGTCTGGTTTGGCCAACCTTTTAACTGTTATGATATATATACATATTATATATATATATATATATATATATATATATATATATATATATATGCCTTTCCTGAATAAAATTATACACTATTAATTGTTGTTAGAAAAAAAAATTGTTTTTACATATAAATTTACATACATATATTTTCTCACTATACATATGGATATTTATTTTTATATGGATATTTTCCCACAATATAGATTTTTTTTCCTTTATAATAATTAATATTGATATATTTTTTTTATAATTATGTATCCGATCTATAATTAATTCTAATTAAGCATATAAATTTAAATCGAAATTTGGGGAATTGCTTAATTGTATTTCATTACATGGAATATGAATATTTATTAACTATAATATACTATAATTTAGGAACTATAATTTCATTACTATAATTGTATTTCATTTACTATAATTTATGAACTATTAAATCTCACCATCTTATATATACACCGTTAATTTCAGTGTTAGTCTAAACTGCAGGATAATATTATTCTTTCGAAACTTCATCATCCGGCCATCGTTCTCTTTGTGTGAATCGTGAGTATAATAGTATGTGAGAATAATCGTTTATTTTTTTTGTTTTTTTCTTTCACAATATTCGAGTATAGGAATTAATGTACTTTTTCATATAGATAATATATTGTAACTTAATTCATATTAGGTAACATATATAGTTCAAGATTTGTAACAGAATATTCATCTTTTATAATGTGACTTAACTAACTAACAAACTTTTGATTACGCGTATTAAACATTTATAAATGTCAAGGTAAATAGAGCTCACTAGAAACTTGGAGGGCGAAAAAAAATCATGGAATCTCAAAATCAGTGTTTTGCGAATTTGGAAACAACCAAATTATTTTAAAAGATCTTCAAGATCTGCAGATGATCGTCATTGATGAACATGTGATAATTTTATTTTTATACGTCAAATTTGATTTGTTAGCAAACAATATTTTCACAGTGGAAGCTTCCTTTAAGTATACATTGTTTTACAGATATGAGTCTAAGATCAGAGAGGAGAGATGTTATGTAATGTCAAACCTATCCGCTTTTTTTTTTAGTGCTAAGACCTACAAGCATGCATTGAATGAATATTATGTCACTTTTGAATATACATCTACGGTGAGAGAAGTTGACGTTTCGTCCATTCCAATGTATTCATTTAAGTTCACATCTTCCTTAGATATCCAGCAAGCGTCGAACAACAATGAGTATACGATATGTATTAGTTGTTTATATGATTTCTTTTTCTTTCTATTTAGCATTTATTTATAAAGTGTTTTCTAACAATGTTATAATATTGATTGCAGATGTTATTGGTTCACTTTTGTCGATAGGTTCATTGGCTCACCTAGCGGGTGGAACCAAACAGAACATTCCATTTGAACTTGAATATATTGAGTAATTTAAAAATCAGTGAAATATATTTTTTAGATTTTAAATGTTTTACATGTGTTTTTCATATCCATGATCGTTTTCTTTGACATGCAAGTGATTGTTTGCTGAGGGGAAAGTTTGATGACTACATACTTCAACGAATTCAGGATATTAGTGTAGGACCGTATATTGTTGTAATACAATTTGCAACGACTGAGATTAAACATGGTATTAATTTGTTCAATATTTCTCTTACGTATTTGGTTTAATGAATGTGAAGGACATTTATTACATTTCATGACTATTCTTATGTTTTCTTAGGTGAAGTCCAAATCCAACCATTGGCATTCATCGCGTGTGCTTATAAATGAGGATATTCTTGCAATTAACGAATTCAAATCGAGGTTATAATTTTATCTTTAAATAAATTAATTACTTTGTTTTTACATTTATTTCGTTCATTACGATTTATTAGCATGTAGTTTTTATTTTAGATTCATTCGGAGTAAACCAAATAGTGGTCAAGTGATAAGTCAGATGTCGTCGCAGTCTTCTTACTCGATGGAAGATGATTTCATACGTAAGACTGTTACAAAAAAAATGGACGAATTGAGTGACACAAATGAGGTAATAACAATGTATTTGCTAGATTATGTATTCGTACATTTTAAATAAAATACAAATAGGAACCATTTATCAAATCTGATTATAACTATATTTAACTAACTATTCACATTATAGGATTTCCAACGCTCTTCATCACATTCACATGCAATCCCCAATGGCCTGAAATACAAAGGGTGTTGAAAGATACAAATCTCAAGTCGGGGGATTGGCCAAACATTCTATGTCGTGTGTTCAAGAGGAAGCTCGATAGTATGATGACATAAATTAAGAAATGACGTATATTCGGATGTATTAGAGCATGTAAGTATTTAATTAGATCTCAAGTTATAATTATACATTACTACATTCATAGGAATTAGAGATATGGATCATGTGTGAATTTTAATATTTATTTATTCATTAACTAAATTAATGCATATTGTTTAATATCTTTTGTTTACAGTTCCTCTCCAGATGTGCGCACTATTGAATTTCAGAAATGAGGTCTACCGCATGCACATATTTTGTTGTGGTTGCATAATGATGACAAGCCCATGACCCCAGAAGATATTGACAAGATTATATGTGCTGAAATTCATGACAAAGAAACGGACAGAAAGATGTACCACTTGGTGGAGAAGTATATGATACATGGACCCTGCGGTCAGGCAAATTTGAAATCTCCATGTATGAAGGATCGAGTTTGCACGAAGCGATTTCCAAATTCATTTGTACTATGAACTGAGTCAGATGCAGATGGTTATACTGTGTACAGGAGAAGTGAAGATGGCAGAACGGTTATGAAGAAGAAGACTACTCTTGACAATGGGTTTGTAGTTTCGTACAATTGGGTATTATTGAGTAAATACAAATCTCACATTAATATAGAGCTATGCAACCAAAACATGTCAATCAAATACCTATTCAAATACGTCAACAAGGGTCATGATCGAGTTACGGCGGCATTTTACGAAAGACGCAATATAGATGGCGGTGCTGAGATTCGTGACGAGATAAAGATGTACTACGACTGCAGATATCTTTCGGCATGTGAGGCAATGTGGAGGTTGTTTAATTTTGATACTCATTACAGAGACCCATCGGTAAATAGGCTAAGCTTTTATCTCCCAGATCATCAGATGCTTGTCTTCAATGAAAACAAGTCATTAAAAAGTGTTCTGGATAGACCATCTGCCAAACAAATGATGTTCTTAGCGTAGTTTGAGGCGAATAAGAGTTATCCACATGTAAGGGACTTGAGGTACGGAGATTTTCCACAGCAATTTGTGTATAAGGAGGATTCTTGCACTTGGGTGCCAAGATAAAAATGATTTTCTATTGGTAGGATTGCAAATGTCCCCCCTGCAAACGGGAAGACTATTACCTTAGGTTGCTACTTAACATCCAGAAGGCTGCACGTGTTACGAGGACATCAAAAAAGTTGCTGACTACTTCTACCCTGCGTTCAGGGATGCGTGTTATGTGTTGGGTTTGTTAGACGACGACAAAGAATACATAGATGCGATAAGAGAAGTGAATGCTTGGGCATTTGGGGATTATATAAGAAGATTATTTGCGGTTATGCTGCTTTACAATAGCTTAAGTCGGCCCGAACATGTTTGGCAAAGTTGTTGGTCGGGTTTGGCAGAGGGTATTGCTTACAAACAACAACGACTTCATAATAATCCATGTATGGCAATTTGTATAGAATATTATTCAATTAGATTTTAAATATTACTCATTTTTTTAATAGTCTCTTTAATTTTTGAACTAAATGCATATAATGTATCAATTTTTTGTGCAGATTTATCCATATCCGATGAAAGCTTGATGAACTATATTCTCACTAAAATAGAGAAAATATTGCAAAGTAATTGTAAAAGTCTACGTAATTATGCGCCTATACCATTTCCAATCGAATTGGGGTGGAGGACACAATAAAAATATTGGTCTTAGATGAACTGGATTACGACGGTTTGAAATGGGTAAAGAACTTCAACGGTGTCTTGCCCCAATTACAGACGAGCAAACAAAGGTTTATGATGTATTCATGGATGTTGTATCCAATGACCGTGGTAGAATGTTCTTTCTATATGGTCATGGTGGAACGGGAAAGACATTTCTCTGGAAAACTCTTTCGGCTGCAGTATGTTCCAAGTGAGAGATTGTAATTAATGTTGCATTGAGTGGTATAGCATCGCTATTGCTTCTCGATGGAAGAACAGCTCATTCTCGATTTGGATTTCCCATAAATGTACATGAGACTTCCACCTGCAGCATAACGCAACAAAGTCCACAGGTGGAGTTGCTGATTAGGACTAAGCTTATTATGTGGAACGAGGCTTCTATGATGCATATGAACTGTTTTGAAGCGCTTGACGAGATAATGAAGTCAGTATTACAGGTAGACAAACCGTTTGGAGGTAAGGTAGTTGTTCTTGGAGGAGATATTAGGCAGATTTTACCAGTTGTACTCAAAGCATCAAGGCAGGACATAGTACATGCTACGGTAAACTCCTCTCCGTTGTGGCATTTCTATCGTGTCATGAAGTTGAGTAAGAACATGAGATTGCAGTCATGTTATTCTCCATCTAATGTGGTCGAGGTAATAGAATTTGGGGACTGGATACTGAAGGTTGGTAATGGGGATGTTAGGGAACAAAATGATGGTGAAGCTTCGCTAGAGATTCCCGAGGACATGTTGATTGGTGATTCAGAGGATCTATTCAGAGACCTACTAAACTTCGTCTATCCCGATTTGTTGAGTAACATGTATGATCCAGATTATTTTCAAAGGAGGGCAATTCTTGCACCAACTAATGAATGCGTCGAGTCTGTGAGCGATTACTTAATGTCTCTCCTTCCAGGTGTGGAGAAGGTGTACCTGACCTCAGATAGTATGTGTAGGGACGAGCAAACAACGGAGGATAATGCAAAAATCTATTCGACTGAATTACTCAACACAATAAGATGCTCGAGGGGTTTCTTCTCATGTATTGAAGTCCAAGGTCAGTGCACCAGTTATGCTAATAAGAAACATCGATCAAGCAGAGGATTGTGCAACGGGACCAGACTTCAAATTATTATAATCGGCATTCACGTTCTGTATTGTAAACTTCTTTTCGGTGAAAATATCAGTGACATTGTGTTCATTCCTCGAATGACTTTAATACCATCTAACTCCGGACTGTCAATTAAATTACAGAGAAGACAGTTTCCGTTGATTGTTTCTTTTGCAATGACGATCAACAAAAACCAAGGCCAAACTCTTTCGCATGTTGGTTTGTATCTTCCTCGGCCTCTCTTCAGCCATGGTCAACTATATGTTGCACTGTCCAGAGTTAAGAGCAGAGGTGGCATTAAGATATTCATCAAGTGGGATTCGGGCGAACTCACCGATGTTACTAGAAATGTCGTCTACAAGGAAGTATTTCATCGAATTTGAAGGTTGAAAATATTTTCATATTTATGAGTTCTTCATGTAACATGTCTTGGTTTTTATTTTTTTTAACACCTTACGCTTTGGCAGGTCTATCTTTCCTATATGTTTTTCCCCGTGCGATGTTATTTTCAGTCATGTCCCTAGGATACTCAGTTCAAATCTTATTATCTTTAAGATTTATGTTTGTCGATATATTAATATTTAATATTATTCTTATATTGTAACCATGAAGAACATGATACTTATAACATTTTTTTTAATATTGTTGGTCGATGACGTTTTGTACTTAAATTAATGAGCGTAATAATTGATATCTACGTATATTTGTTTTACAGACATATATTTCCAGTTAAAAATATGCAGCCCCGTGCATCGCACGGGTGAATACTAATTTTGTTAAAGATGAGATGATGGCATATATGATTGCCATCTTGTAAAGAGAAAAAATAGGAGATATTCTACTAAAGCGGAACATGTTTTTATCAAACATAGTTATTTAGTCGAACATTTAGAAAATCATTTAAGAATAATTACAAAAAAAATGTAACTCGGGTTCTCTAGAATTGCCCCAACATTAATTACTTTTAAAAAAAAGAAACATAACTACAAATGACTAGTCTACTATAGTTATCTATAATTATTTTCAGTACAGTAAACATATAATAAAAAAATATTAGAAAACAAAACGATTTATTTATTTTAAAATAAATAAATTAATATATTCAAGAACAAATAAACTGACAGATTTTTATAATCAAAATTAAAAATTATAAAAAGAAAAAAAAAACTTCATCGAAAAAGCTAAATGCAGGACCAAAAATGTTAAATACATACAGAATAAATGTGAATGCAGTTCGACGAAAATTACGTATAAGGACAATATAATTAGGTTGGGTACATTACAAATAAGTCCATCATGGAATACTTATTCATGAATGGGTCCAGACAAAAATATTTTTTACAAAAAAGTATAGACATTGTCGAGATATGTGTAAAAGACTAAATACCCCTCACATTTAATATGCTCCAATATTATCCTTTAATTCCATTTAACCTCAATTTGACCCCCAAATTTCACAAATTATTCAATTTTGACTCAAAACTCAATTTTGAGGACAATGTCGCCCGTCGTCGCTGTTGAGCGTTGGTCTCCGACGTTAACTTCTTCTTTTTTTCTCCTGTTTTTTCCGCCGGTTTCCGACGTTGACCAAAGAAATGTACCCCTTTAACCTAGAATAATAAAGATGGTTGGTCAGAGACTTATGCATAAAAATACAATTAGATATGGGATCTAATAAAATGACTTTATTGAGGGACCAAAAGTGATCTAAAACAAATATGGGGACTAAAATTAATATAGTGAAATAGTATCGTGTAAAAAGCGTAAAAACCTAATAGGTCACGAGAAGAATCCACGAACCGACCCTACAGGTGAGAGTATAAAACAGAAACAAATAGGGCTTCGACTTTGTGTGGGCGAAAAGAGAGATTGCTACGGAGATCATCGGAGAGAGAGAGATTGGTACTGAGATGGGAAAGAGAGAGATTGGTACGGAGATCGGAGAGAGAGACGGTGATTATGACTCAGACGATGATATGGTAACCCTTCCTCTTTTTTAAATTTCTTTTTATTTAACAAAAAAGAAATTAAATAATGATAATGATATAGGGAGGTGGCACACTCTATTATGATCGAGACAACCCCGGATCTGGTGAGCCCAACGGCCTCCAATATTTCCAATCTATGGTCAACCTAGCAATTGATTTCTATAACAAAGATAAGGTATTTTTCTTTTTCTTTCTTTTTTTTTTAATTCCTTTAGATTTTTTTTATAACAAAGATTGGGGGGTTTGAAATTCAATCATGTTTATTAATAATGTTTCCAGGCGGAAAAAGAAAAATACAGTGTGGTGGAGTTGATAAAATTATTTGGAGTTGCCGGTGCCGGTGACTATTTGTCTTTGGACTTTACCGCCAAGCTTGAAGATTCCGACCCCATACCTTTCTATGCATCCATCTTGGACGGAATCCATGGAATTGATATAGAATATGTTGGTACCGATGCTCAATCTGCTATTTGACATGCCGATATATGTCTCATCGATCACCTTAGGTAATTAATTCATGATGTTATCCTCTTTAATTATTCATATACATTTATATAAAAGAATTGCGTAGTCAAAATCTAGATTCTTAGTTTATATTACAACTTAAGCAATTAAACAAATAGGAGTGTACCTTGCAATTTGATTGATGAAAAGACAAAATTAAAAAATTTAATGGTACATTGATGCTAGTAAGTTTTTCAGAGACGTAGGGAGTAACAAAAACGAGGCCCCATGGTCATACATACATATTTGCATTCTGAATAAATTTGTATGGAATTTTGTTTTTTAAACAAGCATCCTATTTTGAGTTCGTCTGTGTTATTAAATTAATTGTTTACGTATTAGTTTGTTTCATGCAAATATGACTACGCATTGATAATATGATAAATACAAAGTTTCTTGCTGGTAATATGTGACATTTTAAGGTAATTTATTTTCTTTGTTCTTCTTTAATAATTCGAGCCATTAGAGGAATAAAAGAAACAAAATAGGTATTAATTGTGTGTCTACTTTGAAGCTGCATTGAGATGAATTGCCATTAGTAGATGATTAAGTAGTTGATTTGGATAAAACAATATTTGTGGAAACGATAATTTTCAGAGCTATATAAGCATCATAAGATAAGTTAGCATACTGCAATGGATCAATACGTTGTTATTACATTTACTAAAAGAGCATACATAACATCTTTTAACATCCGTTCAGTTTTAGGTTTTAGGTACGTACAAACATTCATAACAGACTATTTATGAAATACTAAGACTCGCAAATGTAACTTGATCTATTATCTATTTTAACTATAGATTTATGGGTAAATTACAAACACCCCCCCGAGGTATAGTCAATTTACAAAAAAACCCTTTTGTTTGGATAATTACATCTACCCCCATCAACTATGTTTTTTTCTTACACCTCCACCCTTATGGTGTCAAATTCAACATAATCATCTAGATTTCGTGGAATGTGCTCTAGTTTGTACTCATTTTGTGTAAAAATACAGTTTCTAATGCACCACAATCTGATATATACAAGTCAAAAAACACATATTATGATCATCTTGCTTCAAAATGTAGAGTTCGAATGGGATAAAACGGGTACAAAAGTGATAATATTGCATAGAATCTCCAAGATTCCACTAAATTTGAGGAGTTGAGGGAGTGGTTGTAATTATCCAAACAAGAGGGTGGTTTTCATAATTTGACCATACCTCAGGGAGGTAGTTGCAATTTACCCTTGATTTATTTGATGCCAAACTTTAAGCATGAACCACAATATATGATAGTGAACCACAGTATATGATAGTGACTCAGTATAGTTCACCTATAAGTTGTATGGGCAGCTTCTTTCAGTTGTGTTATTGGATTTTTGCGTTGCAGTTTTTCCAGTGTGTGCATATATTTCTCTAACACCTTCCGGTATTTCCAATTTGCAGGTACTTCTAATTTGTAGGTATAAGCAGATTCCGTATAACCCTAACGGAAGTTGGTGTCGCGTTTTGCATATCTAATATATATATATATATATATATATATATACCCTCAAAATATTACATTTGAGCTATGATTATTCATTACGAATTTCCCTCATATATATTCCCACATGAAGATATGCAATAACCAAAAAATAATTTATTAATTGATTAATAATCAAAAAAAAATTATGAAGTCTTATCCACTAACTTACTCGAGCATGTCACCTGGCGAGGACTTGACATAAACAAAATTTATAAACTCCTCATATACAAAAACCAGAAACTATACTCGGGGGTTATTTATCAGATTATTTTGAGATGTGGATTTTTTTTTTTTTTTTTTGATAAATAGTTTACACCAAATAAATAATACATCTATGCAACTATCTTGTTTTGAGTAAACTCGTCCATAATCATGTTTGAGTTAATCCACCCACCCCTAATTTTTAATTTGAGGGTTTTGTAAGATTTGGTTATGGGATTTTGTGGGTTTATGTGTTCATTGATGAAGACGAGTGTTTGTGGATTTGTCTTGCATTAAGAATGTTTGTATCCAAAAAAAAAATCGTTTATAAATGGGGATGGATGGTTACACTCTTCTCAATATTGAAAGTCGGTTGCGAGATTGACTTAGGTCCCGTTTGATTGAGGATATTAATTAAATACTAAATAGTACTGTTTATTTTGCTTTATTGTTAATTTTATTATTTTTGGGATCACAAAAATAATTTTGTCATTACTTAATTATTATAGCTAATTAGGCGATAACTAATTGGATTTAAAATAATTGTACTTTGATAAAACACGGTAATGATAAAATTGTCCTAATAGTTTTCCTCTCTCTATCACAATGCCATATTCAACTGAAAATATAAAATAAATTAATTAATTAAAAAATAATAACTACATAATCTTTTTTTTTTTGGAAAATATAATCTCGAAAGCTTATATTATCTTATAGTATCTTGACAATCAAAATGGGCCTTAATCCTTATTGTATAATAATTGTATGATCGCAAAGCTAACGTTTTGAGGTGTTACACAAATATTAAGAAAATCAATAAATGTGCATAATAGATTACAGCGAAAAACACAGAAACATTACTAAAATATTCTTAATAATAATTAATTCACAACTAATTAATTAGGAGCGATAAAGGATAAAATTGTAAGTAATTTAATTAATGCTTCATTGAAAATCGAAAATGACAAATAATTTGGAATAAGAAAAACTCTTTGGTCGGAGTGAGTATTTAAACAATACTTCATCTGTACCCAGGGGCGGACCGTGAGACATTTAGGTGGGGGGGGCTGAACGTATGATAAAAATAATGAAAATATAAACAATATAAAAATAAATAAATAAATAAATGTGGTTTAATTTTTTTTTTTGACAATAAACCAAATCTTCAAATAAATACGTCCAAAATAATACATCATTTAAGTTGTGCTCTACGTTTTTTCTTCGAATAGAATTCATCTATTATGGAATCTGTACTAAAAAGATCAGCAATTTCCCTTTCAATATGTAGAAGCATGCAATCTCCAAGGAACCCATCTTCCATTTTGTTCCGAATTCTAGTTTTGGTAAGCTTCATAACAGAAAAAGCTCGTTCTGTGGTAGCAGTAGACACCGGAAGAAGTAAGATCAAACGAATCAACCTATCAACTAGATAATATACTTTGGATTTTCCCGTCTTTGTTAATCCTTCGCATAGTGCTGCAAGAGTAGACAAATGACATAGGTCTTGATGCTTAGTCATGTCAAGATGATAATGGTGCAATTGAAACTTCAGGAGGAGCCTATCTTGTTCTGTGAAATCTGCAGGATAATATTTCTCAACAAGAGTGCAAATATCATCTACTTTAAAGGACTTGAATGAATCACTTGGGTCCAAAGCACAACTAAGAGTTAAAAGTTCCATTGTTTGCTCATTAAATCTGCAATTTAACTCTTTCATCTGTGTGTCTATGGTAGTCACAAATATATCAAAATGAAAATGATGCTCCATCGTGATATTAGTATCTCGTGGCTGGTGAATCGACTTCCCCCGACCTACTTTATGAGTAGAATTCATATCAGGCATCTCAACTTCATTACTTTGGCAAAATAAATTAACATCATTTAAAAAACTATTCCACCCATCATCTCTCAAATTTTGAAGAAGTTGTTTTGTTGTTGAGACTAAATGCATAGCATTCAATATGTCTTGGGATCGTTGTTGCAAAGCTTGACAAAGAACATCAGTAACTCCCATTATCCTTTCCATCAAGAGTAAGATAAAAACAAACTGAAAAGATGTCATGGCAGTATAAGCAGAATCAGCGTCACCGCGTTGGGAATAATTTGCTCCATCAGATATAATGGTTTGAAGCACACTCCCAGTAGCACTAAACATTTTCTTCAAGCTACACACAGAAGAAAAGTGGGAACCCCAACGAGTATTTCCAGCTCGTTGTAAATTGCCAATTTGATTAGCTCCACTACCAGTTTCAAGTTCATTAATTGATATCAAACGAGAAATTTCAGCTTGTTGTGCAGTAATTAACTCACCGGTTCTCTTACAAGAAGCGCCCACAATATTTACAATGGTGTCCAACTTTGAAAAAAATTGATGAACAAGAATTACCTCTCTTGATGCCGCCACTAATGCCAACTGAAGTCGATGAGCAAAACAATGTACGTAATATGCATACGGACAATCTTTCAAAAATAATGCTTGTAATCCGTTCCATTCGCCACGCATATTGCTTGCACCGTCATAACCCTGCCCTCGAAGATTATCAATACTTAAAGCATGATGAGAAAAAAATGTTGAAAGTTCATGTTTAAGAGTCAACGAAGTTGTGTCTTTGACACTTACGATATCAAAGAAACGTTCTTGGAGAACACCTATTTTATCAACAAATCTTAAAACAAGAGCCATTTGTTCCTTTTTCGATTCGTCTCGTGCCTCATCAACAAGAATACAAAACTTAGAGTCACCAATATCTTCTCGAATTTTATTTCTCACCTTAGAAGCAATAATATGCAATATCTCCTTTTGAATTGTCGGAGAGATGTACTTGGCAGTGGGAGGAGCTTTATCTAAAACAGTTGCAGCTACTTTTTCTTTATAATTTGCCAAAAGCTTCACCATCTCGCGAAAATTACCTGAATTTTTTGACGTTGGGCCTTCATCATGGCCTCGAAAAGAACATGATTGATATGCAAGCCAACGAACACAGTCAATTGAGGTTTTAAGCCTCAAACGATTATTCAATATTTCTACCGATGACTGTCTTTGCATGACCTTGTCTATATGCGCAGATTGATTCATTAGACCCTCGCATGATTTTAAAGAAACACAATGCTGGGAATTATGGCCTCCAATATGGCGTAAAAAAGCACAATTTTTTCCTTCATTTACTTTCTTCCAATTTCGAAATCCTTCCACCATAAATGTATTCGCGCCAAAACGTACATTTGTCTCACTAGCAAAAATAAAGCATGGCAAACAATAAGCAGCATCTTTAGTCGGAGAATACTCTAACCAAGCCGGAAATTTGGAAAACCATGCATACTGAAATCGTCGACGATTGCCTTCATTACCTGAGTAAGGATATTCAGGTAAATAAAATTGATATGGCCCTAACTTGATATAAGTACGGCGAATTTCGTCCTGTTTTTCGACAGGATACATCCAAATTTGAGGTCTTTTTCCCGGATCACGTTCCAAATAATTGATATCAAATTCTTCATTAAGCATAACCCCAACTGTTGTAATAGCTGTTGTAATAGCCGGTTCAGGACGTTCTTGTTCATGATCGAGAGAAGAACTATCAACATTAGATGTTGATGATTCTTTTTTATTACTTTGGAAAAAGGCGTGAATCGTATTATTTTTCAATCGTTTGGGTTGATTCGAAGACATTAGTACAATCGACCTACAATAAATTTCAAAGAATTCAATATAGTAAAAAATAAAAGCCCTTTAAATAAATTTTATAAATAAAATCATCTATGCTTCAATAAAATTCTTACATATAATTAAAGAATAAGAAATAATAAAATAAAAAAGATAAAAAGAGATGAAGAAGTTTGATAATTACCGTGAGATTTTTCTTCAATGGAACGAGGTGAAGAACGTGTGAAGAAGATACGGAGATGAGAGAATTAAAAGGGAAGAAACCTATTGTTAAACCAATTCCTATTTTAATAAAATTTTATTTGTTTTAAAACTCTTTCTTGAATTGAAATACAATTAAGATATTATTATATATTATTTACTAATTAATAAAATTTTCCAATTTTACTTTTTCTCGGCAGTGGCCTGATAACTTTATTTCTTTATCTTCCTTCCTTTTGTATTAATATATAATTTATATTAAATACTTATAGTGTAATTATATATATGTATATATAAGTAATATTTTTTTTCCAAATTCTTGGGGGGGCAACAGCCCCCCCTTCCCATACTGAGAATCTGCCCCTGTCTGTACCATAATAACTGTCTAGTTTTTAAAATATTTGTGTTCCACATTATCTGTCACTTTAGATTTCCAATACTGCATTAAATGCATTTTTTCCTATTTTAACTAGGGTTGTTCATGGGTCGGTTTTACCCGACAACCGACCCACTATCGGCCCGACTTTTGTGGCCGATAATTGCCCACCAACCGACCCGCTCTGGTCGGGCCGATAATTTTAACCGACCCATGTTTAGTTGGGTCGGGTATAGTTTCTAATATGATGAAAAGTCGGTTGGCCGATATTACCCGACCAACTGACTTTTTTTTTTTATTGCTGACTTTTTTTTATATTTTTGTATTTTGTATTGTTTTTTTAATTTAAAGTCTGTAATTTGAGATACATCTTGAAACTTGATTTTGGGATGTAGTTTTATAATTGTTAGGGGATGAATTTTAATTAGGCTAAGCAAAAAATCTAATTTTCTTTTTTTTTTTTTAAATTTACTGTGGCCGATAATTTGGAACCGAACTATTTCGGCAACCGACAAAGTCGGTTGCCAACCGTTACCCGACCCATAATAGTCGGGCCGATAATGGTTTTACATTTTTGCAATAGTCGGTTGGTCGGGTCGGGCCGATAATCGGCCGATATTCAACCGACCCGACCCATGAACAACCCTAGTTTTAACCTTATTAATTCAACTATAAGTATTAACTCTCTCTTATCACATCATTAAATAATCAAGGGTATTTAAGTCTTTTTAATATATTTGACCTAAAATCAAGACACATTTATTGAGCTTCTTAATACTTGTGCAAAGCAAAAAACAACACTTAAATAGGAAACGGATGGATAATTAATTAGTAAAACGTAATGAATTAAAAATCCCCCAAAAAAATCAACATGAAATCAAAGTCTAAAAATCTAATTAGCTAGGGAAAAGAAAAAAGCATCCAAGAAAAGCCGGAAATATAATATAATGCAGCAAGCTAAGCAGCATCACATGAAAAGGACTCCAACAAGCATGGGAAAGAACACGGGAAGGGCGGCGGCGGCGGAAGCTGGGACAGGAGAAGAGTGATCAGGAGCAGGCTGCGGCGGAGATGCTACCTCCAAAACTTTGACGACCATTTTGAGACCCCTTTGGCAGTGGCCGGAGACACCGCTAATGAAGTAGAACAATCCAGGTCGGTCAAGAGTGAAAGTGGTGTCCCCGTTGTTCGAGAAGAATATCGGGTGTGCCGATCTGCATTTCTCGTACTCTTCTTCCGTCACCACCAACACTGAATCCTTCTCGTACGCAAACTCTGCATGCATTTATTTCGTCCATTCCAAAATAATATTAGAAAAAAAAATAATAGTCTTATATCTTATATATAAAAGAAAGAAATTATACTTTGGGGTTGACTTACTTAGGGTATCGTTGACCTTGAACCTGTTCTTGGAAGCCCAGTCATTGTACATCTCCTCATCCTCTGGAGTGGCCCATCCTTTTTCACCTCCAACATCTAACCCTACACACTCCACTGTGTGTAAACTACTCATCACTACTGCTATCAATACAACAATTAAAGGGACACAGCTGAAATATTTATATTTGTTGCTGCTGATTATGGAAGTAGCCATTGCTGGAATGTTTTTCTTTTCTTTTCTTTTTTTCTTTTTTTGTTTTGTTTTTATGAATAGAGAGAGTTTCTATTTACTTGCTGCTAAAAGGCAATTGCACTTAGGCACTACTTATAAAGACTTTGGTTATAGTGTGAGCAAATTAAAAAGAAATAACAAAAAAAGAGAGATTTGAGGAGATATATGTGGCTTGGTGGGCGGGTGCGGTTTAGGGTGAGAGAGAGAGAGAGAGAGAGAGAGAGAGAGAGAGAGAGAGAGAGAGAGAGAGAGAGAGAGAGAGAGAGAGAGAGAGAGAGAGAGAGAGAGAGAGAGAGAGAGAGAGAGTGACCAGGTCAAATATGTGAGTACAACCCAAATGTACGTAAGACTCTGTAATGAAACAACTGCATGAAACAACTGCACCGAATAATATTTTGGTGTTTGAGAGAAAATAGTGATATATATATATATATATATATATATATATATATATATATATATATATATATATATATATATATATATATATATATATATATATATATATATATATATATATATATATATATATATATATATATATATATATATATATATATATATATATATATATATATATATATATATATATATATGTATATGTGTGTATGTAGAGATATATAGAGTGAGAGTGAGAGAGAGAGAGAGAGAGAGAGAGAGAGAGAGAGAGAGAGAGAGAGAGAGAGAGAGAGAGAGAGTGAGAGAGTGATATATATATATATATAAATAAAGAGCGAGAGATAGAGAGATATATATATATATATATATATATATATATATATATATATATATATATATATATATATATATATATATATATATATATATATATATATATATATAGCACGATTTGAGGAGATATATTTTGACCAAGTAAAAAATATTTATTCATCTCTGACTTCAAATTAGTCCATATCTCCCTTTTTCAGTTTCATCCTACCCTCAATCATTTTTCCAACACAAATAATTTACCCCAAATGCTCCTAATTTTAAAACAAATCATTCTATATTTCACTATTATTTCCTATAACTTTAACGTAATTAGGTTGATTTTGAACCATATTAATTATTCTAGTAAAATTTTAAATTAATTATTTAAAACCTTAACTAAATAGCTAAGTTTTCATATTATAAATATTGTCCATTAAAATTCGAAGAAACAGTACCCATGAAATTGAAATCAATTAGAAAGATAAGGAATAATTTTCAATATGTACATTGTTCGTTTTCTTTTGTCACGCAATGTGGTAATTGTCTAGCTCATAAGATAGCTTATATGATTGTTCTCGATTATTTGGAAGGACCTACCCTTCCCCCATTTTTGGCCGGTGGTGCCGAAAAATTTCTCCTCTATCTAAAAAAACTAATAAGTAAAAAATAAATACATATAATATCTAGATAGAATATACATTATTTTATAGTATTTAAAATATAACAATAAATAAATTAAATTTAGTCATATGTGTTATTTTAATAGAGGATAGCACAAATTCTATATTGGTATGACATTATCCAATTGGGCCGAATCCAATTGGTATTACTTTTTAATTTCTCCAAAAGACCTCATACAAATAGAGTTGTTAACCCATATTATAAACCATTGTCATTTCCATTATTAAATCAACGTGGGACTTTGGTTTGCACCTCAACAATAATCCCCTCGAACAAAGGACCACATAGGTCGGACCACAAAGAACCACCGAATCTCTCCTCAATTTTGCGCCATGGAGCTCACACATCTTTGTTCCACGCACCAGGCCTCGAACAAAGGAACGGCGAGCTTTCCACCTGGAGCTCGTCGAGCCGCTTGCCATTTGCGCAATAGGAGCTCACCGTATTTGTTCGACACCGAGGATTCCGGCAATACATAGATTTCGGCAATTTCCACCACATGGTTAAGTCTGGGTCGTTGCTATGATACCACTGTTGAATGACCATCAACCAAAAGTTTAAGTTGTTAGTGAAATGTATCATTTAATATTAATATCTTCAATACGCCTACTCAAATACAGACGAATTATATTTAAAGACTTGCACTTGCAATATTTGAAATGGGAGCAACTCTAATGCTAGGCATAAAAATTAAGTTATCAAATATTCATTTGATATTTGAGATAATATTTTGATATTGATTTAAAATTCAGCATTCAACATTCAAGGCTTAATCGTATCAAACGAAGTCTAAGCCGGAGTATTTAGAGGGTCAGTTCGGGGCGAGAATATTTAAATGTTTTGAAAAATTGTCATTATTTTTCAAAAAGATTGTTACTATTTTTCAAAAAACTGGTTAATATTTTTATACAAATTGTTAGTATTTTTTAAACAAATTGTTAATTTTTTCCCCTTTTCTTTAAGGGTGTTACTATTTGCAGCGGGACTTTTACTGAAATTGGCTTATTTGCAGCGGTACCTTTTTCATTTTTTTTTTTAATTTATCTCTCCTATTCCAAACACTCTCTAGAAATTCGAATTTCGTAAAAAAATTTGAATCTCCCGTTTTCTGGAGCACGGAAACTCGAAGAAAATTCAAGTTTCCGTGCTCTGCGGAACGGGAGATTCAAACGGCTTGAATCCTCCGTTCTGCAGAGCACGAGAACTTGAATATTCTTCGAGTTTCCGTGCTCCAGAAAACGGGAGATTCAAATTTTCGTGCTCCAGAAAACGGGACCTTCAAACTGTTTTTTGAATTTTTATTTTCGGAAAAAAAATAAAAAAAATTTAGATATGAATCTCCCGTGTTGTAGAACACAGGAACTTGAATAATCTTCATGTTCCCGTGTTCTACAGAACGGAGGACTCAAAAAACATGAGGTTCCCGTACTGCAGAACACGGGAACTTGAAGATTATTCAAGTTCCCGTGTTCTACATAACGGGAACTTGAAGTTTTAATATTTTTTTATTTTTTTTAATATTTTTTTCTAAATATCGAATTTTCTAATTATTTGAGGAACATGATAACACATATTCGGATTATTGTACTCGTTTGTACATTCATCATCAAATTTTTCGTCAAAATCACCATCATCACCCTACCAAATTATAAAAAATAATAATATAAAGGAATATAAAAATTAATAATACAAAAAAAAAAAAAAAAAATTAGAAAATTGAAACCCAAGTTCCCGTGCTGTACAGCACGGGTAACTCAATTAGCATTTCAGCACGGGTACTTTATCGGGGAAAGGATCATGAATTGGTCTTCTGGTAATAATGCGTCGGCACTCATCATCCAAAGGTTATGTATATGGTTATGGGTACCATAAGTCTGCCGGGGAAATACTAAAGCACTCACAATCCTTCTCAACTCAAAGTTCTACTTCCGTAGTTAGCCGTATTGAAACACTCGAGCATAAGATGGATGAGGTGTTCCAGAAGTTAACTGAGTTGATTGAGATGGAAAAGAGGAAGTCGACCGAAGATACAAATATCGGAAACTCGGCCATACGTTGAGATACTATACATGACTATTGAACTTGTTGTAAACTATAGTCATGTGTAGTATACTTTCAGTTCAGTAATTTTATCAAAATTTGAATTTATAAAAGAAAAAAAAATAAAAAAAAAATAAAAAAATAAAAAATATTAAAAAAATCGAAGAATTAAAAAAATCAAAATATTAAAAAAAAAATATTTTATAAAAAATACAATGATAACAAAAAAGGTACAATATATATACAATAATAAAAAAATAATTAAAAATAAAAATGATGATATATGCAGTATATGCATGTCCAAAATGATAAATGCAGTAGATGAAAATGCTGAATGCAGTTTGGCGAAAATTACAAAGGGCACAATAGTACTTTTGCCGATCCAGGAGTATTTCAAAGGAAGATTTTTAGGGGTGAACCTATGCCTATATATCTTCTTCCATATGGGGGTGTATATCAAATGGACCCAAAACACTATTTATATGTTATATTATAGATATAGACAACCGATTTTAGACACAACACATGAGTAAACTGCAAAAACTACCCCTGTATAATCTCGAAATAGCAAAAATCCCTCTGTGATAAATAAACTAGCAAAAATCTCCCCTGTGAAATTATTTAAATAGCAAAAACCCCCCTGTGGAACTATTTGAGGGTTGACTTGATATAAAAAGACACAAATACCCCTGAAGTCTTGCAATTAATAAATTCTTTTATTTTATAAATATTTTAATTATTTTATTTAAAAAATAATCAATTTAGTTGTTTACTATTTTTTTAATTTCTAAACAAATAAATTAAAAAGAATAAATATACATATAATATGTATATATATAAATACATTTTGAGGGACAATTTTGTCATTTCAAGTCTAAAAAATCAGCTAGGGGGGATTCTGCCTTTGAATAAATTTCACAGGGGGGTTTTTGCTAGTTTATTTATCACAGGGGGGTTTTTGCTATTTCGAGATAACACAGGGGTAGTATTTGCAGTTTACTCCACAACACATCCCAAAACTACATGTACGGATGCGGGGTGCAAATAGCCTTCCTAGTAAACATTAAAAACACGACTAGGGTTCGACTTCACTAATTCATCTTCTTCCAACTCCACACAACTCAAACCCAAAAAAGAGCGGGAGATATTCTCGCACACTTGGAAATGCCCAGCGGCGGCGTTCGAGAGCTTACCGTTCTTACCGAGTTCAAGCCTTTCGGTTTGACCGTCGAAGCCCTCGACGGCAGCAATTACTCCGACGATGATTTCAATTATATACTCTTCGATTCCCAACTCCCCCAACACAGAGATGATGCCGACCACGAGATTGATGATGCTTCCGCATTGTGCATCGAAGGGAGTGATCACGAACTTTTCATCAGAAGAAATAGGTTAAGCCCCCAATTTCTGAATGGCTGATTATAATTTTTTTTTTCCTGATTTCGAATAATTGATTTTTTTGGTATTGGCTGACAAGACTTTTGTAATGTTATGGGAGTTGATTAGATGCCATGTTAAATTCTGCCTCATTTGAGTATCGATCAACTGTTTACTGTAGGAAATTGGCAATTTTTTATGAGTTTGTCAAATATGAATCTTTTCGATCCCTTTGCTCTGAATTTATAGAATATAAATTAATATGAAATTAATCTTCTTTATGTGTAATGAAGTAGAATGGAGGCCATTTCGCAGTTAGAGAAGGAAATTATCTTTCAGTTCGAAGATTGCTACTTTATGAGTACAATTTTGAACTTCCATTGTTTGAGTATAAATAAGAATAATTACGTACTCAATAGATTATGATACAGCGTTGTGCTTTTTTGGAATGCAAGTGGCAAGAAATTTGCTATGAATCCCGCAGCAATTTATAGGGCTTGGTGTGTAAAAGTATGTGAAACTTATTTTATATTTCTACCTATGGTGGAAATCTGTAGAACATAAGTTTTAAGACGTGAAGAATTTAACCATGGACAATTTGAAATTGCAACAGGATCATATGGAGTACGGGCCCTAGAGTTTATAAGAGGTTTACATTGCCCTCCAAAGTCATCAAGGTGATCGGCAACATTATAATTTATAATCCTTGCTATCTTCTGCATGGAAAACTAGTCTAGTTTTCCCTTTGCTGCTTTGCATTTCTTTTCCTTTCTGTCTCAGTGAATGGTTATCTTTTCTGTTGATCACAACTGAGTTCTTGTATATGTATCCTTCTTATGTCATTATTTGCATTGACAGGTAAGACATCCATAAGCACAACCTAGTTATTGTTTTTTTCTTTTTGAGTTTGTTCTCAGTCTTTTGCTACTGTATTCTCCCAAGAAAACAATCTAAAACACAGTTGTATGATTTTTGAGCATTTAGATGTGCCTCCTAATTTTTTTGTTCCTACTTCTCTTTGGATATACCTTAATTCTAGGGGGTACCAGAGTGGTCTATTCTAAAATATTTAAGAGCATCAAATTTTCCTTTGGATTTGCTGCATTATGTCCAGCTTCTTTATCTTAAATTCCCTTTTTAATGCTGTCTGGACGTGTTCAGTTTTTCACATATTCTATTTGCAGTTGCCTATTTTTGCTTTGATTGGCTTATTCTTTGACTTTGTAGGTTACTGCACTATTACATGTAGTTTAGAGTGTGATAATATGTTCAAAAGTAGAAATATGGGAACGTTATTCTTGTCAACTGCACGACTATGTATTTCCTTATGTTTATAACCCCAAGGATTATGTGGTTTGTCGATAAAAGTGGAAAAATTGTTGGGGTTTGTATGTTTGGTGGCACTAGCAATAACTACCCTTTTCTACGTGAACAATAGTCCGTGATAGCTTAACTTGGTCCAATTTCTTGGAAAATGCAAGGTAAGTGAAAGTTAGTCCAATTTGTTGGTCCAATAGTCTGTTAAGTATTTTCAGTATTTGAATAATGCTAAGAAGAATTGAATAATAATCACATAAAAGCTATTGTTCAATTGGGGATTCATGGATCTTCATGTATGAGAACCCATTTCTCTGACCAGTGTTTAGAGTAACTGAGAAGAAGAAAGCTAATATGTTTTCTGTCTATACCCACGTATGAACTTAGTTTCTATTACTGTCTCCACTTTATTGGGTTTGACGGTCTGGTGCATGCTCCAAATTTGTAGGTATGCTGGTGCAGAATGGGTGATATGTCTGAAGCTTTAATATGCGTTCTCCAACTTGATAGGTTAACTATCTACGGTATAGCAGGTGAGCGAGTCATTTATTTTTCCCAGGTTTTCAGAAAGTATTGTGCTCCTTAATATTCCACTTTTAAAGTGTTAATCTCTTAGTTACAATTTAACCACCATGAGTTTTTATTGGATATAGTCTCATATTGTGATTATGCTAAATCTCAGTGGACAATTGTTTGAAACTGTAAACTAGGGGAGTCAAGCAGTTAGTTGTTGATATTACCCATTGTTGTTTCTATTTTCTTGTTTAGGTGCTAGTTCTTAGGCTGCATTTGTACCTTGATGCTTACTTTGTCTTTGACAAGGGAAATTTGAGGATGTTGTTCTACAGGTGAAATGGTTTCAATCCCGCTTCCTCATCCCGTGACATCAATCTGGCCTCTTCCCTTTGGTTTACTTCTCCAGCGGGCACCTGAAGGGAGCTTACTAACAAATATTTCATTATCATCTTCAAACCCATATTTAAGTGCACGTGATGTTTTCCGCCAAAAAAGGGATATTGGATACAGTCCTCAACATAGTTATACTCCGCCCCACATATATGATATGAGTACAAGAAATGAGAGAACATCAGTATCCTCCCACCTGATATTGAAGGATCCCTTAGAAGATCCTCAGGTATTGATCTAACTTACTTTTGTTGTTCGAACAAATTTGCATTTACGTTGTATGTTAATTCCATTATGTCATGTTTCAAAGACTAGTCTATATTTAAAAAGTAAAGTTTCAGTCTCTGTTTATTTTGGAAATTATAGTTTTGCGTGGTTACTTAGGTAACTTATATTGAGGAAAGAGGGAAGTTGAATCTGATGTGGGAATTTGACGAAAGAACAATTTGGACTAGCGATTGCATGCCTCTGATGGCATCATATAACAAAGGTAGGTAGATCCAATTTTCTGTTATTTAGTTCTACTTCCCCCCTTTCTGATAGAGTCATTAAAAGGAGATATACATATGCTTTTTAGGGAAGATGCAGCACTCCCTGTGGGTCGTAGAAGTCAATAACTCCAGCCCCCACGGGGCGAATCCAAAATCATCTGATATGATTGCTCCTGGGATGTTAGCAAAGCATTTTTTCCGACGGATATGGCAGGGGAAGGTTTCACAGACTGCTGCCAGTAAGGTCCGCAACTTATTATTTTCTCTTGCTACCTTCTGGAAGAAGGCCCTACCAAGAGCACTTACTATTTCTACGTGTAGCTGTATTATTGTCTGAATTTAATTTATATTTTGAAATTCCCAACTGATCATAAGAATACCATGTTTAGGGAGCTTATATTAGTTCTGATATCCTCAATTTGTCTGCTTTGGATTCGGTTGATGTATTGATGAGTTACTTTTAGGTTCATGAGTTAGTGCTGCATATAAAAGGTAAACACGTCAAATAGATCTGGATTATAAATTATGCATGATTCCTGAGTAACAGTAATTTTCTTTTAACTAAAGATTTAAACCCTTTTAAAAAGTGAATATAGGGGAAAGGGTGTTTGACCCCACTTCTCTAAGCAAGTCCAGGTATTAACTCTCCTCGTGAGAGTACATAGATCATTCGACTCGATATAAGCTGATATGAGTTTTGTCGTTTTCTTCATCTTCCGAAATAGGTGTTTATTGTATGCCAAATTAAGACAGTGAAACGGAAGTCTTACGACACTTTAGGCATTTTATCACTGGAAGATTGTTTGCTGGATATTGGGGTTAGATTGTAAGGTTTTACTTTAGAAATCATTGTTTGTGGCCGGATAGGACCTTCTTGGAATGTTTGAACTTTTTTCTGATAACGAATGGGCAGTTTTTTAAAATCGTCCCTTGAATGTTGTTTACCTAATTGTAGTATATATCTTGTTTCTTGAATGACATTATTTTTGTTTTGTATAACATCATATTTGTAGGTCAAGTACCTGATGTTACTGTTTGCTTCACGTTTCCTCCACATCTTGACTTTTTGTTGACTTCGAATGATTATATTAGGTTTTTCTGGCAACTGACGACGACGTCACACCTATTATATGCTTTCTTATCCAAGAACAAAAGAAATTGTTATCTTTAAGGCTTCAGAATTTGGAAATAAACAACGAGACAGTCTATGATATTAAGCCTGAGATGAGTTGGACCATACCAGCAATTGCTGCCGCTGCTGTTACTGTCACTCGGCCCAAGTATAGTTTCTTATTTTCTTCTGTTAATTTTTGTCTTTTCCAATTCGTACAATGACTTGAGCATACCTTATGCAGAAAAAAGGTGGGACAACTACCCCTTAGGGATATCATTGCTTTGACTCCAGAAAACACACTGCTTCTCTATGTAAGTTGTAGGATCCTTATTCTATCTCAAGGAATTGTTTCCATCTTCACCAGATAAGTGATCTTGTTACATGATAGCTTGTCTGTTATCTGGCACTTGCAAGGTGTTAAGAAGTTGCTCTTTTTTCCTTTTTCATTGCCTAATATCAATTTATGCTGCATCAAATCACTAGTATTTTCCAAATTCCACGCCTTACCCTATTGTACTTTAATTTTCAACTGAAATTCTTTCTCTGTGCGTATTGAGTTTGTTAACAGCGTCTCCCTTTATAACTGCAGGCGGGGAAGTTATGCTTGTGCAAATACGTTATGCCTTCTCCCCTGGATAAAGAAAAGCTTTTGAGCACAATGAAACCTTCAGAAACAAATAACATCATGCGTGCTCTAGAAGTTGTAGATTTAGCTGATGCTGTGGAAGGGCGAGTAAACTTAGTTCTGAACAATGGAAAGGTTTGGACAGACATAAAAATTGTCGTTTGGAATATATCAAATGCTATTTTTACTAAAAGTAATGGGACGAGATATAAAATTGATACCTGTTACCACTGGTTTTTCAGGAGCTTGTTATTGTCATTATATAGACAAAATGTGCAAGAAAATATTTTGTACTTTTATGGTGTGACTGGTTTTCATAAAGAAAAAAAGAATTCTGAGGCGAAGAAAGTTGTTCAATTACTTGCTGTATTCTTTTATGACAGACAATATGGCTGCTGTTCCTTTGGAAATCGACATTACGTTTCTGTTTTTTGATTGAGCTGCAATGTAGCAATCAGGTTTATTTGGATATCTGGACATAAATAACAGAGAAAAGAAAATACACTAAAACAAACAGAGTTTTTTCTGATCTATCCGCGATACTTAATTTGATAGACAATTGATTTTTGTTATAGTCCATTCTATTTGCTTTTAATACCAACCTCTGATAATAGTGATACTAATTGTTCTAATATATTTTTTTTCTTCCTGCTTTAGAGTTACAGATGTACATTTCGAAGGAGTCCTTCATCATCTCTAACTAATGATTGTATCACAGCAATGGCAGAAGGGATGAGTTCTAGTTTATACAGTCATTTCCTTGGGCTTCTATGGAGTGATAACAATTCTACATACTTAGATAAGGCAGATTCTGGTGCTGACTCAGAATGGGAGTCCTTCCGCAATGTGATTACAAAATTGTGCGGAAATCATTCTAATGCAACCTCTAGACTACTCTCAGATACAGTTTCACATTCATCCTGGGAGTTTCTTATCCAGAGCAAATATAATCAGCGATATTTTGAAAGCAATTATGTAGCTGGTGCTTTTCCTGGATCATCATCTGACTTGCAGGGATTACATTCATCTGCTGCTGTTCTAGCTGAAACCCAGAATACCAAGGAAACTTGCTTCCGGAAATTGCTGAGTGACACATTGGATTCGTTGCATGCAGTATATGAAACGCTTAAACTTGATAATCTTCGTAGAAGGTGTGTAACTTCGCTGCTATTATCTTTTTTATATCGTGTCTTTATCAATCTCCATGGAGCTTTATGTTTCCTGTCTATACTATAGAACAACTACGCATGTAAAGAGCTCATAATTCTGTAATGCATCAATTATAAAATAGAAAGCCTATGTTTGTATTCGTTATTTCATGACTACGGACTTCATTATGTTCCACTTGATTCTCATGCGAAATGGTTAGTCCCATTTATACATTTATTTCATGACTCCGGACTTCATTATGTTCCACTTGATTCTCATGCGGAATGGTTAGTCCCATTTATACATTTGTTGACGTAGATGTTTTTCTCTTTCTGTAGGGATCTGGGGCTTCTGGTAGTTCTCTTGTGTGATATTGCCTACTTCTTGCATGAAGTGAGCTACTTGGATCACTATAAACGTGATTTTCCTAGACTACTGAAAGACTTTGGGATGTCTCAGTACCTCTCTACCTCAAGAAGTCCTCCAAGTTTATTCAGATGGCTTGAAAACTGCTTGCAGCATGGATGTGGTTCTGCCAATATTTGTGATCTCCCGCTTCTGATATGTAAAGAAGGAACTTCGATTGTGAACTGGGGCAGGAAGATAGTTTCTTTTTACAGTCTCTTGTGTGGAGCAGACCAATCAGGAAGGAGTCTATCGTCTGGCGTTACCTGTAATATTGCCCCTGGATTATATCATACTCCAGAAGAGCTGGTAGTTTTGGGAATGGTTGGTGAGAAATTTGGCTTGCAACATTTAGACTTGCTGCCTGCAGGTGTCTCTCTTCCATTGAGGCATGTAAGTTGACACCACACAATGATGTTAGTTCCAATTTATTCCATGCTTTGTAGAAATCATTTAGCTAATGTTATTTCATGCGGTCATGTCTCAGTATTACTAATAGTCAGTATATTTGTGCCTATTGAATGCCTACCTCATCTTATTTTAAGATCCGGCACTTGTTTTTTTTTTCTTTTTTCAAAATTGTGTGATAGTGAGGTTTGAAGCTAGATTCTCCCTCTTTGGCCGTAGTTGAGTAACTTATGATAGCCTCCATAATTGTAATAAAACTGTACATGGATAATAAATAAATAAAATCAAATTCAAAAAAGAAAAGAAAAAGTAATAGCAACTACTATGACTTTCTACAGAACTCTGACTAACGACTAATAGTCTAATATGCACATGATATTGCTTCATATGCTTTTTTTTTTCCCTCCGTCTCCAGAATGATTAATGAAGTTTCTGTAGGTCCTTAGCTTTCATCAGTTAGCTTAAGTGTCTTGTGACATGCAATTATATAAATTATCCAATATTTTTTATGTATCGATCAGGCAATAGACAAGTGCCGTGAGTGTCCACCCACAAATTGGCCTGCTGCTGCATACGTGCTACTTGGTCGTGAAGATTTGGCGTTGTTGCATTTAAGTGATCCTGCAAAATACGTGGAACTTGATTTTACGAAATCAAGTTTGATTTCGGTGTCTACGCCTTACATGTTACCTCTACACCCAGTGACCATACCTTCTTCAGTCTCTGATACACTCGAAACTGATAGTACCAAGCTAGAGGACATAGACAGTTTGGAGGGATCTGCTTCAGATGGAATGGAGCATATTTTCAATTCCAGCACACAGTTACGCTATGGTCGTGATCTGCGGCTTAATGAGGTGCGCTTCAAGCTAAGAAACTGCCTAAATCAGGGTCTACTCAACTTGTTTTTTCTTTATATTTTTTATGTTTTTATTACTTGTGAATAACAATAAAGTGACTTCGTATTTTATGATGCTTTTAACTGCTTTGGTAGGTTCATGCTTATGTATACTTTCTATATGTACGTCTGTGTTTGTGGGACGGAATTTTATGCTACTTAAATAAGTTATGTATTTCTCTCTCTCTCTATATATACATGCATATATATACGCATGTATATGTATATGTATTCATGCAAAAATGCTATTTCTTTTAAGCTTGGCACTTCCCTTTTCATCCATGTAAAACTCTCTCAGAGGATGTGTTTTTCTTGTTCTGGTGATTGCTTTGACATGCATTGTGATTGTATTCTGCTATATGGATGAAGCAATTCCAATTTAAAATTTATATATGGTTTGATAGATATCATGGATTACAGTAGTTTTGGTTTTCATAGGTGAGACGCCTTTTATGCTCTGCAAGACCTGTATCTATTCAAACACCTGCCAACCCCACAGCTTCAGATCAGGACTTCCAACAGGTATCTGCTGCTTCTGTAACTTAGATTTTTATTTTTTTTGATTGACGACAGACTACCTTTACTCTTGCTCGCATATAGTTATACTGGTTTGAGCTCTTGCTGTTGCCATAAAAAGTTAGTTATTTATATCCCATGTGTTTATTTGTGACAGGATTTGCTGTTTCCATAAAAAGATAGTTATTTATATCCTGTGTTTATTTGTGACGGAATTCGAAATTTAGCAAACAAATTGACGGGCTAGATCCTACTTGCATTGCGCTTATAAGGGTAGAATTTATCTGTGATTTATGAGTGGGATTTTTTCACAGTGAAATCTTATTACCTTGATTTTGTTACATGAGATTCGTACTTCATTCTTCACCTTCTGTGTCATTTACCAATATTTTCTGGATGAGTAACTGAAGTTCTGCAGTGTCCTAGGGCGACTTTTTACCTATGTATTACTTGGATCCACAGTATTTCTGCTTATAGTTGTTTCACCTAATATCTCACATTTTGGAGCTGTGAGTATCTGCCAAAATGGAATACAACTTTCCTTAGAATTACATCACTATCTATTAACCAGCTAAAACATATACTCGACCATAATATCTTAATGATATAATTGTTAGGGCCATGCTTCATATCAGAGAGAGTCCTTTGTAAGTATATATTGAACTCTTTTCACTGCGAGATTCTAGCTCATTAAGTGTGAGTATTACCAATCGTATGGGAATGTTTCTGCATCTGAACATTTTGTGTTTTCCGGCCAAAGAAATTTTTATTCCATAATATCAACCTTACAAAGGGGGCCTCGTTAAAAACCTTGCGGGCCTGCACAAGGAAAAGAGTATCCCTAAGAACATGACATCTGAACAACATTTAATGTTAATTGTCAACCTTTTTCTTTTCGTACGTGTTGGTGCTGGATATTCTTATCTATCACATGTTTGCATACCGTACAGCCATCGTGCATTGTCATATAAAATGGAATATGATTTGTCTGTTTGTACCAACATTTGAGTTATGTCGTATATTATTGGCTGAAGATATTGCATGCCATGTTTTACCATATGATCATTTAATTCAATCATGATATCATAGGGTGTTGGACTGCGAGCCTTAATGTATCTCTTGTGTCCTGTTTAATCACATGAACTCTGATAGTTGTTACTGATATGTTAAACTCGTTTCTTATTTTTTGTTTCATGCCACAACAAAATTTCACTTCAAATCATATTGCCGTTGAAACTAGTTTTTGGTTTTAATCCCTTCATGGATTAGATTGAGTTTATAACCAAAGATGTCTTGCGATTTTCTGGTTTGAATTTTGCAGACTCAGCTCTGGCATCTTGCACAAAGAACGACTGCCCTTCCATTTGGCCGTGGTGCATTTACACTGGGTACTATATGTACTCTTCTAACAGAGGTGCTTATTGTTTTTAGTATGTAATTCTTATCTCAACTGGTCAATGCTGTTGACAGTGTCGATAACTCGAAGTTTCCTTATTTATTCCACCTGTCTTATCTTTTGTTACTCAAATAGGCTGACATGCTTAATTGTATCATCTGAACAATTTCTTCCAGGCACTTGCTGTTCCAAAGCTTGTCTTGGCTGGTCGGTTGCCTGCACAACAGAATGCAATGGTATTTCTTATTGACACTATAGGTTACTTTTATGCTTATTGATACTCTTGATAATTAAGCAATAATATAAATGTTGGCTCAGGTTAATTTAGACCCAAATATTAGAAATATTCAAGAACTCAAGTCCTGGCCAGAATTTCACAATGCTGTAGCTGCTGGCTTGAGACTGTCTCCTCTCCAGGTCTATTTTATATTATACGACCTTACACAAGAGTTATTGCCTTCATCTAATTTTCTAACGCATCTTGTACTTCTGCATGCAGGGAAAAATGTCAAGAACATGGATACTTTATAACAAACCAGATGAACCTAATGTTACTCATGCGGGACTTCTTCTTGCTCTGGGCTTGCATGGGCATCTTCGTGTCCTAACTATTACCGATATATTCCAGTATTATTCTCTGGTAAAGTATTTCGATCTTTAGGCACCCGAATTACTTCATGTTTGTTGATTTTCTCCTTTTTTTTTTTTTTTTTTTTTTTTTTTTTTTTTCTTATTATACATGTATATATATATCTTTCTTAATCACGAAGACTGGAAATTACGGTTTTGAAAAGTGTATCAAACCTGATACACACAATTAATTAGGATTACTTTTCTCTTCTGTTAGTCAATTTCATATTTCAATATTGGTAACAAAACTTTTCACTTTTCGTATATTCTGCATGTTAATATTTCCTTTCTAGGAACATGAAAGTACTACTGTAGGATTAATGATTGGCCTTGCTGCTTCTTATAGAGGAACCATGCAGCCGTCAATTTCAAAGGTAAAATGCAGAAAACTGGTCTCTTTTCCTCTTACTACTCTCAAATGTCTCCAGACTCTATCTTCTTTAATGCTCCATGTTTAATAACACTTCTATCTTTTGGAAAAGATTTCTATAATTTATGAAACTAGTAATTTCTTATGCTGATTGATTATTCGTATATGTATATAATATTTCTATTTTGAGCAGTCTCTGTACGTACACTTGCCTGCCCGGCATCCATCTTCATTTCCAGAATTAGAACTGCCTACACTTATACAGGTAAAATCTTTAAGGATTATGGGAGTGATTGATCTGCATCTGTAATCATTTGATTTTCCTTTTTCCGTGACTCCGTCATTGTTCTGTGCCTATCTTAGTATTCGGTGATGTGATTATTTTACAGCATAAAACTTCATTTGTGCTTTTTTTATTTTTAATTTCTCTTCTTGGATATACTTTTGTCGAGCCTTCATCTTATCAGATATTTTTCTAGTATTATGTGTATTATTCTGCTCTATTTTGAAGAGTGCATGTGCATTATCTTTACTTATAGGTTTCACAGTCAGGATAGCATTTGCTGTGGCACTATTCATGTTACCGAAATTGAATTTTATTTATCACCTGATTGTGGAATTTCTAGTTGGATGTTTCCAATGTTTTCTGTTGAAGGAAGTTTTACCAAATTTGCATTTTTCCAGTCAGCAGCACTTATTTCCGTGGGGCTACTTTACGAGGGATCTACACACCCGCAAACGATGCAAATTCTTCTGGTAATTTGATGATTTAACATGATCCTACAGGTCTCATGTCGATTAATTAATATGTTTTACATGTATCATATAGGGCTTCATGTGTTAACATGCTTCTTTGTGATTGAAGAAAATGAGCTCTAATCACTTTCTTTGCAAATTTGAGTGATGGGTGAGTTGTGAAAGTAATAGTGGAGCAGCTTACTGCATTATAATTGTGGAATCGTCAGGATTATTTTCAAAATATTCTCATTTATCCGTGTTTGTTTCGCATGCATTTCAATTGTTCTTTTGCTGTATAAAGTCGCTTTATTGGGGTCTCTGTACTTCAGCCTGTTCCTATTATCTTTTGGTCCTGTGAGGTAAATTCTTATCTAAGATACTAATCCTGGAAAGCTGAGCTGAGTTAACATTCTTATGTTGGTTTGTTAGAGTTTGATATTATGGGAGCATACCGGAAGTGGTATTCCACACTCATTTAGAAATTTAAAACTCTTTTCATTATCTGAAATTTTATCTGAGGAGAGGCAAGTTACTCACATTACTGTTATTTATACACACATCATCTTGCTTATTTTCTTTAATACAGTAGTTAAGAACAATTGCTCTAGATTGTATGAGATGCAAGTGTTGATGTTATAATAATATATAGTTTCTTTTTCCAGAGTGAAATAGGTCGCAGAAGTGGAGGAGATAATGTACTTGAAAGGGAGGGCTATGCAGTTTCAGCTGGTTTTTCACTAGGACTGGTTGCGTTGGGTATGGTTTTCAAATTGTCCCAGTTAACTACTTTTAATTATTAGCTAACCGCCCAGACCATCTTTGTTAATGCAGGTCGCGGGCAAGATGCCATTGGATATATAGATACCTTGGTGGATCGGTTGTTCCAATATATTGTTGGCAAAGAACTTCATAGTGTATGTCCTCCCTATCTGAATCAAATACTGCTACAGACTGTGATGGTTAATTTATCCTGAATTGATGTATTGAGACTATGGCTTACTTTATAAGTTACTTACAGGACAGGCTCCACTTATTTTCAACATCAGCTGATGAGCATAATCGAAGTACGGGACAGGTTGTGTAATTTTCCTTCTAGTCATAAAATATATAGTTTTATGGCATTACTAATAAAGTTTGAAATCTGTTTTCTAAATTACTGATTATCTGGTTTCTATTTTCGCACATTTTCTGAACTATCGCAACTTTTTTCTTACTAGATTATTGATGGAAACCTGGTCAATATTGATGTTACTGCACCTGGGGCTATAATTGCTTTAGCTCTCATGTATTTGAAGGTAACCCTTAGTATGTAATTTCTTGGTAATTTTTCCATGTCACCAATTAGTGACATAATACTGTAACTTCAAATTTTATTTCCTGATTTTTGCTCCTGAGATATTTTGGTTTAACCTGTGACTGAAACAGACAGAATCTGAGCTGATAGTATCTAGACTTCCAATTCCACAAACTCAGTTTGAGTTGCAGTATGTTAGGCCTGATTTTGTATTGCTTCATGTCGTTGCACGGAATTTGATTATGTGGAGCAGGTATAATTTTCAGTTGGTTTTGAAATGCTGATGTTTAGGAATTACTATGGGAATGCTCTGAGTAGTGTGAGTTTATATTGCATAGAATTCGCCCATCAGAAGACTGGATTCAGTCTCAGGTTCCTGAAGTTGTCCAAAATGGAGTGAAGGGTCTTGGAAGTGAAATGGAGGATATATATGAGGTCGATGTTGAAGCATTAGTACAGGCATATGTCAATGTCGTGGTTGGAGCATGTATCTCTCTTGGTAAGCAATTATTATTGTTGAATATCATCGACCTGCTATGATTTGTGTTTGTTGTTTTGTGCCCCTAAATTTCAGATCTAACATTTTTCAAACCTTCACAAATTTAGCAGACGTGGATTTTAGTGTTGCTGATTTGAATTTGAGTGACTCCACCCTATCTTCTTAGCTTGAAAACTTTAGACAGTCAAATAAGACATCTTTCTGAGGCAAGAGAAAGCTAGAACATAGGCCCAATGATTGTACTACTGTTTCCCAAAGACGTTGCTTCTATTTGATTCATCAATTTATTGTAAATACTAAGTGCGGAAACATGCATGCCTGCAGGCCTGAGATTTGCTGGTACAAGAGATGCAAATGCACAGGAGTTGCTTTACAAATATGCTATCTACTTCTTAAATGAGGTTTGACTTGAAGGATATTTACTGCATCTACATTATATATTGATCAAATGTAAAAAGTTCACTTCCCCTGCAGATTAAGCCCGTTTGTGTTTCCAATTGTAACGGTTTGCCGAAAGGACTATCCGTTTATGTTGACCGTGGAACATTGGAGACATGTCTTCATCTGATTGTTCTTTCTCTTTGCGTGGTCAGTAGATTCTTAGTTTTTTTTTCTCTATCTGATTTACAAGCAAAGCAATATCTTATATTTCTTATTGATGCAGGTAATGGCTGGATCTGGTCATCTACAAACATTCAGATTTTTGAAATTTCTTCGCAATCGCAGTTCTGCTGATGGGCATGCTTATTTTGGTACTCAAATGGCAGTAAGTCTGCTAACATGGGATCTCTACTTACTTTTTAATGCACATCCAACATTCTTCTAAGGCAGGATATTTCGTACATATTAGATGCCCTTGAAGGCTTTTAGTTTTGGTTGCTACCTTTCATTAAAGATTCCTGAAAACAAGACTGGAGTTCTAATCAGTTTGGGAAAACTAACTTTCATTAACTTTTGGAGTTCATCGATCAGTTAAGTTGTAGAAATTAATAGCAAATGTTTGTAAACTAGAAAATACAATTGTAGTGAGACGGAGTACTTGAGAATACCAACAGTCCAACACACCAGTACCTGTCTTAGGCTGTACGTTTTGTAGGGTCTCCAGTAATCCACTGAGCTTCTTCACTTTTCAAACTCTCACGAGAATCAAAACTGTCCTTAGAGGCTGCAGCATGTGCTTGCCCCTTTCTTTCTGACTCCCACCAGTATAGTTTTTGAGGCTTACCATGAAGTTTTCAACACCTTTATCTATTGTCTTGGTTTTCGTCGGCTCTGTGAACACTCTAAACGATGCACATTGTGAGGCAGCCTGTTCTATTGTTTCTATGAAAAGAGACCTTGGTTTTTATAAACCTGGCTGTGACGCCATGCAAGAAATTGGCTTCTTGTATGAATTGATTCTAAAACAATATACATACTGTATTTATACAAGAGACGACATAATCTAAAAAGGAAAATAAAGACTCTTTCCTGTACAGTAAAGACTAATTACAATAATTGAAGATCTCTAAAAATTAGGAGTGTAAAAGGAATTAGTAAATAATGTAACTAATTATATTTCTTACAGCATTCATGCCACTTGTGGTTCTTTATTCACTTTCACCTAGATAAACAGAAGCCTAGAAAATAATTTGCAGGCTCTATAGTTGCTTGCTCATGAAAAAAATTATGTTAAAGCATGTTTATCAGAGGTTGTCTATTGCTTTGCGGAGGAATTGATAGGTGGGTGATACGAGTTGCATGCTTCATTTACGTTACTTCATTGCAGTGTAGTCAAAATCGAGATCTAAATCGTAAAATCGTAAGATTTTAAGATTTTACACACTGAAAAGGAGTAAGATCGCACTAAAATCGCAAGTGCCTTAAAATCGTGTGAAATAGCGTTCAAAATCGTTAAAATCGTTAAAAACGCGATTTTATTGCGATTTTGGCGATTTTGGTTTTTGTCAAGAATTGGGCTGAAATTTTGGATTTTTGCCTCATAAATTCTGTTTTATAACTAAATTTGTTTAGCCAATTACGAAATAATCCAGAATATATAAAGCCCAGCCCTAAAATAACAATCTATCACGGCGAGAAGAAAATACTTCTCTTCTGCTAAAAAAAACATCCAGTGGCCGTGAGTGTCAGTTTCAGTTATCACCTAACTCAATTTATGTTAGACTATGTTTGATTAATGTTAAAACATGTTTTGCTAATGCTGGGGTGTTTTATATTTGTTAGGACATGTTTTATGTATATTATGACTTATTTAATTTGTGTTACGGATGTTTTCTAAGTAGTAAGTACTAAATATATTTATTTTACAATACATGTAAAATCTTACGATTTTAATATCCGATTTTACTACCCCTCTCCGATTTCACTTAAAATCCGGATTTTGACTACCTTGCTTCATTGTTTGCACCTGCTTCACTTCTTTATTATGTTTGGTTGTACTTGTGCTCTTACAATTGTGGCAATTGTTATTGCCTTTAACCAAGTAAAAACCGAATGCTGCGTTTTTAAATATTCACATCTCATGTAGGTGAGCTTAGCAATTGGTTTTCTTTTCCTTGGGGGCGGAACATGGACATTTTCAACCAGCAACAGTTCTATTGCTGCTTTGCTGATAACACTTTATCCACGTTTACCTACTGGACCAAATGACAATCGATGTCATCTTCAGGTGAAAATCACACAGAACTCTGCTTACTGTTTGTGATATTGCATGCATAACTTCGTTGGTTAACAGTGGTTCTGGTCTGGAAATTCATTAAGTTATCATGAATTTAAAAGCCATGATTACTACTTAAGCCATTCTCATTTTTTTTAATGGTGCATGATGTTGGGGTTTATCACTCACAGCTGTATTATTTGATATGAAATGCTATTTGCGGTCACAAAATTGCTATTCGCGGTTTCTAACAAAACCCCCCAAAACTTTTAAAAATATCTAAAAACCCCCCAAAACTGCAAATAGCAAAAAAAAAAAAAAAAAATCAAAAATTCGAAATCAAGCTTGAAGAAGGGCTGGGCTTCGATTTTTTGATGTAATTTTGACTCTTTTATGTGTAATATGCATTGGGTAGGTCGATTACGGAACCAATTTCATGTTAAAAAGCCCTACAATCGATTTGTAGGGTTTTTTTTTCCGCAAAAAAATGTTCGAAGGCCCAAGATGGGCGCCCAAGGCGTGTACAAACGCCCGTTCCGGGCGTTCGTACACGCCTTGGACGCCCAAGATGGGCGTTCGAACATTAAAAAAAAAAAAAAAAAAAAAAAAAAAAAAAAAAATTTTTTTTTGCACTGGACGCCCAACTCGGGCGCCCAAATGCAGTTTGCACGCCCAACTTGGGCGTGCACTGCATGAATGGACGCCCAAGTTGGGCTTTTACGCGTTTTGGGGGGGGGGGGGGGTTTGAACTTTTTTGGGAAGTTTAGGGGTTTTAGTGAAATAAAGTGTTTTTTTGGGGGGTTTTATTATAAACCGCAAATAGCAATTTTCAAACCGCAAAAAGCAATTCCCTATTTGATTGAAGAACATGTGCAGGGAAGGGGAATACGTTTCGATGCCTTTTCCTATTAACCATTTATTCACTACTTTTTCTTGTTCTTACACGTTTAAGTACCAGTCGTCTTAGGAAAACTCTCTCTTTTCCGACTTGAAGTAGGCGTTTAGTACTCATTCCATCATCATAACAGGAACTTAGACCTTTTTTTAATATTTTGCGACACATGACAGTAAATCCTATAAAACCTAGTGCACTCAAAGACCGGTATGCGAAGAAATATAAAATAAAATATAAGAAGATAATATAATTATGATTCCATCTGGTGCACTCTCCAAGGGGCTCAGATTTTAATTCGTTCCTGATATAGCTAACTCTTCCTTTGAGGTTACTGTTTATGATGTTTTAGGATTTTCGTGCACTTCACATATTTACTTAATGGATTTTTTTTGCCCTTGTTCAGCTAGCTCTGTTTCTTTTCAGGGCTGCTTTGTATACGAAGCACTTGGTTAATAGTTGTTGGACTTGTACTACCTGCCCTCCAAGGACAGGATAGTGTTGATTTTGTTCACATATGGAGCCAGATTGGATACCCTAGATTTATATCCAAGTACACGTGCATTAGAAGGCTGCGATTTAAATAGAATGCTCTGCCTTTTGACTCATAACTCTCTTCTGCAAATGAATTCCTATCTTTTTCCAGGAAAATTTTCTTGTTACACTTCCCACAGTTTGAACTCCATTTTTGTGTTCTTTTACTTAGTGAATACCATATGCTGCACAATATATGATATATTGATTTTATACATTATGTTAGTATTGCTTATGTTCATAAGATTAAAATGACATAAAACACAGTAAATTGGTTGTAACATTTGTAGTGAGAACTATGGTATCTGTACGTACTGCATGGTGTATTTGCCAATCGTTTCTTTTTTTTTCCCCATTTCAGTCTACGTTTTTAATTTACAGTATCCGACGTTTCTGTTGTAAATACTAGTAACATTCTCGACGAAGTTCGAGCAATGAGTTTTACTTTTTTTTTGATGTACCATGAGCCTGATACGCAGTGTTTATTACAGGCATTCAGGCATTTGTATGTTCTTGCAACTGAAGCCAGATGGATTCAAACAGTTGATGTGGACACTGGTTTACCTGTGTATGTCCCTGTTGAAGTTACGATTAAGGAAACAGATCTCTATAATGAAACAAGTTTCTGTGAGGTCACTCCTTGCAGTCTTCCAGAACGTGCTATTGTAAGTCTCTATTCTTCGTCTCTCTTCTTTCACTAAGCTTCTGCCTAGTGCACTTGCCACATGTGCAGTCAAGATTCTCTGTTGGAGAAATTTTGACACTTTCTATGGTATCTGGCTAATGAGTTGACTTATGCATCAATGTCCACTACCATCAAGTAGTTTATTTTGGTGACTTGTGCTGACATGGCATATTCTTACTTGCCTTCGTGGTTGATGGACGAGACTTGAAAAAACCAAACTGTTCTTGTTTACTGCAGTTGAAGGCTGTTCGTGTCTGTGGTCCCCGATACTGGCCTCAAGTTATTGAGCTCTGTCCTGAAGGTATGAATCATACCATTACACAATTTTTTTTATCAACGTGTTCAGTTTCACTTTGACTACATTTTTCATGGTACTTGTACAGAACAAGCTTGGTGGAATTCTGGAGACAAAAATCACCCATTTAATTCAGGGGTTCTATATGTCAAAAGAAAAGTTGGGTCGTGTTCTTATGTGGACGATCCTATAGGAAGTCAATCTTTGCTGTCTCGAGCAATGCACAAGGTTTGCATCATTGTTTTTGAGTAGTGGCATTTTACCTTTCTCAACTTGTGATGATCACTGTGGAGAAATGAATGCCCTTTTGTGCAGATGAGTGCCACGACTCAACCAAAATCATGCAGTCCAAGCACTGAGTGCACAGGTGAAGTCACGGTAGATCAGTTGGTTAGTACTTTCTCGTCAGATCCAAGCTTAATTGCTTTTGCCCAACTCTTTTGTGACTCATCCTCAAGTACCAGGCAAGTTTACTTCTTCACCCTTTCATATATAGTCACCATATCCTAAATAAACATTTCAGCAAATTTCACTCAACCTGTTTAGTTTGATTTGTATTTAACTCTATAGGAGCTGTTTATTTTAGTATTTAGCAAGTCCGTAGGGCAATGGTGACAAATAATAATCCTAAGTATTGGTTAAGTAATGCCTCTACTTGATGGTTAACTTATACGTACTAAATTCTTTATGCAGATCTGAGCTCGACTTTCAGGAATTCTGCCTGCAAGTGTTATTTGAGTGTGTGAGCAAGGACAGACCAGCAATGTTACAGGTAATATCATAAATTTGTATCTTCGTTTGCCTGATTGCATATTCTACCCGGCAAATGTGGATGAAATACAGCTGCTTGCTTCTCAATCTCACAAACTTCTTCTGGTTAGAATAAGATCATGTATTGTTCAATTTGTACAATTTTGATGATGTAATTGCTGATAACTGGAAATCATCCTCCATCCCAATCCCCATTTCGATTCTTGATCCAAGACCTTTGATCTTTTACACCTGCTGTAAACTATTTGTGTTGGGATATCTTGTCATGTTTGCTGATGTTAGTCGGAGGTATAAATTTTCTGTTGTCCACCTTTGTATCCGAGTTGAACCACCCCCGTCTTGCACCCACAGCTCGAGCAAAATCTTTTCCCTTAGGTGAAGATTTTGTTAATATCAGTTGTCACTAAACTGCTGTAAAGGTTGATCTCTGGAGGAGTAACTTTTAAGCGTCACTTCAAAAAAACATATATATTACTTTTCTGCTAAACTTCCATTTGGTAAAAGTATAACAAACGTGGAGTTCACTTCAGCTGTACGGCCATAACTATGTACCATTGATTTGATTTCTGAATGTGACCATCTGAAAATAGGATCTGACCTTAATTATATTCACAATTTATATTGATATTCAATCTTTACCCCTGCAAAGAAGCTTTCTACTGTTCAGTGTGTCCCATCAAACCTTATGAAATATCGATTTGTGCAGGTTTATTTGTCATTATACGCCACAATTGGATACATGGTGGATTCTTTTGTTAGTGATACTTGCACATCGAGCGACACCCTTTCTCTTTCTAGTTTAAAGGTAAAAGTCATTTATCATCTTACTATTTACAAATATATAGTTTTTGTGGAACTTCTTGGTAGTTTGAGGCACGTGAATTCAGTTTCTGGAAAATATTATCTGCCCTGCACCACACTTTTCATTTTGCTCCTGGCTGATATTGTGTAATCTTCTTCTGCCACCTTATTTGGCTTTTGTACTTTCTTTGGTCACAGATTGCTGTAGCTTATAATGAAGCTGTCTCAAATGGAAGATTAACTAATTTGAGAGGGGGAATTGTGCAAGTAGCTTTTCTTGGATCACTGAAGAAGCGAATCGAAGACATATTGAACAGTTGTCCAGACATGAATTCCCAGTTGTGTGCTTATATTACTTCAGGGGAATGGCCAACGAATAATAATAATAATAATGCAAACAAGTCTAAAACATTCCTTTCATGGTACCTCCAATGGTATAGTGTTGCATCACCGCTAGATATTAAAACAGTGGCAAACAAGATTCGACGTGATAACATATGCCCATCTGTTGCTTTATTGCGCCTCGTATTTCCCAGCACTCATATTTCTGCAATCGGTGCTTTAAATAGATACTATTCATCGTTTAAAGTTGAAGATTGAAACGATCCACCCGGTTACGCTAGGTACTTATTTCAGAAGTCTAGTACCACTATTTATACTTAGCATCGATGTTAAACGGGTGGGCTGCTGCTATTTAATTATCCTTATAGAGATCACTTATCTGTAAATTAAAGATAGAGCACAATTATTATTCTTCAATTGTAATGTTTTTATTGTTGTAAAATGTGTTTTGTATTAGTGTGGAGCTCAGCTTGTACTGGTGTTTGTATCACATTTATTGTCTGTGTAATATAGAAGACTCCATAAGCAGTAATATAGACAGACTCATGCTATGTGGTGCATTTTCCTTGTTTATCAAATCAAGATTCAATGTTTTAGCAAAAGCCAATCAATTCCTCTTGTTGGGAGTATATGTTTTAGAAGAGAAGAAAGAAGGAGATGATGAAGATCCAGATGAAAGTCCTGACAAGCAATGTAATGGTGTCATTAGCTATATATCGTACCATTTAATTTGTTTGTATCAATTTTGCCCCTTTACCATTCTTAATTAGTTGATTGGAAAATAATTAACGACAAGGTATTATAGTATTTACTTTGTTATTCTTGGTATAATCTATGCATATTTATTGAGTTTCTTAATATGTTTGCAACTACCCAAAACGACATATAATATATGATAGAGGGTTGGAGTATATAATAAGGCTAGTTATTACATTTAATGATTAAAAATACATTAAACTTGGAGCCCTGAATTTAAAAATATAAAGTCAGTTTTATATGATTACATATTTATATACATATGATATTATGATCAAAATTTAACTTTAAAGAAAAAAAAACATTGTTGAAATTTAATATATAAAAATAATTACGCTAAAAAAAATATACAAATATTAACATATTTTTTTAGCTGGTCCTTGTCATTAAGAGTTCTTTTGGTTTTGTAGTTGTGATGTATAAAAAAAAATAGATAATTTAATAATATGGTGGATATGATAAACCTTACATTTGGTAGATATAATAAAATAGTAACGAGATAGTAGCCCAGTGTTTTGTTTTTGTGATTTGTTGGGATTAAACATGAAACGACTCTAGAACCCTTACATCCTCTACATAAATTTGCCATTTTCTCATTGCACTTCCCCCAATTCGAAACCCTAATCTTTGCACCACATAAAATAATTTTTAAGCCCTGGGTTGGCACAAGAACCATCCAACTACTACAAACATGAGCACTTGCTAAAGTGGTAAGAGAAGTAGCTCAACGACCAACAACTATAGCACATAAAATTTCAGCTCTCCATCCCACCCTGTATTTTGTTATTGTGACATTGATTTAGTCGTACAAACATCATGGACTAAAGCAAATCCCGGTCGCCGATTTGTGTCATGCCCTCACAAAGAGGTATGTTTTTATTTCCTGTCATTATTATTATTTGTTATGTGATGTTGGTTGATGTATTATTGTGAATTTCTCAAAGCATAATGAAAGAGCAATAAATTTTATTTGTGTATCGTATCTTTTAGTTGAATATTTCGGTTGATTTTGTGTGTTGTATATCACAGTTGATATATATGAAAAAAAATATTTGCTGCTATTGTTCAATATTGGGGTGACCCTTGGTGAAAAAATGGGCGTTAGTTGATCCCTAATTTAATTCCATATTCTTGGCTAATTTGGCAGGCAAAGAAATGTGAAATATTTGTTTGGATTGACCCACCTATGTGTGCACGGTCAAAGCAAATCATACCCGGATTGTTAAAGAAAATAAACAAATTGGAATCACAATTGGAGCTCAAGAACATCGACGGACCAAAGGATGGTTACACCCTGTTTGGTTTTCTCCAGTTTGGTTTTTTCTTTGTTTTTATTGCAATTTGTTTCTATTATATACTTATGCATTAGGGCCTCGCATATGTATTTTATAACAATTTAAATTTATGTATAACCTAAACACTCTACGACATGGGTTGTATTTTAAATTTTCTATGTTCATCGTTGTTAATTCGTAGTAATGAATATTGTTTCCGTGGCTATTGTTGTTGACTCATAGTAATGAATTGGCTCACAGGTCATTCTTGTTACATCGCATTATTTTAGTGTCTACATTAATTATGGTGGATATTTATTTTGAGATATATACATGCATATAAGTTTGTTCATGAGTTTCATTTAAGCATAGAACTAATAAGATCAGTCCTTAAGGAAACAAGAAACTCATACTAAAATTTGATTTGCATTTAGGCATCTTAATTTTCATCACTTGGTTCCTCATTCTCTTAATTTTCTGCAATCCAAAACAAGAGTAATGGTACTTAGTGATAAAAGAGACATATGTATAAATACTGATGGCATTCAATGACAACATTTATTTTGTAGATACGTTTTATGGGTAAATTACACCCACACCCCTGAGGTATACTTAAATAATTTTAAGGTCCCTATGGTATCGATAATTACACTCACCCCCCTGAAACGTAGTTAGAAACTCTAACGGGATAATGCATTGGATACAATATTCCGATAGGGTTCTAATGGACTATTACTTTTAGCTAGTGGTGGAGATAACATAGAGTTATGGGGAGTTTTGGGGTGACATGGCTCCCCCAATATTTCTTAAATCACCCATAACTTTTTGTTGTCTCCACCACTTCCTGAAACCAATAGTCCGTTATAACTCTATCGTAATAACGTATCCAATGCATTATCCCATTAGAGTTTATAACTACGTTTCAAGGGGGTGGGTGTAATTAGCGATACCACATGGACCTTAAGGTTATTTAAGCATACCTCAGGGATGTGGGTGTAATTTACCCATGTTTTATTCATAAATATTTATTTATGTTGCTTCAACTTGAACAAAAAATGAAGTCCAATTGGCACCGCTGATTTTCTTTTCAAATGCTTTCATTTTATGGCAAAAGTGAAGAAAACCTGTAAACATTACCTCTGCATCCTTTAATTCGAGTTGGTTGTACAATTGAGCAATTAAATTAGTACATTATAATATGAGAAAATCAGAAGGATAAAATTAAGGCTATGAAAGACATTTGAGGTGAATGAACATGCATTAATATTATGCTTAGCAACTTTTGTAATAAATTTTGTTCTTCTGAGGTGAATGAACAATATGCATAATTAATATCCTTACCAATTGACACCAGCCTATCATATCTACATCTCATACGCCACTTTAGCCAAAATCTTCCACATTGATTTCTTAGATTTTGTCTACATCGTCATTATTACGTTTAACATATTTTTCATCTATAAATTCGAGGCATTGTTTTTTTTGTGAAACATGCCAAAACAGTACTAATATCCAAAAATAAATTTTGTAGAATGACAAGAACAAAAAAAACCAATATTTTGGCAAGAGATTTCTTGTATGAGTTAGACAGGGATGAGAAGATCGATAGCAACTTTATTGAAGCTCTATCGTTCGAGTTTAAATTAGGTAATTTCAAACGTGGAGACAAAAAATACTTTGGCTTTATTTGCGGCTCAAGAAGCCATCCAACACAAATTTGGCATTTTTTTCTCGTACAAACACCTCACCAAAAAGCTTGGCATTTTAGAGAAAAGGTTCAGTACGTTTCATTGGATGCTATCCGTGGAAGGAGTCGTTTACAATGCAACCACTAATGTCGTTACGGCCCCCGATCACGTTTGGACATACATGATGACGGTAATATTGTTTGTAATTATTTTGTTCAATGTCTACTCATTTAAATAATAATCTCTTTATTTTTTTATAGAAGAACACATTGTTTTAACTTACTTGTAAATATTAAATTTTTATTCTATCTTAGGCAAGCACAAATTCAATCGTTTAGATGACTGCATAAAAAAATATAATAGTGAGAATAATAAATCATATCATATTAGTATATTTGTATAAGGGAACGCTTATATAGAACACATTATTATTTAAATTCCAGAAAGTCTGTATCAAAATTTAAATTTCAGAAAATATAGGTCATCTTTATCCAACAACAACATGAGTTTTGTAGACCTCTAACTGTTTGTCAAACTACGGGGAAAATAAAAAGAACAAAAAACTGTCGAGAAAATTCGGAAAGCATGAACATATAGAGAGTGAAAAAATGGCAACAAATAATGTGAGATGTGCAAACGGTTTTACAAAAGATAACAATAAAAATTAAATAGATTTACACTGCTAAAAAAAAATACAATTTTATTGAAACGCAAAACCCGCGGAGAAAAAAAATCATAAAAAAGTCAGCAAGTTAGAATACCTTTTACGATAAAAGCATCTCACCATAAATATTTGAATTCTTTTGGAATTTCTTTTAGTTTTAAATATTTTTTAATAGAATAAATTTGAAAAAAACAAAGAAGCAATGATTTTAATTTGATGCATATAATACTTGGTACATATCTGATTTGACTTTTTCGAACACTTTTCCCCATATTATCTCCTTGATCAAATGATTGAGTTTGATTTTAAAAACTCGGCAAATAAGACCGGGTCTATCTTCAGATTTCAAACTTTGATCTTGTAGGATCCTTGTTATTTCTATCCACTTTTGGTTGCACGTGAATGTAACAAACAAATCAGGATACCCAGCCCATCCATATATATATCGCCATTACATCTTGGTAATTTTGAATCATATACCGTGCTTCATTAGTAAAGGATGCATACAGTATGATACGTTTTCCTATTATTGATGGATCCGATTTTCCTATTATACATTTCAGCCATCAATTGTTTCTGATGTGTCCGGATATATAGCAAACGTAATGACTCAATATGTAGCACCCCCCCTTCTAGACGGGCGATAAATCGAACCGGTTTATCGGAATATTTATTAAACTAGCGGAAGCAGAGGATCTCTTTGTAATTTTGGAAACATTGGAATGGGGTGAAAATGCAATTATTAAAAATATGTTCTTTTGGGTGTTGAAGGCTTTGCATTTTCGAAAACTTTGTTGGATTGATTTAGCCGAATACAAAGCTTGATTTAGAAATAAGTTTCGAAAGAAGGTTTCTCATTCGAGTGCTACATTCTCACTAAACATTTTTCGGTTCGAGAATAAATCAGAGTTCGGAAAGGTTATTTTTGGTGAATAATTCGAAGTTTTCTAACGAAGGCATGAGAATAGCAAATTACGAAACTTACTATATTAAAGTAGGAATTAAGTACGATTCATAATGAAAATGAGTTCAAAAGTACGAAAAGAGAAATGTTACGGTTTAGGGTTACACCACCAAAAGAAAATAACCAAAAGTCTAGCATCGTTCATAGGTCCTCGTACGTCTTCCAAAATCCCGGGCAAGACCTCGATCCACTACTCGATCCATCCCGGTTGAGGATTACTACTACCTGCAATTAAAAGACATCTATATGAGCCATAAAGCTCAGTAAGAAATCCGAGTATTATCAAACTTTGGAAATACGTTATATATAATATATAATATCGTATACCCGTTCTTACCCACAATCCGCACACAACACAAGGCAATCGGTCAAATCACATATCTCACGAAAACACATCATTTAATAAGATCACGTAATTATGCAAAATGACTAAAATGCCCTTTTTTGTGAAAATCATGAAAAACACATTTTTCGGTTTATCGGATCCGTGAAAGATTAATTTCTGTACCGGATAATAAACCTGTTACGAGCCCGTTTTCACTAAGTGGAATCAAACCACTACCACATCATCCTAGTTGGATACCGGCCCACTATATCCGAGTTGTTCATTACCGGATATTCCATTAACCTTTCAAATAAAATCATTTTTATGCAACTTTTCGAAATTATGCTTATGACCCACACATAACATCACAAATGTCAATCAAATGCCACAAATCCCACAAATACCACAATTTGCCACACATTTATGATTTGAGCAAAAATCTCAATTTCACACACATACACACAACCATACACGGCACACACACCATGCACAATCAGCACCCACACACTCACACATTTTCGGCACACACGCACATGCACAATCAACACATTAAACATCACTAATTATTCATCAAAGCAAGCTTAAGAACAAATACCCCCTTTTTACCTTTCATTTAATGGACTTATTACCACATCTAGGTAATAATCCATTTCAATCAATTTCCCACAGCCATTAAACACATCCAACAGAAATTAAAGTACCACAAATACCAAAATTCATCACTCATCACCATTAAGTCAAGAACATAAACATTAAAGCACAAAACATGTTAAATGGTATGCAAATTGTCCTAATTTCGAAATATTAGCAAACTAATTCCAAAAATTCTCAAATTAAATCTTAGAACTCCTACTGACTCAAATTCCAAAATTCTGAAATTATTTTAAATTTTCACAAAGTTTCGAATTTTCTTGAAATAAAAACTAAGAAAATCCCTTTTTCAATTTAAAAATCCATAACTCTAATATAACTTTATTTAATTTAAAAACTTGTTAAAACTTTTTCCTAATTAATACTTGCTGTAAAACAGATCCAAACTTTAAAAATGAGAGATTTTTCGGAAATTGCAGTTTTGACCCAAAAGTTTCGAAATTTACACATGCAACCACACTAGAAGTTCAAAATCAACTTTTTCATGAAAACCCCTAAGAAATCTGAAATTCCACTTTACTGGATGCAGAAAATGAAGTTGAAAAGTCACTTTATGCAGAAATTTCGGAAATTACATAATTTACCCCAAAATCTCTAGATCTACACATTCAAGCCTACTAGAATTTCCAAATCAACTTTTTCTTACAAAAATTCTTTAAATCCGAAATTTTAGTTCAATAAATGCTGGAAAACAATTTTGAAAACATTTTTCGGACAGACTTTACAAAAATTACAGATTTGGCCCAAACTTTCGAAGATCTACACATGCAACCACAAAAAGTTAAAAATTTCACTTTCTTGAAAACCCCTTTTTGAAATCTGAAATTTTTAAGGCTTTTGGCCAATAAATGCTGTATCTAACCACTATCAACATAGATGATGCATGCAAGAACAAGAATTTAACAAGAACACTCATTTTTCCATTTTTCTTCAAAAAGCCCTAAATTTTCGAAATCTTCCCCAATCTTTTAAAATTTCATGAAAATCTTTTCAATACTACTGATGCCATTTAATTGCAGCAAGAAATCGGAATTTCTTACCTTAAAATCGAAGAAAGAAAAATAGCCGAAAGGGAGGGGGCTTTCAAGCACCGAAGTCCAACCAAGCCACCTTGATTGTGAAGGAAATGGTGTGAGCTTCAAGGAGGGAGGAGTTGTGATCTCCCGAGAGAAGGCAAGTGGTCTTGATGGTGTTCTTGGAGTAGTCCAAGGCAAGTGTTAAATAAGGAACTCTCATTTTAGATTTTGGGAATTTCTTTAAAATTGTGAAGTGAGGTGGAGAGAGGAGAGCCGATGATGGTGGTGATGGTTTCGGTGGAGAGAGGGGAGAGAGACAAGTAAGTGTAGATGTGTTGGAAGGAAAAGAGATGAAGGTGTCTCTTCATCTTACTAATGAGGGTGGAGTGTAGGATTAGGGAAAATGATGAGTGTTTTGCCAAGTGTAATGCATGCCTAATTACATATAATTTATTTATTTAATTTAAAGCACAACTTGCATCTTAACACACACACACACACATACACACAATTTCGGACATATATATATATATATATATATATATATATATATATATATATATATATATATATATATATATATATATATATATATATATATATATTCAAACGTATAATACAAGTATATATGTATGTATACGTATGCATGCATGTATGTACAAGTATATATATATATGTATATTATTCACGTAATTTACCAAGTTTCAACTAATTTATCAAATAAACAAGAATATGCAATTATTCACATAAACCACTTGATTCACGAAATTTCATAGTGTTTTAATTGACGCAAATTTAAATCATATAATCACACATATAAAAACGCATGTAATTATTCACGTAAGTAACATAATTAAATTCACGTAATGCATATAGTCATGTAATGATATTTCCTAAGGGATCTCGAGTTAGAAATATTAGTCTCGGGTTTTAGGATCTTTCGGGTTTTGGAAAGGTGGGGTGTTACAATCTCCCCCCCTTAAAGAAATTTTGTCCCCAAAATTGTTACCTGAACAACTCGGGGTATCGTTCGCGCATTTCTTCTTCTCGTTCCCACGTGGCTTCTTCGGGTTTATGGTTTTGCCAAAGGATCTTCACGAATTTAAGGTCTCGGTTTCGAAGGGTTTTGGTTTTGGAATCAAGTATTTGGGAGGGTTTCTCTTCGTAGGATAGGTTGGGGTTTAGTTCGACCGGTTCGGTTTTCAATACGTGGTCGGGGCTGCGAATGTATTTTCGAAGCATCGAAACGTGAAAGACATTGTGAAAATTGGATAAGTTGGGTGGTAAGGCGAGTCGGTAGGCGCGAGTACCAACTTTGTCGAGAATTTCGAATGGGCCAATAAATCGCGGTGCTAATTTTCCCTTTTTCCCAAATCGCATAATTCCTTTGAAAGGCGCCACTTTTAAGAATACGGGGTCTCCGACTTCGAATTCGAGATCTCTCCTTCGAGTATTGGCATAGCTTTGTTGCCGATCTTGGGCTATTCGCATTTTCTCTCGAATGCTTTTGATGATATCGACGGTTTGTTGGACTAGGTCGGGACCAAGGAATTTTCTTTCGCCGATTTCGTCCCAATGGAGCGGGGACCTACACTTGCGGCCGTAAAGGGCTTCGTAGGGTTCCATTCCAATTGACGAGTGAAAGCTATTGTTGTACGCAAATTCGATTAGTGGAAGACGGGATTCCCAATTTCCTCCAAAGTCGAGAATACAAGCGCGGAGAAGATCTTCTAGGGTTTTGATAGTTCGTTCGGATTGGCCGTCGGTTTGGGGGTGATAGGCGGTGCTGAATTTTAATCGCGTTCCAAGGGTTTCGTGTAAGCTTTTCCAAAATTTCGACGTAAATCGAGGGTCTCGGTCGGAAATAATTGAGGCGGGAACACCGTGGAGTCGGACTATCTCGCGGACGTATAGTTCGGTTAGTTTCTCTAAGCTAAACGTCGTTCGGATCGGAAGAAAGTGAGCTGTTTTGGTCAGTCGGTCAACGATCACCCAAATAGCGTCGGATCCTCTTTGGGTCTTCAGAAATCCTTGCACGAAGTCCATTGTGATAGCTTCCCATTTCCATTCCGGAATTAGGTTCGATTGAAGTAGTCCTCCGGGCCTTTGATGTTCCGCTTTGACTTGTTGGCACACTAAGCATTCGGCCACGAATCGGGCCACGTCTTTCTTCATTCCAGGCCACCAGTAGAGCTTTTTGAGGTCTTGGTACATTTTGGTTTCTCCGGGATGGCAAGTGTACGTGGTTTGGTGAGCTTTTGTTAAGATGAGTCGGCGAACATTTGGATCCTCGGGGACGTAAATGCGATCTTGGAATCGGACGAGACCATCTTTGGAAATTCGGAAGTTGGGATTTGATTCGAGGTTATCGCGAATTTTGAGGATTTGCGGATCGTGTTGTTGGCTTGATTTGATCGATTCTCCCAAGTTAGGTTGGACTATGAGGGCGTTGATCGATTTGCGGCTTAGTGCGTCGGCGACCACATTTGCTTTGCCGGGGTGGTAGAGTATCTCGCAGTCGTAATCTTTGACTAGTTCGAGCCATCTTCGTTGCCTCATGTTCAAGTCTTTTTGAGTGAAGAAATATTCCAGACTCTTGTGATCGGTGTAGATGGTACACTTTTCACCATAGAGGTAGTGTCGCCAGATTTTGAGTGCGAAAACGACGGCGGCTAGTTCGAGGTCGTGCGTTGGATAATTGCGTTCGTACTCTTTGAGTTGACGTGAGGCGTAGGCAATGACCTTTCCATTTTGCATAAGTATGGCGCCTAGACCTAATTTCGAAGCGTCGCTGTAGACTATGAATTCTCCGACTTTCTCCGGTAGTGCGAGAATTGGTGCCGATGTGAGTCGAGCTTTTAATTCGGTGAAACTGGCGTCGCATTCGGGAGTCCACTTATACTTGACGTCTTTTCGAGTTAATCGGGTGAGTGGAGAGGCAAGCTTCGAGAAATCCTTCACGAATTTGCGTAGTAGCCGGCTAGTCCAAGGAAACTTCGAATTTCCTTTGCGTTCTTCGGAATTGACCAATTTGACACGGCTTCTATCTTGCTGGGGTCAACGGAGACTCCTTGTTCTGAAACAATGTGACCAAGGAAAGTCACACTCGAAAGCTAGAACTCGCATTTGCTGAACTTGGCGTAAAGTTGATGCGATCGGAGGGTTTGGAGTACGGTACGAAGGTGAGACATATGATCTTCTTGGGTTTTGGAGTAGATGAGAATGTCGTCGATGAAGACAATCACGAACTGGTCCAAGTATTGATGAAAGACTCGGTTCATCAGGTCCATGAAAGCTGCGGGGGCGTTGGTTAAGCCGAAGGGCATGACAACGAATTCATAATGGCCATAACGGGTTCTGAAAGCGGTTTTGGGGATATCGGATTCTTTGATTTTGAGTTGGTGATAACCGGATCGGAGATCGATTTTCGAGAAGACCGATGAGCCTTGAAGTTGGTCGAAGAGATCATCGATTCGAGGAAGAGGGTATTTATTCTTGATTGTGACTTTGTTGAGTTCACGGTAATCGATGCAAAGGCGGAGGGATCCGTCTTTCTTTTTGACAAAGAGAACCGGTGCTCCCCACGGGGAATGGCTGGGTCGAACATAGCCTTTGTCGAGCAATTCTTGGACTTGGCCTTTCAGTTCCTTCAATTCCATCGGGGCCATGCGGTACGGTGCTTTGGAAATTGGCGTAGCACCGGGAATCAGATTGATTTCGAACTCGATTTCTCGGGCGGGCGGAAGTCCGGGAATGTCATCGGGAAATACGTCGGGAAATTCTTGGACAGCTCGAATGTTGGAAATTTGGGCTTTGGGGTCGGACTCGGATTTCAGAATATCCACTAGGTAGCCAGAATGACCCTTGTGAATGAGTTTGACTGCTTTGATTGCGGATATGATTGGAATCGAGGGTTTGGGTTGACCTCGGAATTTTAAGGTTTCGCCGTTCGGAAGAGGAAAAATGACCGTTTTCGAGGCACAGTCGATTTGGGCTTTGAATTTGGTTAACCAATCCATGCCTAGTATAACTTTGAAGTTTTGGATCGGTAAGAGGATTAGGTCGAAATTCATGGGTTGAGTATGAACTCGGATTGGGCAATTTATTATGACTAGGTTAGAGCACATTTCTTCGCCAGAGGGAATGAGAATTCGGTATTTGTAGTTTAATCGATTTGGTTCGAGATTTAAGTGCGCAATTATGTCTTTCGATATAAAGGAATGAGTAGAGCCGGAATCGATAAGAGCATAAATGGGTTCTTCGAGGATAAATATGGTACCTGCTATCATAGACGGGTCTTGCTCGATCTGTTCTTGAGTCATGGCGAACACTCGGCCGGGGACGTTCGGTGGGGGTTTCGGGCAGTCTTTCACCATGTGTCCGGGCTGATGGCATCGAAAACAACTCCTTGTTCCGTGTACGCATTCTCCGGAGTGACTTTTTCCACACTTTGGGCAGGTTGGCTTCGGCGGCGGTGGCGGTGGTCCGGTTGCTTGGCGAATGGGTTGCGTTCCTTTTCCTCGGAATGGACGGTTGCCAAAATTGCTCTTTTTCCATGGTCGTTGAGTAACTCCTTGTGGTCGGCGGCTGTTTTGAATGTCTCGTTCGTCTTGGGCAGCCATGAGTGCTTTGTCTACGAGTTGGCGGAAAGTTGAGGCGTCGGACATACGAATGTCTCGGCGGATTTCGGGTTGAAGGCCACGAATGAAATGGTTCTTCTTTTCTTCGGCGTCTCGAGCGATGAATGGGGCGTAGAGGCAGCCACGTTCGAAACGGCGGATGTACTCGATCATTGGTAATTCGCCTTGTCGGAGTTCGAGAAATTCTTTGAGTTTGTGGGCTCGCACGTCTTTCGAGAAATATTTTTCGAAAAATTGGACTTTGAAATCGGTCCATGGCAGAGTCTCGAGGTTTGTTCCTTCCTTGATTCCTTCCCACCAGTGACGAGCTTCATTTCGGAGGAGGAATATGGCACAGTGCACGCGGTCGCGGTCGGTCATTTGCATGTAGTCGTAGATGACTTCGAGAGATTTGATCCACTCTTCGGCTATAGTGGGGTCGGTTCCACCGTGAAATTCGGATGGGTTCATTCGGAGAAATCGTTCGTATATGGCTTGAGGCGCATTATTTTGAGGCGGGTTTTGGTTACGTTGGAGAAGTTGTTCGATTTGACGTTGGTGGTTTTGGGCTTGTTCACGGATTAAATTGAAGAGATTATTAATGGTTTGATTGGGATCTTGTGGTTCATCGGCGGGATTGCTCGGGTTTGCTCGGGTTATACGTCTCGCCATTATTTCTATATTAGTTATCATTAATAAGTAAAGCAAATAAAACACATAAAGAAAATAATACACATACGTTACCGGATGGTCCGAGTTTCGCGTCTGGAGTAGTCCTTAAGCCCGTGAAGTTCGTACGAGTATCTATGAACAATGCTCTGATACCACTCTCTGTAGCACCCCCCCTTCTAGACGGGCGATAAATCGAACCAGTTTATCGGAATATTTATTAAACTAGCGGAAGCAGAGGATCTCTTTGTAATTTTGGAAACATTGGAATGGGGTGAAAATGCAATTATTAAAAATATGTTCTTTTGGGTGTTGAAGGCTTTGCATTTTCGAAAACTTTGTTGGATTGATTTAGCCGAATACAAAGCTTGATTTAGAAATAAGTTTCGAAAGGAGGTTTCTCATTCAAGTGCTACATTCTCACTAAACATTTTTCGGTTCGAGAATAAATCAGAGTTCGGAAAGGTTATTTTTTGTGAATAATTCGAAGTTTTCTAACGAAGGCATGAGAATAGCAAATTACGAAACTTACTATATTAAAGTAGGAATTAAGTACGATTCATAATGAAAATGAGTTCAAAAGTACGAAAAGAGAAATGTTACGGTTTAGGGTTACACCACCAAAAGAAAATAACCAAAAGTCTAGCATCGTTCATAGGTCCTCGTACGTCTTCCAAAATCCCGGGCAAGACCTCGATCCACTACTCGATCCATCCCGGTTGAGGATTACTACTACCTGCAATTAAAAGACATCTATATGAGCCATAAAGCTCAGTAAGAAATCCGAGTATTATCAAACTTTGGAAATACGTTATATATAATATATAATATCGTATACCCGTTCTTACCCACAATCCGCACACAACACAAGGCAATCGGTCAAATCACATATCTCACGAAAACACATCATTTAATAAGATCACGTAATTATGCAAAATGACTAAAATGCCCTCTTTTGTGAAAATCATGAAAAACACATTTTTCGGTTTATCGGATCCGTGAAAGATTAATTTCTGTACCGGATAATAAACCTGTTACGAGCCCGTTTTCACTAAGTGGAATCAAACCACTACCACATCATCCTAGTTGGATACCGGCCCACTATATCCGAGTTGTTCATTACCGGATATTCCATTAACCTTTCAAATAAAATCATTTTTATGCAACTTTTCGAAATTATGCTTATGACCCACACATAACATCACAAATGTCAATCAAATGCCACAAATCCCACAAATACCACAATTTGCCACACATTTATGATTTGAGCAAAAATCTCAATTTCACACACATACACACAACCATACACGGCACACACACCATGCACAATCAGCACCCACACACTCACACATTTTCGGCACACACGCACATGCACAATCAACACATTAAACATCACTAATTATTCATCAAAGCAAGCTTAAGAACAAATACCCCCTTTTTACCTTTCATTTAATGGACTTATTACCACATCTAGGTAATAATCCATTTCAATCAATTTCCCACAGCCATTAAACACATCCAACAGAAATTAAAGTACCACAAATACCAAAATTCATCACTCATCACCATTAAGTCAAGAACATAAACATTAAAGCACAAAACATGTTAAATGGTATGCAAATTGTCCTAATTTCGAAATATTAGCAAACTAATTCCAAAAATTCTCAAATTAAATCTTAGAACTCCTACTGACTCAAATTCCAAAATTCTGAAATTATTTTAAATTTTCACAAAGTTTCGAATTTTCTTGAAATAAAAACTAAGAAAATCCCTTTTTCAATTTAAAAATCCATAACTCTAATATAACTTTAATTAATTTAAAAACTTGTTAAAACTTTTTCCTGATTAATACTTGCTGTAAAACAGATCCAAACTTTAAAAATGAGAGATTTTTCGGAAATTGCAGTTTTGACCCAAAAGTTTCGAAATTTACACATGCAACCACACTAGAAGTTCAAAATCAACTTTTTCATGAAAACCCCTAAGAAATCTGAAATTCCACTTTACTGGATGCAGAAAATGAAGTTGAAAAGTCACTTTATGCAGAAATTTCGGAAATTACATAATTTACCCCAAAATCTCTAGATCTACACATTCAAGCCTACTAGAATTTCCAAATCAACTTTTTCTTACAAAAATTCTTTAAATCCGAAATTTTAGTTCAATAAATGCTGGAAAACAATTTTGAAAACATTTTTCGGACAGACTTTACAAAAATTACAGATTTGGCCCAAACTTTCGAAGATCTACACATGCAACCACAAAAAGTTAAAAATTTCACTTTCTTGAAAACCCCTTTTTGAAATCTGAAATTTTTAAGGCTTTTGGCCAATAAATGCTGTATCTAACCACTATCAACATAGATGATGCATGCAAGAACAAGAATTTAACAAGAACACTCATTTTTCCATTTTTCTTCAAAAAGCCCTAAATTTTCGAAATCTTCCCCAATCTTTTAAAATTTCATGAAAATCTTTTCAATACTATTGATGCCATTTAATTGCAGCAAGAAATCGGAATTTCTTACCTTAAAATCGAAGAAAGAAAAATAGCCGAAAGGGAGGGGGCTTTCAAGCACCGAAGTCCAACCAAGCCACCTTGATTGTGAAGGAAATGGTGTGAGCTTCAAGGAGGGAGGAGTTGTGATCTCCCGAGAGAAGGCAAGTGGTCTTGATGGTGTTCTTGGAGTAGTCCAAGGCAAGTGTTAAATAAGGAACTCTCATTTTAGATTTTGGGAATTTCTTTAAAATTGTGAAGTGAGGTGGAGAGAGGAGAGCCGATGATGGCGGTGATGGTTTCGGTGGAGAGAGGGGAGAGAGACAAGTAAGTGTAGATGTGTTGGAAGGAAAAGAGATGAAGGTGTCTCTTCATCTTACTAATGAGGGTGGAGTGTAGGATTAGGGAAAATGATGAGTGTTTTGCCAAGTGTAATGCATGCCTAATTACATATAATTTATTTATTTAATTTAAAGCACAACTTGCATCTTAACACACACACACACATACACAATTTCGGACGTATAATACAAGTATATATGTATGTATACGTATGCATGCATGTATGTACGAGTATATATATATATATATATATATATATATATATATATATATATATATATATATATATATATATATATATATATATATTTATCAAATAAACAAGAATATGCAATTATTGACATAAACCACTTGATTCACGAAATTTCATAGTGTTTTAATTTACGCAAATTTAAATCATATAATCACACATATAAAAACGCATGTAATTATTCACGTAAGTAACATAATTAAATTCACGTAATGCATATAATCATGTAATGATATTTCCTAAGGGATCTCGAGTTAGAAATATTAGTCTCGGGTTTTAGGATCTTTCGGGTTTTGGAAAGGTGGGGTGTTACACAATAATGCTAAAACCATCAACCAAAAATTGTTGGAATAATTTTCTCGAACTTAACAGAATACCATGCTCGCTCTTTCATTTGTTGAATCCAATATGCAAAGAATTCTCTCATTGTAACTTTTTGTCTTCTCTTGGACGATGAAGTGATGTTATATTTTAGGGAAATATCATCTCTATATACATCTTCTGCGTTCGGAAACAATAGGGGATATTGCAATGGAAAATAAGCAAGGCTTAATGCAGATATACGTTGTAATAATCCATAATGTGTTTCCACTATAATGACTCTATCTGCATCAACTGAATCAAAATCACCAACTATGAGTGCAACTACTTCAGATGCAGTAGATAAATTATGTGATCTTCCGTTAAAACCTCTTTTTCCAATAAGTCATAGTTTCAAATCATGGAAGTTTGCATCTTCATATCTATCTCTAACCATGTGATAAGATTGTGCGTAAGGATTGCATTGATCATGCACGTCTTTGATATCATTAACAATAGAATCTCGCAGTGCAATGTTGCTTGATTCCATCATATTAAGAATATAAGATAATACATTGTAATAATTTAGTAAATTTATTTTTTTATAATTAAAGGCTTCATGGTGTACCTTACGATATGGGTCCTATTTGACACTTCGTTCTGAGTGTCAAATATATATAACTGGGCAAATTTTGGTGTGGAACCTTCTGTTGGAACTAAACTTCTACTTCTATGATATTTTTCACCGCATATTTACATTGAATGTTGGTGCTGCATTTCCATTATTTACTATATAATCTTTTTTTCCTCCCAGTGGTGTAAATGAAAACATCATATTGAATGCTCGAATGTTTTTGATGAAATATTTACTTTTGGCATCACGGTTGAAGAAAAGATTATTAAGAATTTCGGGACAATTTGTGAGAAGTGGGAGTTCAATATTTCCTTGATTACAACATAATGAGAATTTTGGGTTCTGTGTTTTACTTATGTGCTTATGTAGTCTTTCTACCACGTCACTGCACAATAATTTCATTCCCAAGTTGGATCACAAATTTCCAAATATTCCACATGTTCTAACAACATATATGATTAACAAATATAACAAGGGGCCATTTGATATACACCCCTAGAATGGAAAATATATAGGGATAAGTCCACCCCTAAAATTCTTTCTTTGAGATACCCCCTAGAGAGGCAAAAATACTATTTTGCCCTTATTTGTAATTTTCGCCCAACTGCATTCAGCATTTCTCCAACTGCATTCAGCATAATTGGAAACTGCATTCATCATTTCTCCAACTGCATTCAGCACAATAGGAAACTGCATTCAGCATTTTTGGACCTGCATTTATCATTTTTCAGATTTTTCAATAAAATATTATAAATTTTTATTTTTTTATTATTTTTATTTATTTTTAAATTACTTTTAATTATTGTTTTAATTATTATTTTGTTATTGTTTTTTAATTTTTTAATTTTTTAATTTTTTAATTTTTTTAATTTTTTAAATTTTTTAAATTTTTAAATTTTTTTGTTTTGTTAATTTTGTTAATATTTTTTTTTAAATATTTTTTTAATAAATTTCTAGTACATAAATTGACTACAGATGACTATAGTATAGTACATGTTCAATAGTCACATATAGTTATATATAATCATGTACATTTTTTTTCCTCCAAAGTTATATATATTGTCTTGTACCTTCTCTTCACCCGAGTCATATACAGTCATGTATAGTTATATATAGTCGACCGACTATGTAGACCGCTAATTATATACCAAAAAGAACTTCACCGACACCAACAACAAAAATCACAATTTAAATCTTGATATTATAAATCAACTTGTACAAATATAGATCGAAATACACAATTACATGCATATGTTCTTCAACAAAGAAAAAATCATCATAATCAATTAGTACCGAACAAAAAATTGGATATACACAATCATCAACATCACTGTACATCAGAAAAAACACATAGTTTATATATAACTATATATTACTACATGTTACGACATGTGACTATATATGACTATATATATATGACCACATGTAACTATATATGACTATATGTATATGACCACATGTGACTATATATAACTACATGTATATGACCACATGTGACTATATGAGTATAGTCATATATAGTGTAGTTTGTGGTATATAGCCTCAAATCCCACCTTTCAATACGACAACAACCCCGATCTCTCGACAAAAAAACTTATTACATAGAGGTTGTTAAACACGAAGACCTGTGACAAAAAAATCAAGTTAAATTTAAATATTTACATTATATATCAATTTATAATCAATAAATAATCAAATGCACAATCACATGCATATGTTACTATATGTTACTATATATTACTACACATTATTATATAGAACAATAGTAATTTGTAGTTTGACTATATTTTCCAAATTCATCTACAGGTTCAATCAAAATTTGGACACCTTCAAAGAAAAGACCAATCATTTCCATTAATTTACAATTTCAAACTCAGGAAACACAAATTAACAAAAGAATACTAATAATTAAATTGATTAACACAAAAATTGATGGGAAAAAAGAGAGCAACGAAACGAAAAAAAACCAACCACGATGCTTATAGCCTGCTATTTTGTGTATTAGATGTCAGCTTTGAAGATTTACTCAAAAAAAAGGTGTGAGCTTTGAAAATGATAACCTTTTTACTTTATTCCTTGCAGAATGCTTTATTTAAAAAAAAAAAAAAAGAACAAATCACAAAAACTTATCACAATCAAAATAATTACCCTCCCATGAGGATGAGTCAGCAAACCAAAGAATCACAACTTCGCACAAGACAAACAACCACCATTAATTTATGATTGATTCAGATCTAGTTTTTTTTTTTCTAACTGAAAACTAAATTTCTTTCTCCGGATGGAAGGAACCGGATCGCCGATCGAGTAGCAGGAGCGGTGGAGTTGCAGTGGATCTATCGACGGAAAATATGGTCGCCCCCGAATCTGAGGAGAGTCTCCTTTCGATTTCAATACGTGATTCTGAGGGGCATGGATTTGACGGCCAAGCACTAGATGGTGAAGCGGCGAGAGCGTCGGTGACTCCGACGGAGGAAGAGAGGGAACGCAGCGAGCGGCAGAAGAGAGGGCATTGTGAGAAAGAGAGGGCTAGGGTTTGGGGGAGTGGGGAGAGAACGATGAATGAATCGGGTAACAACGTGGTTCTAAAAACTAATTATATAAGGGTAAAATAGGTATTTCAAATTGTCTAGGGGGGTCTGTCAAATTAAGATTAGAATTTGGGTTTTTGACTAGAACAAAAAAAATCTATTGGACCTCCTCATATATATTTTCAAAACTAGGGAGTTATCTCACATTCTCCCATATAACAATTAATGATAAACAATGTAATACAAAGATTTTTATATCATACTGTTGTCATTTGAAAGTGGCATAAATTCTTCAAAATCCTGATCTTCAACTTCTAGGTTGACATCAACTGCGTTTTTTTTAATAAAGCAAATGTATTAATACTGAATTTAAATCTGTTAAATAATTGAATGCAAAAACATGATTCTACTAATATAAGAAACAATTTACTTGGTATATCGTTTTGTGAAGTCTCATTATCTGTAATTGGTGTAATTATACTTTCACCATCCCATCAACTTCAAAATCTTGAAATACAAACATATAACTTTAGAAAATAATTTTGTAATTGAAAAAAATAAATATTGTATTTGTATTAACAAAAGAAAAATAATTAAGAATAGTGAAACTATGTATGTTATTTTACCTAAAATATCATATTGACGATTAGTTGTGCATTCATTATTAGTGTCGTCTATATTGCATATAGATTGATACAATCTTTTATTGTCCTTTCCGATTGAACATAGCGCTTGATCTTGTTTGACAAATAAAACAACAATGAATTATGTATCTAATGTTTGAAGATAACCATCACGAAAAATAATACTAAAAACATTGAAGAGAATTTAACAATTCATAAAAAAAAAAGAACAACAAACAAAGCCTGCTCAACGTACAAGAAGCTGGTAATCACGATCTCCCCTAACTTGTGAAGAACTCGATGGTGGAGAATTTTTTTTTTCAGTTGAGATTTTTTTGGATCCAGACAACCACATTCTTATGTGAACCAATTAATAACGTGACTTTATGGAGGAGATTGATATTAAAAAAAGGATTCCACAATTTTGATTACCTTTAACTAACCTTTTTACTCAAGTAACTCAAGAGTCTTAGACTTTTGGTCTACTTATGTTATATATCCCGTTTTTACGTTTCTATATATATATAAGCCCCTATATAATTTCGAATGGCCGCAAAAGTCCCCTATTATAAAAATTAGTACATACCCCCTATATTGTTTTTAACAAAACACATCGCCCCTTAATATTAAAATGGGCAGTTGACTTACATAAAATGACTACGTTACCCTGATGAATATATATACTATAAACAAAATTCAGAAAAACAAAAGAAAAACAAAAAAATAAAAATAAAAGAAAGAGAGAAAAAAATATATAATGTTCTTCTTCCCCGTCAAAACACCCCCGCCATCAGCCGACGACCGTCACCAGCCAAAGACCACCTTCTATCAGACCTGCCCCTTCCACAACACAGGCACTTGCAGTCTAGGATTCGCGCCCACATGATCCAACCCATGAATCGAAGAACGAGAGATAATTGATTGCAATGGTGAGAAGCTTGCGAATCGAAGAAAAATGGATGAGGTTGAAAAGAGGGGAAGCGAATTGCAATAAAGTGTGTGTACATGTGTGTGTGTGTGTGTTTTGTGTTTTTTTCACGATTACGTACTCCATTTCGCAAACTAAATCACGGACAACCAAATTATCGTGGGCGGATTGTAGGGATTATGCTTCTCAATTTTGGAATGGTGAGACTTTTAATATTGTTGGATGGTGAGGAAGAGGGCCTTTCTAAAAACATTAGGGACTGGATTAAAAAACATGAAGACTTTCATTTTGGGCTTGTAATTTTGCGGTGAATTTGTAATTTGTGGAATATATTTTTAAAGGATATTTTGGTCTTTTATGGTCCAAAAACAAATTCCCAATCGCACAAACCACGAGTGTATGTCACGTCGAGCTCAGAGGGTCTTTATTGCCTTCGACTATTTTTCACAGGGGTGTTTGTGCTAATTTATTTAATAGGAGGTTTTTTCAGTAATTCAAGATTACATAGGGGTGGATTTTGCAAAAAAAAAATATATATATATATATATAATAAACAAAATTCAATATGTAGAAAAAAATATAATAAGAAAATAAACTATGACCTTCGTATAAATATAGCACTATGAAAATACATTTGATATTTAAACTACATTATTAAGCTATGTTGATTTATTATTTTTATTTTTCTTATTACACAATTGACACTAGCTAATTGATGATATTATTTTGTTAGAAGACGTATAATAGGAAATACAAAAAAATTAAGAAACAAAAAACGATTAAAATTAGTAGATAGATAGATAGTTTCTTATAACAATTTAATGAACAATTTTTTCTCAAAAAATAAAAATTAAGAATTGAAGAACAGTTTTGGCATCAAGCTGCAAGCCTAGCTAAAACCCCAACAAGAGGCGCATTATTCGCGGTAGAAGGCTCAGCCTGCTGGTAATTATCTCTAGCGTCTGTGTACTGATCACTCCGATCGGGCCCACCGACTATTGCACCGGTCAGCACATTAGGGTTTTCTTGGTTGTTATGGAACCACTCTTCGAAACCTTCTTGGCAACTCATTGGCCTCGAGTCTTTCTTTATCGACACAATTGATGCTCCTCTGTGGTGAACCTGTTTCGGATAGTTTGACCCGAATCCAACCATATAACTCATATTCTTCGGGTTTGAACCTAACATGTAATCCACTTGAGATTTGGCAAAAGCCATTAGGTCATTCGGTCCGACTATCCCGCTGGCGCATTGGATGTTTTTGTGTGTTTTAGATAGATAATCGGCATAGGCTGTGATGATGAATGATGCGCTCGTGACGTACTGAAGATTACTCCATTGGAGAAACCACAGAAGCCCGCCGCTCGTCCTCTGAACATTGCTATATCCTTTCTGTATGCAATTGCAAATATATTGCTCTGCGAAGTTCTTCATTTGACCCAAGTTTCCATTTTCGGAAAACTTCCCCTCTAGGATTCTCTGAAATCAATTTCAATGAATTAATTAATTTCACTTTTCAAGCTAAACAAAAATAATTAATTACATTTCGACCTCGATCGTTACTATATCTTAATTAGTGCTCTTTTGCACCTCATCACGAGTTTTACACTTGTTCTCTAGTAGTTAAAAGTTGGTGAATGTTTTTAACCGGATGTGGTCACTTGACTTTTTGTTGACAGTTGATTTCTAAACTGGTAAAATAGTTTGCAGGTCCGTGGATGTAGGGTATGATTGTATCCGAGTTACATTAAAAAAAAAAAGAACCGGTGACATTTTAAAACATACAAATAAATTAAACGACAAGGTGCAATATATATTACCTTTGCAATTAGGACTTGAGCGCCAACAAATTTGTCATCCCAAGAAAACATAGTTCTTGTGCCACCTGAATTTGAAGACCTATTGATGAATTCCAGGTAAGTGTTGTCGTTAGTAGCTCTTTGTAGCCATGCAGCTGCCCACAAAAGTTCATCCTGCCACACAAAAACACACACATATATATATATATATATATATATATATATATATATATATATATATATATATATATATATATATATATATATATATATATATATATATATATATATATATATATATATATATATATATACGGCCACTGAAATGCTGTTTTGGTACTGACCACCTTGTCTTGACGCAAATTCAAATAACTGCCATTTTTTAATTTGCAATTAGTTACCTCCTAATGTTTAATGTCACTCATCAACTTAATTTTGGTTGTACAATATTTTAATTTAAGTTTACATAAAATTACTTTATTTTTGATCTTTTTTTTTTTTGCAAATATCCATAACACAAAAACAGAGAGAGAGAGAGAGAGAGAGAGAGAGAGAGAGAGAGAGAGAGAGAGAGAGAGAGAGAGAGAGAGAGAGAGAGAGAGAGATGCCTGTTTTGCATGGATGAGAAGTTGGGCCGAATAAGCAGGGCTTGACTTCTTGAAAGCAATAGAGGCGGCCGCAAAAGCAGCGGCAGTTTCACCGGCAAGGTCGGCTCCGGGATTATGGTCATCAATCTTGTAAACAGTCCTCGGCGTAGTCATATCTTCAGGCCTCTGCCAGCAAGCATGATCTGAGCCCCCATCCCCAACTTCACCGTACAATACATTAGGCTCTGGATGGGCCTTCATCATATAATCAGTTCCCCATTTTACGGCTTTCAAAGCGTTCCAATACTCATTTCTCGCCTTCAAATTATTCCCGAATTCCACCACACTCCATGCAAGCATCGTCACCGTATACGCCATCGGAAACCCGAATTTCACGTTGTCCCCTGCGTCGTAGTATCCTCCCACCAGGTCAATCTGCATGACAAAATTAATATGAATACCATCCAACCGAGGGAATATTGTAATATCGAAATTTTACCTATAACCGCCTAGCTATTTCAATACATTTAGGCCTCATTTGGTTATCAAGATAAGATTAGCCAAGATAGATTAAATAATCTAATGAAACCGAATTGTATTATTGAACCTTGTAAGATCCAATAAAAAAACATGCCTAATAGGCAAGATAAGCCATGATAACATAATATTTGCGAGTCGACCCTGCAATTCGTTGAGGATACCAAACATCAAACGTAGTCCAATTATTTAGTTAATCATGGCTAATCTCCCCAACTAAACGAGGCCTTACTAGATTATTAAACAACTAATCGACTATGACACATGCATGTGTTATCGATCAGCCGGTTCACCACGACCCTTATTAACCGTCAACGTAAACATACTACATGAAATAAACATATGACAGGGGGAAAATAGCTAGTGCGTGTATTTTATCTCAAGAATTCAAAATATAATATTGAAAAATAATTAGGGTTACGCAACGCACGTACCCCGCCCGTTTTGCCATCGTGAAGGGCGGAATCTCCTCGCCACTGGACCCTTTGGTCAGGGGGCAACTTCCCTGATCTCTGTGCTTCATAGAACAACAAAGATTTTGTTAGTGCTTCTCCATACTCTCTAGACTTAGCTATATGAACTTGAACTAGCAAACATAAACCAAATGCTAAGATACACAAATTATTAGACATAATTAATTAATGCTTTCGGAGTTTAATTTGCTTGACAAGATCGAGTTGTATGGATAGTTCTTGATTTATAGTAAATAAGACTGAAAAAAAGATAAGGTAACAAGTTAACTGAGAGTGAATACATTTTGCCTTAGGTGAAAGGGGTGAATCTCCAATTCAGATTTTTGTGTAATTAAGAGGAATTTTTGAGTGTTTTGAAGTTGGTATATGAATGGACTGATGAATAGTTCGATGTTAATTAATCCTATAGTTTGGAAAATTTGACTAATTTATGTTGGTAAAAATCATTTATTATTGATACAATCATTAACTTAATTAATCCTATAGTTTGATTTGACCGACTCATGCTGGTTAAAAACATTTATTGATCGTTTATATTTTGTTATATGAGTATGTGATGGAAATTAAAGATCATTATTATTTTCCCCTTTAACTTCTTTTGTTTTTTAATGTTTTTTAATGGTCTTAATGTTAATTTTTCTATATATTTTTGTGGTGCTTGAATTTTTTATTGATATTATATATGTATGTAGATATTTTGTGATGATAAATTTTTGTACATTTGAGTTGAACAATTTCATTTAACAATGAAATCTAGAAGTATAATATCTTTGGTCATTATAATTTATGACTCAATTATATTATTATTTTCTTGCGATGTCGATAATTTAATACCATTTTTTTTTGTCCATATTCTTTAATACTTCAAGTATTTCTATATCATCATATATAATTTTGGGGGTAATTACAGTTTTGGTCCCCCAAGTTTGCACGTTTTTCACTTTCGGTCCCCCACTTACCGCCGTCAACAAATTACACATTAATGTTGTCACATTTTAACACATTTAGTCCCTCAGTCTGTTTGACCGTTAAGTAGTAACGGTCAACGGTTGAATTTGGGGTTTTTCTTTGAGAAAATTACAATAAGACCCCTGTATTCTTTCAACATACTCTAAAAACCTCTAAAATTTTATTCAACCATAATTTTTAACCCCAATTTCATCAATTAACCAATTTTAACCAATGAACCCGATTTTTCAAAATTGAGTAATCCGACGTTGACTTTCTTTTTAACTCGGTTGACTATTTTTTCGAGTGATCTGTTTTTGCCGCTGTTGACAAATGTTGAATGTCGGGTTAACAACGTTGACATTTTTTTTCTTGATTTTTATTTTATTTTTATTTAAATTGTTGAGTAATTGGAAAAATATAATTTAAAAAAAAAATCAAAGCTGATAATTGACGAGAAAATAATATCATAAAAAAAGTCAAAATGAAGAAAAAAGGAAAAAGTCAACGCATCTCAATCAGGGAAAAAAATTAAGACAAAAAAAAAGATAAAAATTAACGACCGGTGGTAGCCCCAAAAACCGTTGTACTAGAGTGGTTATCTCATTCCAAATTACTCCGCACATGCTTAATTCATCTTCTTTATATTTTTTTCGGAAAAAAATTGGGATGCACTGGCGGTTCCACGAAGAAAAAAATGAGGGGAACAAATTATGGATTTTAGAAATTTTTAAATTGTATTTAGGCCCTAGAATTTTAGATAAAAACTTTGTTAGAAGTTTGTAAATTTAATATTACGATACTAGATATTAATATAGTATTATTATTGTGTTATACAATAATTGTGTTGATAGGAAAAAAAGTCACACGAAAAAGTTCATAAAAAATCAAGAAAAAAAAAGTCAACATTGTTAATCGAGAATACAATGTCGATGAACGGCGTCAAAATCAATATTAAATAAAAAAGTCAATGCTGATAAAAAATGTAAAAACAACGGTCAACGGTTTGCGGTAATGGTGGTAAAAATCGGGGTCGTTTGTCAAAATTGAATAAATGATGAAATTGGGGTTAAATTAGGGTTGAATAAAATTTTAGGGGTTTTTAGAATATTTTAAAACAATGCAGGGGTCTGAGTGCAATTTTTATCTATGAAAAATCCCAAATTCAACCATAATTCAACAGTTGACCATTACTTCTTGACGGTCAAACTGACGGATGGACTAAATATGTTAAAATGTGACAACATTAGTGTGTATTTTGTTAACGGCGGTAAATGGGGGACCAAAAGTGAAAAACGTGCAAACTTGGGGGACCAAAACTGTAATTATCCCATAACGTTGGATATCATGTTTTTTGTGATACTATTATTATTTTTTTTTACTTGTACTTCTCTTTCTTTCGATTTGTCCAATCTCAATTGTAACACTCGGCGTTCTCGATAGCCTAGTTGTCTATTTTTTCTCACGTCACATTTGCTTGGAGTTTGTGAATTATGTGCAAATTTAATTAGTTGTTTTTTCAATTTGCTTTATTTGCTATTTATGTGAAATTATGTGACTAATTTGCATTATATGTCTACATGAATATTTTTGATTTTATTCTCTATTTGTGCAACTAAAATGTATTTCATGTGTTTAATATAATTGAACACGTGAACTTATGTGATCTACGCGGATTTAATTTTAGTAACATAAGAATTTATTTTATCACAGTACTATAAAGTTTATATGCTTAATTGATAGTAATCTCATCTCTTTAAATTGGCTATGATTGTATGTGTTGCATGCATACATATTTCATGTGTATTTCTACCTGGCTTTTCATTTGGCATTTTTTTAAGATAACTTAAATGAAATTGCCAAGAAGTCCCTCTAGATTATTTCAAGTTTCTCCAAATTGCAAAAAGACCCCTCTTCCTACTTACTCATTAAGATAGCAAGCATCGAAGACTCTATAAATACCCACCTCTTATTCACAATTCTCTACACCAAAAACATTCTTTAATCCTAAAGTTCAAGATCAAAGTCTACTTCCTTCTTCGTCTTCTTCTCGTTTTTTTCATTAATTCCTAGCTAGTATAGTTCTTCATCTCCAAAAGGAGATTCTTCAACCAAGAAGAGTAAGCAAATCTTTGTTCTTTGTTCTTTGTTTCTTTCTTCAATTTTCGAAAATCCCCTAAGAGCTTTCTCTAATTTTTGAATTTCTTGAAGGATTCTCTAGTGGGTTGCAAATATCCACAAAGTTCTTCAAATTTTGAAAAGATCCTAAGGTAAGAATCATGGAATTCTTGCTACATAAAACTAACATCAATAGTACTTCCTTCTCTTTTCTTTTGAAAAACTCCCATTTTTGATTGTTTGAAAAAATCGAAAGTTTTATGAAAAAAAGTGCTCATAGTATGTTATATTATATGTTTAGTCTCATGCATGTTAAGATCCATGCTTCCATTATTGATCTTTGATGAGAAAAATGATGATGATGTTTTGAATGTTTAATTTCATGTTTAAAGCTTTGCATGTGAGAATCTAACTCTTGATTCTTGATTCTTGAAAGAAAATAGAAGATTAGTAAGAAACCAAAAATTTGATGATGATATGCTATGAAATTAGTTATCCTTATGTTATAATCATTGCATGTTAATATTATTGATGTACTAGTTGTGATTTTACATGTTTAAGGTTTGGATTTGAAGCAAATAAGTTTATTGAGTCTAGAATTTTGAAATAGATTGTTTATTAAAATTACATTTTTTTTATATGTGCATAGATCTGTATATGTTATGGTCATATTCATATGTGGCTTGTAATGTTTGGAATAGAAATAAATAAGTTATGAATTATTTACCAAAATTGTACAAAATCAGAGTCAGTTTAGAATAAGTAATGAAATCTAATGTTTTCATCTTTCAAATTTAGTGACTCCACTTGGAATAAAACCCCAACTTAGAGGGTGTTTGGCTAAGCTTATTTTAAACAGCTGATAAGCTCATACGTCTAATAAAATGTTTTAAGAGCTGATAAGCTGTTACGTCTTATTTTTAGGACTAATTTTTTGAGTGTTTGGATAATGAGCTTATTTCCTATTTTTACTCATTATAAGATTTTAAATAAAAAGGTGGGGTAGAGGTATTTTAAAAAAAAATCTTATTTGCTCTCCAACAGCTTATTTTAAAAAATATTAAGATCTTTTTGTAAAAAAATACCAAACACTTTGGAAGAGCTTATAAGCACTAAAACATCTTATAAGCTCCTTTTAACATCTTATAAGCTTAGCCAAACACCCTCTTAGAGGAATCATTTAACATAATATTTGGCAGTACTTGATATAGTAGATAATTTATAAGAAATGTTTGAAGTCCCCTCCCATGTTCTGAGTTTTAAACTGCACTACTGCGTACCATTTTACTTATTTATCCTAATTTCCTAAGGATTTTTTAAAACTGATTTTCTGGGGCATATAAGACTCATAATAGTATATGGAGTTAATATTTCAAAAGGATTGGATGAATCGGTAAAACGAAATGAATTTTTAAAGTCACTCCTTCTGTTCAGATTTCAAAACTGTACCACCTTAGAAATTTATTTATATCTTTTATTCGGATGGTGATTTTTGTAAACTGTTTCTCAGTGGTTTTAAAGACATGTAAATGATTGTTTTGTAAACATTTCTAAGGCGTTTGATTTTTGGTGCAAGAGAAATGATTTTTTCAATTTTAGAATACCAAAACTGTTGGATTTTCTTAAGATGACTATTTTTATTAAAGTATGATTTCTGATCATGGTTCTAATATCTGAGGTAGGAAAGATATGTTAGTAATGAAGGTGAAACCTCTAAGTTATGGCCTAATAATCTAAGTCTATGTATCATTTTGCATGTCCTAAGAAAGAATTATAGTCAACTAGCCTAGAACTGTGTTATGAATCAAGTGCAAGATTTAGAAAAAAATGATTAATTTATTTCCATGATAAGTTAGAATACTTGATTTTTTTCATATATTATGATATGCGGTACTTTTGAAATAAAGATGCATGTGTTAAGTGATTAGAGTAAAGTAATGCCATATGTGATAATTTTCATAATTCATGATATGACTGATATTGATATGTTATGAATGGCATGGTTATATGATTATGTGATTATAATATGGTTAAAGTTGAAGAATGCCCTTCTTGATGCTACTATGTGATATTAAATGGTTATGTGTACTTCTGAAATGAAATGTAAAACAAAAGTGTTATGTTCTATATGATTATGTGCTCAGTGATTTGATTGAAGATGTGAAGTACATATGATTTCGTACTTGTTACTTTAATGCTTGTTTATGTGACAGTAAAGATAAATAGATCATGTAAACTTTGATGTAATTCATTATTAAGTTTAAAATGCATAAAACATGATTTTTCAAAGTTAAAAATGTTTGAAAATTGGTTGTGGATCTAGGTGAATAAGTAAGGGATATCGGGGGGCTGGTATTCCGTTAGTGGTTGATAGTTGGGGTCCACATAGGGACCTGTCCACGTAGGGACTGATTCACATAGGAAGTGAGATTATAAACCACTAATTTGGCTATGGTAAAGTTATAGCCGTGACTATAGTAAAGTTATAGGTCACAAGCTCCAAAATACACGGTTTATTGCGGAACAACACGATTGTTTTTCAAAACGGGCCCAATGTTTTCTCAAGAAAAGTTTTAAAAGTTTAAAGTCTCATTTTCATGCATATTGCATATTAAAGTAAAGAAAAGAAGGGTGTTAAGTACCCGACTTTCGAAATAATATGAAAGGATGTGAAGTATCCTTGAAAGATTTAAAGGTAAAGTAAATGTAAGGTATAGTAAGTGTAAGTTTGAATGAGCGTAAGTTAATTATGTGTTCATGTATATATATTATATATATAAGGCTTTTTTTCAAAACCTTGTTATTACTTACGGATTCTTACTGACTCTTTTTAAAAGCTCATATAGATGTTATCTTTGTGTAGGTAACTCATGATCCGAATCCGAGGACAAAGTTGAACCAAGTTTGGGGAAAGCCGAGGGATCGAGCTGCATGGAATTTATATGATTTTAATAAACTTTCGTTTTGGTACTTAAATCTTTTTAGTGTATTGTAATCCGTAGTATTTAAATATGTAATTGGTAAACAATTTTAACCCTTATGTATAATATAATGTTTTCCGTCTAGTCTTGTTATTTTCTGATGTTGTTTGCTTCCGAATTCATTATTCGAAGCAAGAAAAGGTTTAAAGGAAAACGTGGAAGCAAATAAAGAGTGAAATTGTTTTGACTAAATCTATGAAGTGTTCAACTTCAAGGTTTTTTCAAGAAAGATTTTTATCGAACGAAAAATGAAACGAACCACTTCAAATATTTTCAAACTAGAGAAAACTTTACCACCTTTCTCTGGAACTTTATTTTGAAAAACAAAACCGTATTTTTAAAAGGTCTTCCGCTGCAACTAAATAAAAAAATATTTATACCATTTTCTGGTATAGAGTGTAAAGTAAATGGGGTGCTACATCAATTATCTCATTGCTTTTTAGAAGAAAAAATAAACAAAATAATAATGTCTTTGTTTCATTTTTTTTCCGGTTAGTCATTATATTGCCTCAACAATGGCTTTTAATTAGTTTTTTATCCTCATTTGTTGATAGTACATTGTTATATGTTGTTTGGAACAATAAAATCATTTTAAGCATATGCTTTTTTATTGCTATGATAATTAATTATATTAATAATTGACTTATTTTATTTGTGTTAAAACTAATTCTTCATGAAACGGTATTTACCTACACGCATTGTAAGATTGTTTTTGTTTCAATGAAATCAATAATAATTCATCATTTACTATCAATTTAAGATATTTACTAATTGGAAATAACATAAATATTCATTTTCCTCAACAATGTTTTGCACTTCCTCAACAATGTTTTGCACATAGCAACATAAATTAGCTACGTTCATGCGCTAAATAAGATAAAAATAGAAGAAATAATCGAAGAATTAAACATGCATGAAAGTAGAAAAAGAGGTTCGAATTACCACATAGGGTTCCAACAAAATCCTAGAATAAAAACTTAGCTACTCATGTTCTTAACGAAAAGCATAATAAAAATACGGAAAAACATAAAAGCTATGAATAAAAATCAAAGAGGAGAACTAGGATGAAGATTCGTCAAGTCTTCGTCTTCGTTCTTGTGTTCCTTGATCGCGTGTAGAAAGATGAAGAATAAAAACTCAGATAAACGATAAAAAGGTCCAAGATCCCCCTAATTGTGTGCTTTTGGCCTTTAAATAGGGTGCAAAAAATATAATAGGGCGGGTTTCCTTGTGTAATTAAACTTCCTTCACTACGCCCCTACGCCCATCCGGACGGCCGTGTGAGATTAGGCTTTAAAATCCGGACGGCCGTCCGGTCTTCAATTCTTCAGAATTCTGGTTTTTTCACTTTTGGCCCACTTTTTCTCTGAATTTGCAGTTTTCACCCCAAAAGTTGCCAATTCTTCAATTTGCACCTAAAATACAAATAATAGCCCTTTTAAGCACCAATTATCATTAAAACACACCAAAAGCTCCAATTAAAAGGTACAATTAAGTGTATAAATATACACTTAACACACCCCCAAACTTGAACTTTTGCTTGTCTTCAAGTAAAATAAAATAAAATAGCACCAAACACGACTATACATCTCATTACATAGATCGATTGGTCAACTTCGTGTTTTCAGAACTTGTAATTATGATGATAATTCCTAAGTATTCGCAAGCTTAACATTCAACGGCACTTAGTCACTCGTTATTACCAAAAACCACAAATCATACAATTGCTTCAAGTATCCAATATTTGCAAGTTAAAGATAGAAAGAATTTGTACTTTCATGCATATATTTGACTCCAAACACTCACCGAATTATTTTACTCAACTAATATTGAACAATAAGCTATTGGGATCATTGGGACTTTGTGGCTTTCAATTGTTAGGCTCTTTGGTCCGAGGTAGGTAATATGAGAATGTGTGGCTAATTTTCTTGAATTGAGGTGATTACGCCAAAATTTGAAAGATAGGTGTTTGAAACAATGAATTCACCTCTAGGGACTTTAATAAACTCGATTCTCCAAAATTCACATGTCAACACTTTTACCTTGAGGCAATGGATCGAGTTTTCAACACAATTCATCCACTAGTCCTTATTTCTCCCTTCTAATCTATTCTTCTTCTTCTTTTTCTCTGTTGTTTTTTTTTTTTTTTTTTTTTTTTTTTTTTTCCAATCGAGGAATTTAGATATATATATAAAGATGCACATATATATCTATTTCTCTTTTTATCTATTTTTTTTTCTTTTTTTTTTTTTTCGAAGAAGAAGAAAGATCTTATAAAACATTTCGACCGAAATCCAAGGGATAATTATTCAAAAATCTCCACTTTTCTACCTTCTACATATTGGCTAAAAGAAAGAACACCTTTTCTCTCCGAGGCTCAAATCAAGGTTCTAAGGATAAAAATTTAAAGGTAGGCTTGAAAGGCTCAAACGGTTCAAAGAAGGCCCAAATCACGTACTACCCAACACTTCGTTTCATAAATGTCCTAAGGTGAGATTTAAAACCGAACAAAGCATGATTTAGCACAAATAAATTCCAAATTTAAAATACAAAACATTCAACCAAAGCAATGCACAAGGTGTGATTCCTAGCAATAATTCACTTCTACGTTCCGTTGAATCGAAAGCTAAACGTATATCTAATCCTTATCACATAAAGCAAGCAATTTCATCATCAAACATTGACCATCTCCCATCATTATAATTCATCGATGCATCGAACAATTTTTTTTTTTTTTCAAAGCAAAAAAATAAAATAAAACGGAAATAACAAAACGCAAATAAAGCATGCAAACTAAAAAAATTAAAACACAAATAAAGCGCACATAAAATAAAACAAGTAGTTAACCACCCCCAAACTTAAAATTCACATTGCCCTCAATGTGATTCGCCCGAAGTTTAAGGATAGAAAACACCTGTTTAAGCGTCGGGACCATCGTTGGGTCGCTCACCAACTCCACCTTGCGCATGAGCATCACCATCCTCTTCATCATCCGAAAATTCGGGTACCGGCTCAAGAATCGGTGCGGGTAACGGAGCCGGTTCTTCGCACTCGGGGTTGCCGCATGCCAAATGGCGCACAATGGCTTGGAGCATCTTCCCCGACCACCGTTGGAGGGATTCAATCGTGCTCACCTTGTGCTCCACCGTGGCAAGCCGATTTCTCGTGATCACCAATTCTCGCTGCATTCTTCTTTGAAATCGCCGGTCCGAACTTGTACTTGGACCCTCGGGTGGAGCTAGTGGTTGGGTATCGACAAGTTGCTCGCCATCTTGGATGGGTGCCTTGTATTGTCATGCCGCGAGATTATTCATTGGCTTCCGAATTTGTGTGAGAATATCCGTCGGTTTGGTTGGGACCTTCGCCTTCTTGCATAGACCGGTAACGAGGTAAGGGAAATAAAACCCCTTGGAGTTGTTGACCATGGAGGTCCAAAATCGGTCGGATATGATTACGCCAATGTTGATCGGTGTGCCCTTGAGAATGTAGTAAGCAAGGGCGCACCGTTCGGGATCCACGTGAGTCCACGAGCGGGTGGGAATGAGGTTGGCAAAAATGAACGTAAGGCACGCCTTGCCTATTTGGTGAATGCATTTCCACTCCAACTCGTACGTTTCTTCGGTTGAGAGGTTTGACCAAATGGGGGGTCCATCGCACAACACCTCGGCGATTTGATCTCGTGTGACCGCAAGTTGCAATTGCCCCCAATTGAATGGCGTCGTGTGTCGGAGGTGATAAAAAGAGTTGATTGCGTAAGGATTCCAATCGACCTGCTTGCCTCGAACCGTGCTCGAGTTCCGATCCGTTGTGAGGAGGATACGGTTGTTGGCGTAGAACTCGCGGACTAATGATAAGTTGATTGACCCCTCCGGTTCCAATAGTGCTTGCCAACCTCGTCGTAGAAATTCTTGGTGCAACGGTGCGAATTGTGGAAGGGTGATCTCATAGGCACGCTCCGTCACTAGTTTCTTCACTTTTTGCTTTTCGAAACGAGCGCTAGCGCCTTCGACACAAAAAGAATCGTCGTCGGGGGTCGGAATTTGGTCGGTTTTCTTGCCCTTCCCCTTGCCTTTTGAAGTGCCTTCGCCTTGAGAAGTGCCCTCCCCGTCACGTCCTCGTTTCCCCATACTTTGAGAATGCTTGTGAAGGAGATTTGGAATGAATTGGTGTGCAAAATTTCCCCCAAACTTGACTTGGGCAATTCGTCGAACACCTTGTGGGCGTTCTTGGTGGAATGGGGTTTTGGAGAAATTTGCAACTTGCTTGAAGCCTCCCTGCACAAATCAACAAGAATCCACCAAGATTAAGTAGTATGTGTGTGTAGTTGGTGAATTTATGGTGAAATTTGTCAAAGAAAAGTGAAATTTGTGAAAGAGGGGGTTAGGGTTCGAATTGGGAGAGAAGGGGGGATTAGAATTGTGAGAATTGTGGGTTGGAAAAACCCTTTTAATCTGCCCCGTGTTTTCACTCTCGGACGGCCGTGCGGGATTTTGGCCTAAAATCCGCACGACCGTGCCAAAAGCCGAATTTGGGCAGTAGACCTTTCAAATCTCGGACGGCCGTGCGGGATTTTGGCCTAAAATCCGCACGGCCGCACCAATTGGCCAATTTGGACAGAAGCTCATCGGAAATCTCACACGGCCGTGTGAGATTCCTGCCTTTTCCTTGCACGGCCGTGTGAATAATTGCAATTAGATCCCTGTAAAATAAAAACTTCTAATTAGTGCCCCTGAAACTTTTTTTTTCTTTTTTTTTTAAATAAAATAAAATAAAAGCAAAACTAAAAATTTAAAATAACATAAAATAAATAAAAAAAGAACGAAAGCTAGGGTTGCCTCCCGAGAAGCGCTAAGTTTACAGTCTTCAGCCGGACTTTGTCTGCTTCTTTCTTCAAGCTAACGTGACCGAAGTCACTTGGCGATTGAATTCCCCTCCATGTTAATGCTTGAGGCGTTGTCCATTGACCTTGAACGATTTTTCGGTCTCGGGGTCCAATACTTCGACTGCGCCATGCGGAAATACGTCGAGTATAGTAAACGGTCCAGACCATCTTGACTTGAGTTTTCCCGGAAACAACTTTAGACGGGAGTTGTAGAGGAGAACCAATTGCCCCTTTTGAAATTCTCGATGCAATATCTTGTTATCGTGCCAACGCTTGGTTTTCTCCTTGTATATACGATTGCTTTCATACGCATTCAATCTCAATTCATCGAGCTCGTTGAGTTGCAGCATTCGTTTATCCTTGCACGCTTCAATATCAAAATTCAGCTTTTTAATTGCCCAAAACGCATTATGCTCCAATTCAACCGGTAGATGACACGCCTTGCCGTAAATCAAACGAAACGGTGTCATCCCAAGTGGAGTTTTGTAAGCCGTACGATATGCCCAAAGTGCATCATCCAATTTTCTCGACCAATCTTTCCGGGTAGGACTCACAACCTTTTCGAGGATGTTTTTGATTTCACGATTCGTTACCTCGGCTTGCCCGTTCGTCTGAGGGTGGTATGCCAATGCGACCTTGTGCTTTACTCCATACTTGGCCAAGAGTGCTTCGAATTGTTTATTGCAAAAGTGAGTGCCTCCATCACTAATAATTGCTCGTGGTGTTCCAAAACAAGTGAAAATCTGTCTTTTTAAGAAAGCACAAACCACTGCATAATCATTAGTAGGAAAGGCGGCCGCCTCAACCCATTTAGATACATAATCGACGGCCACTAAGATGTATAGGTTATTGAATGATGGGACAAAAGGCCCCATAAAATCTATCCCCCATACATCAAAGGGCTCTACTTCGATCATTGTATTTAATGGGAGTTCGTGCCTCCTTGAAATATTACCAACTCGCTGGCATCTATCACAACTTGAAACAAAATTATAGCAATCTTTAAACAAAGTTGGCCAAAAGAAACCTGATTGAAGCACCTTTCTCGCCGTGCGCTCTCCTCCATAATGTCCCGCATAATCCGAGCCATGGCAGTGGAAGAGTATATCTCCTTGCTCGCTTTCCGGTACACATCTTCGAATGACTAAATCGCTGCATTGTCTAAACAGAAAGGGTTCTTCCCAAAAGTAGAAATTCACATCGTGTAAAAACTTTTTTCGTTGATGAAAAGTGAGCTCGGGTGGTAGTACATGGCTAACTAAATAATTCACAAAATCCGCATACCATGGTACTTCTTGATTATTAATAACAAGCAATTGTTCATCCGGAAAATTTTCATTAATGCAAATTGGATCTTTGACTTCCGTTTCTAGCCTAGATAAATGATCGGCTACTTGGTTTTCGCTACCCTTACGGTCACGAATTTCCAAGTCGAACTCTTGCAACAATAACACCCACCTAATAAGTCTAGGTTTTGCCTCTTTCTTTTCTATCAAATATTTCAAAGCCGAGTGATCCGTGAAGACAATGACTTTGGTGCCAATAAGATATGATATAAATTTTTCGAATGCAAAAACAACTGCTAGCAATTCTTTTTCAGTGGTGGTATAATTCAATTGTGCACCATTGAGAGTTTTACTAGCATAGTAAATTGAATGAAAAATTTTATTCTTTCTTTGACCCAACACGACACCTACCGCAAAATCGCTGGCATCACACATAAGCTCAAAAGGTTCATTCCAATCGGGCACAACAATAAGAGGGGCAGTTACTAACCTTGTTTTCAAGTCGTCGAAGGCTTTGAGGCATTCGTCATTGAAATCGAATTTGACGTCCTTCTCCAACAAATTGCACAATGGTTTGGCTACCTTGGAGAAATCTTTGATGAACCGCCTATAGAATCCCGCATGTCCCAAGAAACTTCGAATTCCCTTTACGGAAATTGGTGGCGGTAGTTTCTCGATTGTCTCGATTTTTGCTCGATCGACTTCTAACCCCTTCTTTGACACCTTGTGTCCTAGCACAATCCCCTCTTGCACCATAAAGTGGCACTTTTCCCAGTTGAGCACCAAGTTTGTCTCTTCACACCTGCGAAGAACCTTAGCCAGTATTTGGAGACAAGTGTCATACGTATCACCGAAGACAGAAAAATCATCCATAAAAATTTCAAGACCACATTCAACCATGTCCGTAAAAATTGCCATCATACAACGTTGAAAAGTGGCAGGAGCATTGCACAAACCAAAAGGCATACGTCTAAAAGCAAAGGTACCAAAAGGACAAGTAAAAGTGGTTTTGTCTTGATCCTCGGGAGCTATGGCAATTTGGTTATAACCGGAATACCCATCTAAAAAACAATAAAATTCTTGACAAGCTAGCTTATCAAGCATTTGATCAATAAAGGGCAACGGGAAGTGATCTTTTCGAGTGGCTTTATTCAATTTTCTATAATCCATGCAAATTCGCCAACCCGTTACTGTCCGAGAAGGGATTAATTCATTTTTTTCGTTTTTTATAACACTCATTCCCCCCTTTTTGGGTACACATTGTACCGGACTAACCCATGCACTATCGGAAATAGGAAAAATAATACCTGCGTCTAGCCACTTGATGATTTCTTTCTTCACAACTTCCTTCATGATGGGGTTCAATCGCCTCTGTTGTTCCATCGAAGATTTATGGCTCTCCTCCAATATGATCTTGTGCATGCAAAAAGTTGGACTTATGCCCTTGATGTCGGCAATTGTCCATCCAAGTGCTAGCTTGTGCTCTCGCAAGACCTCCAAAAGTCTCTTTTCCTGTAGACCTGTCAAAGATGAAGAAATAATAACAGGTAAGGTCTCATGAGCTCCAAGATACATATATTTTAAATGAGATGGTAAAACTTTAAGCTCAAGTTTCGGAGGTTCGATCACTGAAGGCTTAAAAGTGACAGATAACGGGATCTCCGTCTCCAAACTCTCAAAGCGTGGTCTTGACAGCGGCTTTGCCGAATCCAACCAACATAATTGTTCCGTCACTTCTTCTTCTTCAAATGATGTTCCTACACACAAAGATGCTTCCAACGGATCCGCAATTAAAGGTTCAACAAAATCAAAATTCAATTGGTCTAACACATCAAAAGCAAAGCATTCATCAACCTCTTGAGGGTGTTTCATTGTACGGAAAACATCAAATTTAATCGTTTCATCCCCCAAAGACATAGATAAAATTCCGTTATACACATCAATTATAGTTCTACCCGTTCTCAAAAAAGGTCTTCCCAAAATCAAGGGAATTTCTTTATCTTCTTCCATATCAAGAACTACAAAATCTGCAGGAAAGATGAATTTATCTAATTTAACTAACACATCCTCTACTATTCCTTTTGGGTATATGAGTGATCTTTCGGCTAACTGTAAAGTCACAGATACCAATTTTATATCTCCTAATCCCAAACTTTGAAAAACCGAGAAAGGCATGAGATTAATGCTCGCACATAAATCTATGAGAGATTTTGCGAAGAACTTACCTCCGATAGCGACTGGAATCGTAAACTTAGCCGGGTCTCCGAGCTTTGGTGGAATGGGGCGAGTAAGAATGGCACTGCATTGTTCGGTTAAAGCTATCATCTCATGTTCACCGAATTTTCGTTTCTTTGATACCATGTCTTTCAAAAATTTCACCCAATGAGGCATTAGTTCAAGTGCTCGAGTAAAAGGAATATTAATATGTAATTCATTCAATTGCTCAAGAAAACTTTTGTAATACGACTCCTTTTTCGCCTTTATCTGGCGTTGAGGATAAGGTACCTGAGGGGTCGGCTTAGGCGCAACGACCCTTTTCTCACCTGGTGGATCTGTCAGCGTCTCCGCTTCTTTTTCTTGTTGCTCCTCCCCATCCTTGCTTGTTGCCTTCTTTGCCACTTCTTCTAGTTGTCTTCCATTCCTCAAACTAACGGCTTTGCATTGTTCGTTGGTGCTCTTTCGAGGGTCTTCCGTATTTGACGGTAGTGTACCGGCTGGCCTCGCGTTCAATTGGGTTGCAAATTGGCCCATCTGTGTTTCCAGATTCCGAATGGATGCTTGGGTGGTCGTCATAAATTGGGCCAAGATATTTGCGAGGTCTCCGCCTTGAGGTGGTGCTTGAGGCGGATTTTGGAATCCGGGCGCTGGTCGTGAATAATTAGGCGGTTGGCCTTGAGGTGGTGCTTGCCTTTGCCCTTGCTGATTTCCTCCCCACCCAAAGTTAGGGTGATCCTTCCATCCCGGATTATACGTGTTGGAGTACGGGTTCCTCTGTTGTCGGTTGGCGTCATGCACATAATTTAGCGACTCCGTTTCGTCTACGCTTTGATCGGGAGCTTGCACTGCATGGACTTGTTGAGTCTGCAATGCCGCTACTTGCTTTGATAGCTTCTCCAATTGGGCCGTGATTGCAGTGACACCGTCTAACTCCAAAATTCCTCCCGTCTTGACTACTCCGCTGTTCGACCGGTCCGATGCCCGCATGTATTTATTTCTGGCGATTCGCTCTAAGAGTTCGTATGCTTCGTCGTAGGTTAAAATCATGAACATACCTCCAGCTGCAGAGTCGAGCACGGTTCTCGAGTTGTCTTGCAATCCATCGTAAAATATTTGCAGTTGGCGCCACTCTTGCAGTCCGTGATTCGGGCACCTCCTTACTAACTGTTTGAACCGCTCCCACGTCTCGAATAGTGCTTCACCGGCTTCTTGTATGAAATTTTGAATTTCTCTCCGGATTCTCTCAGTTTTTGTTGGGGAGTTGTATGTGTTCATGAAAAGTTGTGCTAGCTGGGCCCAAGACGAGATGGAATGCGGTGCGCGAGTTTGTAACCATTCTCGGGCTGCGCCTTGTAAGGAGTGCTTGAACAGGCGGAGTTGCAGTGCTTCGGGCGTTACTCCGTTCATCTTGTGCGAATCACACGTCTCGAGAAAGTTGACCAAGTGGAGATGTGGATCTTCGTGAGCCAATCCGCTGAATAATCCATTGTTTTGGAGCATAGTGAGGAGTCCCGCTCGAATTTCGAAATTGTTGGCTTCAATGGGGGGCTGCTGGATGCTTGATTGAAACCCATTGAGCGTTGGAACGGTATACTCATGCAGTGCTCGTTGACGAGGTGGTGGATTAATTAGCAGACGTTGGTTTTGCTCGTTGACGATTTCTCCTGCCGCATTCGGTGGACGCCTTTGGTCACCCTCCCCACGATTAATCTCTTCTTCCATCGTTGCGGGAGTGTTTTGAGCTAATCGTTGATTCCTCCTAGCTTGTCTGAACGTTCGCTCAATTTCAGGATCGAGAGGTAGCAAGCTCGTATCGTGTCCTCTTCGCATAAAAGGTACCTAAAACAAAATAAATAAAAAAAAAAATAATTAAAAAAAATAAAAAAAATTGGCTGAAGTAAGAAAAATTGCTCAAATTTAATATTAGGATAAATAAATAATTTAGCCGTATTCCCCGGCAACGGCGCCAAAAACTTGTTGGGTGCTAAATACCAACACGCAAGTGTACGTATCGCAAACAAGTAGTAAAGTAGACTCGTGAGAGTCGGATGTCGATCCCACAGGGAATACGCAAATTATTTAATCCTAAGTACCAAATCTTAACAATTACGATTTTTATCCAGCCTACGTAGGGTTGTCAATTTAATTAACTAAATAAATTAAACTAATTAAGAAAGCAAGTAATCACGAGAAAATATCAATATAAAACGGATCTAGGATTTTATCTTCCCCCTATGCGATAATTCTTCACCCAATTAATCTCCTATCATGCAAGTTACGATTCTCGATTATTAACCCAAGACACGAAATTATTCATAACCAGCTGTCGCTGCGTTATAAGCCTATTATTCATAAAAGATTCACTATATGTCTATGCAAACCTAGTACAAATAAAGCATTAAATAACAAGTCTCGTAAACGGCTACCTAAGGTATTATCTGTATGTCTACGATAATACATGCAATCAACACACACATTCGGTGAAAAACTACTCGAAGGCTCTTCTATCCCTGTTCTAATTATTAAAACGATCTGTCAATCAATTCTAACAATAACACATAGCAACATAAATTAGCTACGTTCATGCGCTAAATAAGATCAAAATAGAAGAAATAATCGAAGAATTAAACTTGCATGAAAGTAGAAAAAGAGGTTCGAATTACCACATAGGGTTCCAACAAAATCCTAGAATAAAAACTTAGCTACTCATGTTCTTAACGAAAAGCATAATAAAAATACGGAAAAACATAAAAGCTATGAATAAAAATCAAAGAGGAGAACTAGGATGAAGATTCGTCAAGTCTTCGTCTTCGTTCTTGTGTTCCTTGATCGCGTGTAGAAAGATGAAGAATAAAAACTCAGATAAACGATAAAAAGGTCCAAGATCCCCCTAATTGTGTGCTTTCGGCCTTTAAATAGGGTGCAAAAAATATAATAGGGCGGGTTTCCTTGTGTAATTAAACTTCCTTCACTGCGCCCCTACGCCCATCCGGACGGCCGTGTGAGATTAGGCTTTAAAATCCGGACGGCCGTCCGGTCTTCAATTCTTCAGAATTCTGGTTTTTTCACTTTTGGCCCACTTTTTCTCTGAATTTGCAGTTTTCACCCCAAAAGTTGCCAATTCTTCAATTTGCACCTAAAATACAAATAATAGCCTTTTTAAGCACCAATTATCATTAAAACACACCAAAAGCTCCAATTAAAAGGTACAATTAAGTGTATAAATATACACTTAACACTTAGACTAGGTTGAGAACATCTCATGACAATTTTCATATGATAATACTTCTGTCAGTTGTAATTAAGCATAATAGCCCTTATATAATAAGTGAGTTTTTTTTAACTTGAAACAACTTTTTTTGTATTTGTATTTATTATTTTATTTTGGAGAAGTTGTTTTTTCGGTCTTAAAGAGGGTGTGTGTGATGATGCTACACCCAGTTATAATAACTGGGTGTCTAATAGCTGCCACCTCTCTTTTCAATTCAATTGGTTTTAAGGTTTTTTATTTATTTATTATCTTTTAACACATTATTCCTCAAATATTCTCTACTATATCTTTTTTTTTTCTATACTTCCAACAATACCACTCTTTTTCTCCGTCTCCGACTATCCTGTTTTTTCTCACCAATTCCGGTAACACTTATATTTTTTCTCTCACAAAGAATCGATATCTTCCTCTCTTCCGTTGAAGAGTGATGTCATGCAATTTTACATGAATATAGAATTTGTGATTAATCCTAATATTTTTTCATTGGGGAAATATTTTTTATTTTAATTTCTATTGTAAATAATATAGAAAAATGGTTCTTGCTATCCCCACACTTTGTAGTGGTTGTAACTCCAACGTAAGTCCTTTGTAACTTCCGGTGGATTACACATATATAAATGAGAATCTCCCCTCCCCTAAACATCCATAATTATCTCTCTACGTTTGTCTCTCTTGTTGTTCATTTGTGTTCTCTCTTTCTCCTCTCTCAATTATTATTATTTACGTTCTTATGTATTTTCACAATCACAAACCAAAGATCCAGATTAAATAGGCTATTTTACAACACGTTATCAGCACGAAGTGCTCGCCGTTATCGTGGAAAGACAATCGTTCGTAGAGCGAGGATACTCGAAGAATTTGAGGTGCTTGTGGAAAGGTAATTGTTCGCGGGACAAGGTTACTGGAGAACTTGTGATCCGGGTTTGTATGTGAAGCGGTAATCTCGAAAGAATGTATAATATTCTTCGTAATATTTGTTTTTAAGCGTTTCAAATAAACTTTAATCTCCTTGCAATTTTAATTATGTAAGAGATGCATGATAGATCTATTCAATGGTATGAAATATATAGAGTATATGTTATGTTCAAGTCAGTACTTCATTTATACCATGGATCATTTGAAAATATGATTTGCTTGGTAATCTTTATTCTATGAATAGTGTGATGAAAATGTCTTCCTATTTCATATAATAATTGTTGTAGGCATGTGAAATGATATCTTATTATTGGGAAAAAATATTGGGTGTTCAAGTATGAAATATCGTCATGAATTTGGCCGTCTAAATCATGCTATGTGATTCTCTGTATTTTGCGATATATGATGATGTCAATGTTTAAGATTCAAAGTGATGAAATCGGGTTATATATTCTTTTGTCTCATGCTCTCTACGTATTATCGCTTATGCACAATGTGATTGTATGCATTTTTCATGGATCTGTTTAGTTAATTGGTAATAAATTATCTCAGTAATTTCAAACTAGTTCATGGAATTTGTATGAGTTATATATACATGATAATTATGATTTATATCATGGCAAGTTATACATTTTTATTATCTTTTATACCAATACTATTGAGTATGTTATGTCTTTGATGTTTGGCAAATTTTCATTGTCTTAATTACATGAAGACTTTGGACTATCTCTAATAGAGAATTCTATTCAATTGGTCCATTATTTATCTGTTATATGTAATTTTGTGATATAAGTGAGATTAAAAATATTAGGTTCTCTGTTATGGTTTATCTTATGAAATCCATGAATGTGTATGAACATGTGGTGTATGAATTACTAGACTGGAAGTTCTAATAAGTTAAAATATTCATGAAATTGTTTATGAAGGTTAAATTTCCATAAAACACTAATACTCCATACTATATTGATTCAAAACGAAACACATGAGCAAGCTCAAGTACACCCATCTTAACGTATCTGGTAAAAATTGTATGAGGTGAAAAATGGATGTTCAGATCCACCTGCTTAGTATGAAACTGAGAATAGCTGTCCAGCGCAATTTGCTAAGTAAAGTCCAGATCAAGAGACACTTAGACGAAGTCCTTTGTTTGAACTATATTCATCAATAGAAATTCTCATAAATTATGGAATTATACTCGCTTATCGTTTTGATCACCAATACACTATATTATTGCCTGAAGTAAGGGACATGTGAATTCTATCATAGTTCATGTAAAATCAGAATCATATTAAAAATATTGATACATGTTATATATGTAGCGGATATGGACATTGGTCACACACCTGTAGTGCGATGAACGTCGTTACTGGAGTTGTAACTAATAATGCACCTGTTAGAGTACGTGACCAACAAGCCAACTTGTGGCTGTGGATTTTTCCATTTATCATTGTAATAAATAAACCTTTTTCGTATTTATGATAAAAACACTTTTTTCGTATTTATAATAAATAAACCTTATTTATTATTATAGTAAATAAACCTTTTATCTTTGTCCCTTTGTCATAAGCATAGATATAGTCCTTACAGTTATTACATGTACTAGTAATTGATCGTTAGGATCGTGAGATATTTACTTTAGTATTATAACTGTTAAACGTGTTCCTAGTCGAAGGGTTACGCCACCAATGAGGATATCGGCCTTTCCCATTAAGAGACTAGCACTTAGTGTATGTGTACTGCATCTCATCAGTAAACGGTATTGTGATATCGGCATACATAAGTGAGTGCGCGTAAGTTGACGAGTTCACTGAACTCCCTCACCCTAGAAATCTCTAAGTGGTTCTCAATAATCGAGTAGAGATATCTATGGTATAGTTGTACACCATTAGTCCTTATGACCTAGACATCACCGTGACTTCACTAGAGGACCAGGTGTATCGTGACCTGTCCCTGATTTCCACCGAGGACCACCCCAAGGGCCATTGTTCGTGCAGTCCGAAATCTAGTGGGAGGTATGTGCATTGTAGTCGGGGATTCGATCGCTAGAATAGTCTTGGATGTCCTGTGTGTTCTCATAGTTTGTAATCTCTAAGTCTCTGGCCAGAGCTGACTAAGTGATGATTAGAGAATTCGATTCTCTAAGTCATGCACATAACGATTACAACACTTAGAACGACCGCACAGTCATTGAACTACTAAGGAGGTCTCGATGAACCAATGCCTCTAGTTCAATCCGGACATATGAATCGAAGCGATCGTACTGTACGCTAACTATATCAAAAGGTTCAAGCAGGCCCTTCATCTGTATCTAGGGAATCATGACGCGTAGTTGTTGGAGTAGGTGACCAACAAGCCAACATGTGGCTGTGGTCTTTCGTATTTATTATTGTAATAAACGAACCTTTATTCGTATTAATGATAAAACACCTTGGCATTCTATATCTTTGTCCCTTTGTCACAAGCATATATATAGTCCTTACAGTTATTACAAGTACTAGTAATTGATCGTTAGGATCGTGAGATATTTACTCAAGTATTATAACTGTTAAACGTGTTCCTAGTCGAAGGGTTACGCCACTAATGAGGATATCGGCCTTTCCCATTAAGACTAGCACTTAGTGTATGTGTACTGCATCTCATCAGTAAACGGTATTGTGATATCGGCATGCATAAGTGGGTGCTCGTAAGTTGACGAGTTCACTGAACTCCCTCACCCTAGAAATCTCTAAGTGGTTCCCAATAATCGAGTAGAGATATCTATGGTATAGTTGTACACCATTAGTCCTTATGACCTAGACATCACCGTGACTTCACTAGAGGACCAGCTGTATCGTGACCTGTCCCTGAGTTCCACCGAGGACCATCCCAAGGGCCAGTGTTCGTGCTGTCCGAAATCTAGTGGGAGGTCTGTGCATTGTAGTCGGGGATTCCATCGCTAGAATAGTCTTGGATGTCCTGTGTGTTCTGAAAGTTTGTAATCATTCTAAGTCTCTGGCCAGAGCTGACTAAGTGATGATTAGAGAATTCGATTCTCTAAGTCATGCACGTGACGATTACAACACTTGGAACGATCGCACCGTCATCGAACATATAAAGAGGTCTCGATGAACCAATGCCTCTAGTTCGATCGGGACATATGAATCGAAGGGACCGTACGGTACGTTAGCTATATCTGAAGGTTCTTGCAGACACTTCATTTGTATCTAGGGAATCATGACGCGTAGTTGCTAGACGCCAATCTTGATTCGTTGGGTGATTAAGGTGAAACGAGCTTCATCTTAATCGTAACTCTAAGGGACGAGTTTTGACCACAAAGGGTTGTGGACCCACGGCTAGCTTACACCTGAACCATCGAGGGTCACACTGCTCGTGCACATGAGATCTTTGAATAAACGGTCAGAGATAAAATAGTTTATCTTTGCATAATTGGAAGTCAATACGATTGAGTCCAACATTCGTAATTTGGAATTATGAATGAGAATAAGAAAAGGAAAAGAATAGGCGAACGTGTTAGTGAACTTTCTAAATCGGGAAATTTCCAAATTTAGAAAGTGCACTGAACTAGGGTTTCCACTTTTGGAAAGTTGGAAAATGAAAGATGGCACTCGTAATGACGAGGATATTATAATGATTCCGAAAATGTAATTGTTGCAATTTTCCGATCATTGGATTGAGAGAAACGAGCAAGTAAAAGTACTAGCGAACTTAAGCTGTTGGGCCCGGTCCAACTTAAGCCCGCTAGGGTTTTATGCAAGACAGTATACATACAAGATTTATAGGTCTTGCAAACACAAGTGAAAACCCTAACCCTAGCAGCCGTCCACCTCTCTCTCTCGGCCACTCTCTCCGCGGCCGCCACCGCGCTGCCGTCGCTCCTCCGTCGCCGGAATCGGCCATCTATTGGCCGATCCCTTTCGGTACTCTTTCTTCTTTCTCTTTCTTCCGTTAATTCTAACTATTACGTGTCTAGTGCCACGTGTTTAGTAGATCGAAGTATACGAGGTGAAATCCGAGAGGAGGAAGAACAAAGATCGAGGAATCGAGGAGCAGCGCACGACCCGAAGCCGCACGCTGCCCCACGCGCCGCCCCGGAAGACCGCGCGTGAGATTCACGCGCCGCCGTGGCCGTTTCACCGCTGCTGCCGCTGCACCGCTGCTGCCCCGATTGTACGGATTGGTTTCCGTAGCAATCTCGACTTGCTAAGCGCTCCTACCTCACGCTTCAAGAGGTAAACACACGAATCCCTTGATTCGATTCGTTTACGTTTAAACTATATTTTCATGTTTGCTTTCGTATGATTTTAATTGATTATGTGTAATCGTTTTAATCGTTGCAAGCATGTTATTTGGTTTAAACGCGAGCATGTTAATTGATTTAAATTCGGTTAAATTATTTAGCATGTATGTTGTTTTTAATTTCGCTGGAAGCGCAAAGGTACGCAATTAATTGATTTTAATTTGTCGGGCATGTGCTTGTGTGCTTTAAAGTCGTTTAAATCACATAAAATTTTTGTTTTCCGCTGCGTATGCGTGCCCGAAACCCAACAGTGGTATCAGAGCTCGTTGCGTAATTAATTGCGTTGTATAATATGCTATGATTTTATGCATGTTCGATTTATTAAAGTAGTGATTGTCGTATTATGTAATTGGGAGTTTTCGTAAGTTTAAAATATTTTTGAAATATTGTTTAGAATTTTTCCAGCTTTAAAATTGTTTGAAATCGGAAAATCGGATCTGAAATTGTTTTTTAAAACGTCGGTTTTTGTTGTTCGGATCGAACCGGTCGAACCGGCCGGTTCGATGGTTGTGTGCGATTTAGTTGACCGAATCCACGTGGATTCGGGTTGGTCAGACCGGTTCCCGGTCCGACTGACCCGGCCCACTGATTTGGGTCAGCTGGACCGGACAGAACCGGACCGCTTGGGTCCGAACCGGTCAGACCGGTTGGGCCGAACCGGTTCACTGAAAAAAAAAAAAATAAATAAATAAATATTTTATTTCAGATTTCTAAAATTAAACTTAAAACAAATTGATTTTAATTTTTGGAAAATTATTTTCAATTAATCCCAATTAGATAATTGGATCGACGATCATCTATTTTAGTAAATAGGTGTTAGATTAATTAATTAATTTAAATTGTTAAATTGATTTCAATTAATAGAACACATATATAATATTGATTATAGTTCAACTTAATTAGTAGTACCTCAACATTATTTGAATGATTTATGCTAGTTGAGGTTCTATAATTATTTTGAAAACCCGATAATTAATTATGTAATTAGGTCGTATGTTACTCTTAGGACAATATGCGTTTCCATATACCTTTAGAGAACATAGATGTAGGAATCACATAGACCAATCCGAACCTTCTGATGAGATAAAAATTTTAATAAAATCCCTCATTCTTATTTAATTAAGAATCATTTCAAGCTATAAAGAAAAACCCAATCTGTTGAGTTATTTCTTTCCTTCTGCCAACGGTTGGATTATGTGTAGCCCTTTGCTGTAGTGCAGTAAGCCGTGTTAGCGGGGAGTGCTATGGTAGAGTAAGCTGTAATTCAATTGACATATTGATGAAGGTAGCCATAGAAAAGGGTTATGTTGGATTAACGTGGTCGGCTAGATTAACTAGGGACTGCATTAGTTTGGCATAATCAAGTTCTATGAGCATCTTTGATTGGTAGGTTAGACTTGACACACGACGATTTTGATATTCGCGAGATTAACTTAGGTCATTATCAAGTGTGAGGAAAATTAATTTAGGGTCATATTGTGGATATGATTGATTGTGATCTACCTTTGGGCAAATATAATCGGGCTAGATTAACTACGGGTTATATTTGTCTATTGGACCTAAAGCCCATTAAGAAAAATCAGTTTTCTCGTTTGTCTACTAGAGGGAAGTAGAACTCGATAAAATTAGTGGGAGAACAATTAAATAACATAAGTCCAAACATTTAATTGTAACAATCATTTAATAATCATGTCTAAGAATCCCATAATGTCAATCCTCGACAATAAACTCAATGGCCCTAATTACCTAGATTGGTTAAGTAGTCTTAAGCTTGTGCTAACTGTTGAGGGGCGTCTCTATGTTTTGAACGAGAGGCTTCCCGCCACTATACGTGCCACAACGACTGATGCTGAAAAGAAAACTTATGAAGTTTGGAAGAAAGATGACACTCATGCTAGGTGCTATATGATAGCCGCCATGGAGCCCGCGCTTGCGAGGAAATATGAGTCTCACATGCATGCTTTCGATATAAAGTCTGTTGGGTGCTAAATACCAAAACGCAAGTGTACGTATCGCAAACAAGTAGTAAAGTAGACTCGTGAGAGTCGGATGTCGATCCCACAGGGAATACGCAAATTATTTAATCCTAAGTACCAAATCCTAACAATTGTGATTTTTATCCAGCCTACGCAGGGTTGTCAAATTAATTAACTAAATAAATTAAACTAATTAAGAACGCAAGTAAACACAAGAAAATATCAATAATAAACGGATCTAGGATTCTATCTTCCCCCTATGCGATAATTCTTCACCCAATTAATCTCCTATTGTGCAAGTTACGATTCCCGATTATTAACCCAAGACACGAAATTATTCATAACCAGCTGTCGCTGCGCTATAAACCTATTATTCATAAAAGATTCACTATATGTCTATGCAAACCTAGTATAAATAAAGCATTAAATAACAAGTCTCGACAACGGCTACCTAAGGTATTATCTGTATGTCTACGATAATACATGCAATCAACACACGCATTCGGTGAAAAACTACTCGAAGGCTCTTCTATCCCTGTTCTAATTATTAAAACGATCTGTCAATCAATTCTAACAATAACAAATAGCAACATAAGTTAGCTACGCTCATGCACTAAATACGATCAAGATAGAAGAAATAATCGAAGAATTAAACTTGCATAAAAGTAGAAAAATAGGTTCGAATTACCACATAGGGTTCCAATAAAATCCTAGAATAAAACCTTAGCTACTCATGTTCGTTACGAAAAGCATAATAAAAATACGAAAATTCATAAAAATCAGAAAAGAAAAGGAAAAAGGTAAACTAGGATGAAGAGTCGTCAAGTCTTCGTCTTCGTTCTCTTGCTCCTCGATTGCGTGTAGAAAAGATGAAAAATAAAAACTAAAGAAAAAGATAAAAGATAAAAAAGATTCATCTAATTGTGTGCTTGTGGCCTTTAAATAGGGTGCAAAAATATAATAGGGCGGGTTTCCTTGTGTAATTAAAATTCCTTCACTGCGCCCCTACGACCATCCGGACGGCCGTGTGAGATTTTGAACTAAAATCCGCACGGCCGTGCGGTCTTTTAATTCTCCAGAATTCTGCTTTTTTCACTTTTGGCCCACTTTTTCTCCGAAATTGCAGTTTTCACCCCAAAAGTTGCCAATTCTTCAATTTGCACCTAAAATACAAATAATAACCAAATTAAGCACCAATTATCCTAAAAACACATCAAAAGCTCCAATTAAAAGATATAATTAAGTGTATAAATATACACTTAACACACCCCCAAACTTGAACTTTTGCTTGTCCTCAAGTAAAATCAAATTAATAGCACAAAACAAAACCATACATCTCATTACATAGATCGATGGGTCAACTTTGCGTTTTCAGAACTTGCAATTATGATGACAATTCATAGGTATTCGCAAGCTTAACATTCAACGGCACGTAGTCACTCACTATTACCAAAAACCACAAGTCATACAATTGCTTCAAGTATCCAATATTTGCAAGTTAAAGATAGAAAGAATTTATACTTACATGCATATATTTGACTCCAAATACTCACCAAATTATTTTACTCAACTAATATTGAACAATGAGCTATTGGGATCATTGGGGCTTTGTGGCTTTCAATTGTTAGGCTCTTTGGTCCGAGGTAGGTAATATGGGAATGTGTGGCTAATTTTCTTGAATTGAGGTGATTACGCCAAAAATTGAAAGATAGGCGTTGAAACAATGAATTCACCTCTAGGGACTTAAATAAACTCGGTTCTCCAAAATTCACACGTCAACACTTTTGCTTTTGAGTCAATGGATCGAGTTTTCAACACACTTCAACACTAGTCCTTATTTCTCCCTTCTAATCTGTTCTTCTTCTTCTTTTTCTCTTTTCTCTTTTTTTTTTTTTTTTTTTTTTTTTTTTGAATCGAAGAATTTAGATATATATATAAAGATGCACATATATATATCCATAGTTTTTTTTTCTTTTTTTTTTTTTTTTTTCGAAGAAGAAGAAAGATTTTATAAGAATTTTCGATCGACCTCCAAGGGATAATTATTCAAAAATCTCCACTTTTTCTACCTTCTACATATTGGCTAAAAGAAAGAACACCTTTTCTCCGAGGCTCAAATCAAGGTTCTAAGGATAATTTGACAAAAATGGTAGGCTTGAAAGGCTCAAACGGTTCAAAGAAGGCCCAAATCATATCCCAAATTACTTACTACCAACACTTCGTATCGTAAATGTCCTAAGGTGAGATTTAAAACCGAACAAAGCATGATTGAGTACAAATAAATTCCAAATTTAAAATGCAAAACATTCAACCAAAGCAAAGCACAAGGTGTGATTCCTAGCAATAATTCACTTCTACGTTCCGTTGAATCGAAAGCTAAACAAATACATACTCCTTATCAACATAAAACAAGTAGTCTCATCATCAATCATTGACCATCTACCATCATCATAGTTCATCGATGCATCGAATTTTTTTTTTTTTTTTTTTTTTTTTTTTTTTTTTTTTCGTTTTTTATAAAAACGAAAATAATAAAACGGCAATTAAAACAAAAACTAAAGCATGCAAAATAAATAAAAAAAACACAGATAAAGCGCACATAAATGAAAACAAGTAATCAACCACCCCCAAACTTAAAATTCACATTGCCCTCAATGTGATTCGCCCGGAGTTTAAGGATAGAAAACACCTGTTTAATCGTCGGGATCATCGTTGGGTTGCTCACCAACTCCACCATGTGCATGAGCATCATCCTCCTCGTTATCCTCCAATAGCTCGGGTACCGGCTCAAGAATCGGTGCGGGAAAATCGTCGAACACCTTGTGGGCGTTCTTGGTGGAATGGGTTTTTTTTTTCGAGAAAATTGCACCGTTCTTGAATCTCCCTGCGCAAATCAACAACAAACCACCTTGATTACGTAGTATATGTGTGTAGTTGGTAAATTTTCGGTTAAATTTGTCAAAGAAAAGGGAAAATTTCGAAAAAGGAAGGCGAGGGTTCGAATTGGGGGAGAGAGGGGATTTGGGAATTATGGAATTTTTTTTTTTTTTTTTTTTTTTTTGATTCGCACGGCCGTGCGAAATTTAGGTGAAAAATCCGCACGGCCGTGCCATTTCTCATAATAGGGCAGTAGCCTCTTCAAATTTCGCACGGCCGTGCGAAATTTAGGTGTAAAATCCGCACGGCCGTGCCATTTTCCAATTTTGGGCAGTAGCTTCCCCGAAATCTCACACGGCCGTGTGAGATTCCTGCCCTTTTCTTGCACGGCCGTGTGAATAATTGCAATTAGGTCCCTGCAAAATAAAAACTTCCTATTAGTGCCCCCAAAACTTTTTTTTTTTTTTTTTTTTTTTGAAAAATAAAATAAAATAAAAGCCAAACTAAAAATTTAAAATAACATAAAATAAAAAAAGAAAGCTCGGGTTGCCTCCCGAGAAGCGCTAAGTTTACAGTCTTCAGCCGGACTTTGTCTGCTTCTTTGTTCAAGCTAACGTGACCGAAGTCACTTGGCGATTGCATTCCCCTCCATGATAATGCTCATTTGAATTTTTAGGTGGCCACATCCTCCTTGCACGTTCATCACCGTTAGCACCCCAACTCTTTTGACTGTCTCTCGGCGGAGTTGAAATCGAGCTTGCACAAAAAACTTGCTTCGTCCGACTATCTTTTCCGCCACCATCTCCTGCACTCAAAGATCCTTTCCCATGGTCTAAGATCAAAGCGTCAAAATCGTCATGATTTGTAAAATCCACAAGATCTATAGCATAACAATCATTATCATCACATGGATTTTTATTAGCGCTAAAAACGTTAAATTTGACCGTTTGATCATGCACCGTCATTGAAAGATCACCACTAGCACAATCAATTAGAGTTTTTGACGTGGCTAAAAATGGCCTTCCTAGAATAAGAGGTATCTCCCTATCTTCATCTATATCAAGTATAACGAAATCCACAGGGAAAATAAATTTATTCACTTTCACTAGCACGTTCTCTAAAATACCTTTTGGGTAAACTAAAGACCTATCGGCTAATTGAAGGGTTATAGCCGTTGGTTCAATCTCACCTAACCCAAGATTTTTGTAAATGGAATAAGGCATAAGATTAATGCTAGCACCTAAATCAATGAGTGACCTAAAATTTCTACCTCCAATAGTGCAAGGGATAGTGAACTTACCTGGATCGCCGAGTTTTTGTGGAAGGGGCCGTACAAGAATTTCACTGCATTGCTCCGTGAGTTGGATGATCTCGTTCCCTTGCAATTTATTCCTCTTTGTCACGAGCTCCTTAAGGAATTTCACCCACTTTGGCATCTTTTGAATGGCTTCGATAAACGGAATGTTGATGTGGATTTCCTTCAGCTTGTCCAAGAATCCTTGGTGCTCGGCATCTAGCTTCTTCTTTTTAAGCTTTTGGGGGTATGGGACTTGAGGGACTCGCGAGTTCACTGTGGGTGATGGTGGTTCATTGCGAGTTGCTTCTTTTTCCTCAATCACATTCGGCTTCTCGATCACCGTGTTTTGCTTCTCCTTTCGTGGGGCCTCCTCCAATTGTCTCCCGTTCCTTAAACTCACGGCGTTGCACTGCTCGACGTTGTTCTTCCGAGGGTCTTCCGTGTTTGATGGCAGTGCTCCCGATGGCCTTGTTGTTAGTTGGGTTGCAAGTTGACCCATTTGTGTTTCTAAATTGCGGATGGAGGCTTGGGTGGTTGTCATAAACTGCGCCAAGATGTTTGCGAGATCTCCGCCTTGAGGTTGAGCTTGAGGCGGATTTTGGAATCCGGGCGCTGGTCGTGAATAATTTGGCGGTTGACCTTGAGGTGGTGCTTGCCTTGGTCCTTGCTGATTTCCTCCCCACCCAAAGTTAGGGTGATCCTTCCATCCGGGGTTGTACGTGTTGGAGTACGGGTTCCTCTGTTGTCGGTTGGTGTCATGCACATAATTCAGAGACTCCGTTTCTTCTACGCGCTGGTCGGGAACTTGGACTGCATGGACTTGCTGAGTTTGCAGAGCCGCTACTTGCTTCGATAGCTTCTCCAATTGGGCCGTGATTGCGGTGACTCCATCTAACTCCAAAATTCCGCCCGTCTTGACTGCTCCGCTATTCGACCGGTCCGATGCTCGCATGTATTTATTTCTAGCGATTCGTTCCAAGAGCTCGTATGCTTCGTCATAGGTCAAACTCATAAACATACCTCCAGCTGCAGAGTCGAGTACTGTCCTCGAGTTGTCTTGCAGTCCATCGTAAAATATTTGCAGTTGGCGCCACTCTTGTAGTCCGTGATTCGGGCACCTCCTCACTAACTGTTTGAATCGCTCCCACGTCTCGAATAATGCTTCACCGGCTTCTTGTATGAAGTTTTGAATTTCTCGCCGGATTCTCTCAGTTTTTGTTGGGGAGTTGTATGTGTTCATAAAGAGTTGCGCTAGCTGGGCCCACGACGAGATGGAGTGCGGTGCACGAGTTTGCAACCATTCTCGGGCTGCTCCTTGTAGGGAGTGCTTGAACAGGCGGAGTTGCAGTGCTTCGGGTGTTACTCCGTTCATCTTGTGCGAGTCACACGTTTCGAGAAAGTTGACCAGGTGAAGATGTGGATCTTCATGAGCCAGTCCGCTGAATAGACCATTGTTTTGGAGCATCGTGAGGAGTCCCGCTCGAATCTCGAAATTGTTGGCTTCAATGGGGGGCTGCGGGATGCTTGATTGGAACCCATTGAGTGTCGGAACGGTGTACTCGTGCAAGGCTCGTTGACGCGGTGGTGGATTAATTATCTGGCGTTGGTTTTGCTCGTTGACGATTTCTCTCGCCACATTAGGTGGTTGCCTTTGGTCACCTTCCCCACGATTATTCTCGTCTTCCATCGTTGCTGGAGTGTTTTGGGCTAACCGTTGATTTCTCCTGGCTTGCCTAAACGTTCGCTCAATTTCGGGATCAAGAGGTAGCAGGCTCGTGTCGTGTCCTCTTCGCATAAAAAGTACCTAAAACAAAATAAAAAAAAATAATTAAAAAAAATAAAAAAAAATTGGCTGAAGTAAGAAAAATTGCTCAAATTTAATATTAGGATAAATAAATAATTTAGCCGTATTCCCCGGCAACGGCGCCAAAAACTTGTTGGGTGCTAAATACCAAAACGCAAGTGTACGTATCGCAAACAAGTAGTAAAGTAGACTCGTGAGAGTCGGATGTCGATCCCACAGGGAATACGCAAATTATTTAATCCTAAGTACCAAATCCTAACAATTGTGATTTTTATCCAGCCTACGCAGGGTTGTCAAATTAATTAACTAAATAAATTAAACTAATTAAGAACGCAAGTAAACACAAGAAAATATCAATAATAAACGGATCTAGGATTCTATCTTCCCCCTATGCGATAATTCTTCACCCAATTAATCTCCTATTGTGCAAGTTACGATTCCCGATTATTAACCCAAGACACGAAATTATTCATAACCAGCTGTCGCTGCGCTATAAACCTATTATTCATAAAAGATTCACTATATGTCTATGCAAACCTAGTATAAATAAAGCATTAAATAACAAGTCTCGACAACGGCTACCTAAGGTATTATCTGTATGTCTACGATAATACATGCAATCAACACACGCATTCGGTGAAAAACTACTCGAAGGCTCTTCTATCCCTGTTCTAATTATTAAAACGATCTGTCAATCAATTCTAACAATAACAAATAGCAACATAAGTTAGCTACGCTCATGCACTAAATACGATCAAGATAGAAGAAATAATCGAAGAATTAAACTTGCATAAAAGTAGAAAAATAGGTTCGAATTACCACATAGGGTTCCAATAAAATCCTAGAATAAAAACTTAGCTACTCATGTTCGTTACGAAAAGCATAATAAAAATACGAAAATTCATAAAAATCAGAAAAGAAAAGGAAAAAGGTAAACTAGGATGAAGAGTCGTCAAGTCTTCGTCTTCGTTCTCTTGCTCCTCGATTGCGTGTAGAAAAGATGAAAAATAAAAACTAAAGAAAAAGATAAAAGATAAAAAAGATTCATCTAATTGTGTGCTTGTGGCCTTTAAATAGGGTGCAAAAATATAATAGGGCGGGTTTCCTTGTGTAATTAAAATTCCTTCACTGCGCCCCTACGACCATCCGGACGGCCGTGTGAGATTTTGAACTAAAATCCGCACGGCCGTGCGGTCTTTTAATTCTCCAGAATTCTGCTTTTTTCTCTTTTGGCCCACTTTTTCTCCGAAATTGCAGTTTTCACCCCAAAAGTTGCCAATTCTTCAATTTGCACCTAAAATACAAATAATAACCAAATTAAGCACCAATTATCGTAAAAACACATCAAAAGCTCCAATTAAAAGATAGAATTAAGTGTATAAATATACACTTAACAAAGTCTCATCTCGATAGCATGTATAGTGAGAATATTAGGGCATCGAGGTACGCTGCTACAAAGGAGTTGATCACAGCGAGACTGCGTGAAGGGACTTCGGTCCACGAGCACTGTCTCAAAATGATCAATCTCCTTGAAAAGCTAGTGAATCTTGATGTCACCCTCCCGACCGAGCTCTCGTTGGATTTGATCCTGTTGTCTCTTCCTAGTTCCTATGAATCGTTCATAGTGAACTTCAACATGAACAAACTAGATCCTCCCTTGGATGAGTTAATGAACATGTTGGTCAGCTTCGAGTCCACCATTAAGAAAGAGCAGTCTGTTCTCATTGCTGCTACTTCTGGAAAGAAGAGTTCTTTCCAAATGAAGAGAAATGAAAGAGTTCCCTTCTCAAACATCAAGTTCGAAGTGGGTGAAGGTAGTGGGGGCCCCAAGGCAAAGGTTGGCAAGCAAGTTGATGATGCTTGCCATCACTGTGGAAAGAAAGGACATTGGCGCCGCAACTGCAAGGCTTACCTAAAGCAGAAAGGTTCTGAAAATGGTACGTATTTCATTGACGTAAATTTGTCTGTCAACTCTTCTTCTTGGGTATTGGATACGGGCCGTGGCTCACATTTGTGCAATGATTTGCAGCTAATGACAAGAAGTCGAAGACTTAGAGTGGGTGAGACCTACCTAAGGATGGGGAATGGAGCAAGAGTTGCTGCTGAAGCCATTGGCACAATTTACTTAAATGTTTTGGATTCTAGTTTTCCTTTTGTTTTGAACGATTGTTTATTTGTTTCGTCGCTCATTAGAAACCTTATTTCTATTCATGTATTAGATATTGAAGGTTTTACTTTTGTTTTTGGAAATTCGATTTGCATTATACAAAAGAATGAGAATTTAATTTGCAAAGGACGACTATTAAACAACTTGTATGAACTAAATCCAAATGAAATACCTATTAATGTTATATCAGCAAAACGTAAGGAGATAGATCAAAACCCCGCACAACTTTGGCACGCTAGATTAGGTCATGTCTCTTTAAGAAGGATGAACGATTTTGTCAGTGAAGGATTGTTCTCTTTGGAGGACGTGAAATCACTACAAACTTGTGAATCTTGCCTTAAAGGGAAAATGACCAAGTCACCCTACAAAGGGAAAATGGAACGAGCCGAGGGTCTTTTGGATTTGATCCATACAGACGTATGTGGTCCACTAAGTGTTAGTGCGAAGGGTGGATATAACTACTTCGCTACCTTTACCGACGATTATTCTAGGTATGGGTATGTGTACTTGATGAAGTACAAGTCTGAAACATTTGAAAAGTTCAAAGATTTTAGACACGAAGTGGAAAAGCAACTCGGATGAAGTATTAAGAAGCTGCGATCCGATCGTGGTGGAGAATACTTGAGCATCGAGTTCATTGACTATCTAAAAGAGAATGGGATACAATCCCAATGGACTCCACCGGGAACTCCTCAACTTAATGGAGTCTCCGAACGTCGGAATCGAACCTTATTAGATATGGTTCGATCAATGATGGGGTTCACAAACTTACCGGCATACTTGTGGGGTCATGCACTTCGTACTGCCGCGTATTTGCTGAATAGAGTTAACACCAAAGCAGTTAAATCCACACCTTATGAACTTTGGCATTCCCGGAAACCCAACTACAAACATATTAGGATATGGGGTTGTCCCGCTTATGTGAAGCGATTTGTAGCGCCCCGCCCCGAGTAGCGGGCACCTCGTGGCGGGACACCACTCAACATGCAGTACATTCAATGACCCCAAATATGCTCCTCAAAATTTTGACGGTCGAAATGTTAAACCGCAATATCTATCCCATCGTGTTTACAAAAGGAGGTTCTATTACAAGTCGACTTCGACACCACTTACTCTATTACAAAATTCTCGATCAAAGGATTCCTATACGGAACATAAATAGAGATGCCTCTCGACGAGACTAATCGGAGGCATACACGAGCTTTAACTCTTAGTATGAAAATTTAGATCTAAGTCTTTCTTTTACCTGCGCATTAATATCAGAAAGGAGAAACGAATAAGTCCGAATGACTTAGTGAAAAACATATGATCCATGAGTATGATGAGAATCAAAAGAACAGAACATATAACGAGAGACTTAACAAGAATTTCATTAACATAAGTGTAACATGTACAAGAGTGTAACATGTACAAGAGTGTAACATGTACGGCTTGAGTTCAATATTTGGTGGGGTCTCCAACCTTGTAACTCCCAACAAATAAAATCATATCACATCCTTGTCCCTCCACTCCGTCCCGAGTGGCCACTCGGTCGGAAACAGGCAAGAGGCACGACCGGAACGTGCCGATCCGGCTCAGGAACGTTTAACTCCAAACGAACGTGAGTCCGAACCATCAGGAGGTACCATTCGGGAGACCAGTCATCGTCAGCCCAATACTGCCCGATCGTCTTGCCGAAATGGTCCTAGGGCCCAGCTCCCCCAAGAGCGTCCTCAAGGGTGGGGACAGTAGGTTCAAGAATCAATATCATTCCTTTTAGGAATATCAAGTCATTCATTTCAAGAATCAAGTCAATCATTCACAAGATAAGTCATGATCACGATAATCGAACATCAAATCTCAGGATAATGAACATGTTCAGATTTCAAATCAAGCCAATGAAGAATTGTCGTGAATATGGAATTCAGAAGAACAATAAATTCCATGTCAGGTTCCAAGAACGAGTATATCAAGATCTCGATATATTCAATAAACATGAGATTCAAGTTCGAGCCAACAAAATATTTATTCTCGGAAAGCATTCAAGACAAGATTTTGAGAATAAATATAGTTCAATATCGATTCAAGGAAAATGTTCGGGCCAAGGAATCAAGTATAGGAATTAGCCGTGAACATAGCAACCAAGAGAATTGAAAAGTTCAAGAGATCAAGGTTCCAAGTTCGAGCCAAGGAAACGAATATGCTCGCAGAACATTAAGGATCATATTCCAAGAAAAATATAATCAATGCATCAAAGGATTCAAGATGGAGAATATATTTGGTTCAAACAAAGGAGATATTAAGCGCAGGAAAGAAATCAGATAAGGAGTCATAGTTTCTCACCTGGAGTCCAACGCTAGTGTTATAGAAGTGCTATAGAAGCATCTTTAAGCTTAAACCTTGAGTGAGAGCTTTACTACGCTCAACACCTATGCAAATATTAGAACTTAATAAGATTCCGAACAGCAACGAGCGAGCTGAAGTTCTAGCCCATTTCTGATGCCCACCGCTGATGTAAACAATCAAGAACCACCACCACTGGAAATCTAACTTATTAAGGTTTCGAACGGTACCTTCGGATCATCGATGCTCCATCTTTAAGACCTCCGTTTAATTGATTTACGGAAAAGGCAAAACTCTGAAATTGAAATTCTGGACAGCTCGTCTTCTTTGTCGGATTCCAGCCACCACCGCCGGCGACTGCTGCTGGAGACCACCACCACTATAAATCCGACTTTTTTTTCTTCAATTAACTTCCATGATTTCAGCCAAGGATCGAGAGAGAGAGGAAGAGAGAGCGGGCGAGAGAGAAAGAGAGAGATGATGAGAGAGAGCGAGAGAGAGAAAGGAGTTTGGAGAAGAGGAGTGAAGTGTAGGAAGAATCGGATGAAGATGAAGAGGAAGTCTGACTCATCTTTTATTCTACGTGTCTCTCTCTCTAATTTTCTTGGTTAATAACATTCAATTATCCCATTACACAAGCCCCTCAATTGCTTAATGGCCAAGTTACTAAATTATAGAATTATTATTATGCTTATGCCCCAAAATTATTACATAATAACACATCAGCCCCCAATTCTCATTATAAAGTACAATAAACTCTCGCATAATTTACGGGGTGTTACAATCTCCCCTCCTTAAAGGAATCTGGTCCCCAGATTCTCAACTATTATTCGAACATGGAAATACAATTTCCTAAAATTATCTTCTTGCTCATCCGTCGTTTCTTCAACTTGGTGGTTTCTCCATAATACCTTCAAATCTTGTGATTGAGGAATTCGTCATTAAGATGAATACACTTACGCGGGTAATCTATCTTCAAGCCGTGTCGCTTCAAGGAAGAATATCCGAGATTGATCGAAATAGTGTGAGCTTAGTACTTCAAACCTCTACGAAGTGTTTCCATGACAATCTATATCTTCCCAAACTTGGTATTGACTTAAGTAACGAGTCAAACTACTATCGTAATGAATTCAAAAATACTACTTCAACTTAAATCTGAGGTAGTACTAGGAAGTACTGCTTGTGGAACTTTAATACTCGACTTCATTAGAAATATTATCCAATTCATCGGTCTCATACTCGATGTAGCCTTACCGTTGAGCAAGATGCTGAATATTTATAGCGTTCTAGAAGTTGAAGGCCGAGATACGGTTCATCAACCAATTAATGGGACTTGTGAGGTACGTCAACTTGTAAGAAACAATCTAGTTAGGGTTGTAGCTAGGAGTGCTATAAATGTTCTGATGAGAGGAATGAAAGGGATTAATAAGGGTCTGATATCGTTCGAATCCTTAAATCTTTCCCTACTTATCCGTGTCATATTCTTCAAGAGAACGTGTTTCTTCTCCTCCGTTTCGCTCGAACCTTTGTGGTAATTAGAATTACATATCTACTTCCACATCTCCATAACTCTTTTGACAATCTCGTGTAGGCTTTGATCTTTATTTGATAAGTCGAACTTCACCGATAGCACCTGATATCAATCTCCAAGCCATTACGTTTGCCGTCGTTAGTTATTCGTCGTTCATCTATCTTGAAACGCAAGCTCGATTGATACTTCATTCCACGAACTACTGCGAAGCTGTTTGTATTGTCGCTTGCTTGATAGTTGTCCCAAGTCATCACGATAATTCACGTTGTACGTTCACAAGGTTCCTTGAATGTTTTCAGTCATCCACTCACACGAGAGTTAGTTTTGAGAACGTTTCTCGTACCGAGCTGAAATTTTGTCCTATGTTGCAGATAGTTGCTTTCATAAGAACGAGATGACTTATAATCTATATCGAGACAATGTGAGTTGGCTACAAGAGATAGATTTCGGATCTAAATTATCTTCAGCAGACAAAGAGGCAACTACTCTCCCGGTCCACAAAAATTCTCTTCTCATTGGCCTACATAAAGTGGAATTGAATGCACCACAATTGCAATCAAAGAGGACGACGAAGCCTGATTTACTTATTGTATCAACATTGGACACTAGAAGGGCTTGATTATAGATGGCGTTCGCAAGGAAAAGGTTTCCGAATAGTAGATCGACCAGGCAACGGTTGATGGAAGAGAGCTTTACTTCTAAAATCAAGAGTAATAAAAAATGGCAACGGTTGATACAATCTTCCCGTGGTTTCGCAACCGCATGCCTAATAAATACTTATCGTAGAGAACATAATATCCGACAATTGAGTAGCCTTAATTCATTCAACTCACCACTATTTCAACATAGGTCAACTTGTCTAATGTCATTCTTCGACACTAAGCACGCTTTAATCATGTACGGAACATTATATACATTATGTCTATTAATGTCGATGGTGAATTACTTCAACCAAACTACATGACGGCAAAACTTATTTATAGCAAGTTGCTCATGCAGGCCGAATTCTTGCAGTTGTCGTTCCCATCTTACAAGGAAAGGTGGAACTCTCTACGGTGATTGACATAGGTGTTGTACATTAAACACCTTCTCCACATAGCACTTAGCTCTTGATATTAACCAAATAGAATTGCAAAAACTGATAATCCAATGTCAAGATATAGCTGACTTATGGGATACTAAGGACTCTAGAGGTGGCTCATGCAAGATAAGGAATCGACGGTATGGGAAATAGAATTCCCTTTTGTAAACAAGATGGTATAGATATTGGGGTTTAATGTTTTTTATAGCAGGCACCTCGTGGCGGAACACCACTCAACATGCAGTACATTCAATGACCCCAAATATGCTCCTCAAAATTTCAATGATCAAAACATTAAACCCCCAATATCTATACCATCGTGTTTACAAAAGGAGGTTCTATTACAAGTCTACTTCGACACCACTTACTCTATTACAAAATTCTCGATCAAAGGATTCCTATACGGAACATAAATAGAGATACCTCTCGACGAGACTAATCGGAGGCATACACGAGCTTTAACTTTTAGTATGAAAATTTAGGTCTAAGTCTTTCTTTTACCTGCGCATTAATATCAGAAAGGAGAAACGAATAAGTCCGAATGACTTAGTGAAAAACATATGATCCATGAGTATGATGAGAATCAACAGAACAGAACATATAACGAGAGACTTTACAGAATTTCATTAACAGAAGTGTAACATGTACAAGAGTGTAACATGTACGGCTTGAGATCAATATTTGGTGGGGTCTCCAACCTTGTAACTCCCAACAAATAAAATCATATCACATCCTTGTCCCTCCACTCCGTCCCGAGTGGCCACTCGGTCGGAAACAAGCAAGAGGCACGACCGGAACGTGCCGATCCGGCTCAGGAACGTTTAACTCCAAACGAACGTGAGTCCGAACCATCAGGAGGTACCATTCGGGAGACCAGTCATCGTCAGCCCAATACTGCCCGATCGTCTTGCCGAAATGGTCCTAGGGCCCAGCTCCCCCAAGAGCGTCCTCAAGGGTGGGGACAGTAGGTTCAAGAATCAATATCATTCCTTTTAGGAATATCAAGTCATTCATTTCAAGAATCAATTCAAGAATCAAGTCAATCGTTCACAAGATAAGTCACGATCACGATAATTGAATATCAAGTCTCAGGATAATGAACATGTTCAGATTTCAATTCAAGCCAATGAAGAATTGTCGTGAATATGGAATTCAAGAAGAACAATAAATTCCATGTCAGGTTCCAAGAACGAGTATATCAAGATCTCAATGAATTCAATAAACATGAGATTCAAGTTCAACAAAATATTTATTCTCGGAAGGCATTCAAGACAAGATTTTGAGAATAAATATAGTTCAATATCGATTCAAGGAAAATGTTCAGGCCAATGAATCAAGTATAGGAATTAGCCATGAACATAACAACCAAGAGAATTGAAAGGTTCAAGATGTCAAGGACAAGATCATGGTTCCAAGTTCGAGCCAAGAAAACAATATGCTCGCAGAACATTAAGGATCATATTTCAAGAACAAATATAATCAAGGTATCGAAGGCTTCAATATATACAAAATATTCGGTTCAAACAAAGGAGATATTATGCGCAGGAAAGAAATTGGATAAGGAGTCATAGTTTCTCACCTGGAGTCCAATGCTAGTTCTATAGGTGCATCTTTAAGCTTAAACCTTGAGTGAGAGCTTTAGTACGCTCGACACCTATAAACATATTCATCACTTAACAAGATTCCAAATGCTAATATAATCGTATTATTCTACTATATCACATAGTCAATTTCTTAAACATATACTAAGAATTGCTTCACCACTCAACATGCAGTACCATTCAATGACCCCAAATATGCTCCTCCAAATTTCGACAGTCAAAACATTAAACCCCAATATCTATACCATCTTGTTTACAAAAGGGAATTCTATTACAAGTCGACTTCGACACTACTTACTCAATTACAAAATTCTCGATCAAAGGATTCCTATACGGAACATAAATAGAGATACCTCTCGACGAGACTAATCGGAGGCATACACGAGCTTTAACTCTTAGTCTAAGTCTTTCTTTTACCTGCGCATTAATATCAGAAAGGAGAAACGAATAAGTCCGAATGACTTAGTGAAAAACATATGATGAAAAACATATGATCCATGAGTATGATGAGAATCAACAGAACAGAACATATAACGGGAGACTTTACAAGAATTTCATTAACAGAAGTGTAACATGTACAAGAGTGTAACATGTACGGCTTGAGTTCAATATTTGGTGGGGTCTCCAACCTTGTAACTCCCAACAAATAAAATCATATCACATCCTTGTCCCTCCACTCCGTCCCGAGTGGCCACTCGGTCGGAAACAGGCAAGAGGCACGACCGGAACGTGCCGATCCGGCTCAGGAACGTTTAACTCCAAACGAACGTGAGTCCGAACCATCAGGAGGTACCATTCGGGAGACCAGTCATCGTCAGCCCAATACTGCCCGATCGTCTTGCCGAAATGGTCCTAGGGCCCAGCTCCCCCAAGAGCGTCCTCAAGGGTGGGGACAGTAGGTTCAAGAATCAATATCATTCCTTTTAGGAATATCAAGTCATTCATTTCAAGAATCAATTCAAGAATCAAGTCAATCATTCACAAGATAAGTCACGATCATGATAATTGAATATCAAGTCTCAGGATAATGAACATGTTCAGATTTCAATTCAAGCCAATGAAGAATTGTCGTGAATATGGAATTCAAGAAGAACAATAAATTCCATGTCAGGTTCCAAGAACGAGTATATCAAGATCTCAATGAATTCAATAAACATGAGATTCAAGTTCAACAAAATATTTATTCTCGGAAGGCATTCAAGACAAGATTTTGAGAATAAATATAGTTCAATATCGATTCAAGGAAAATGTTCAGGCCAATGAATCAAGTATAGGAATTAGCCATGAACATAACAACCAAGAGAATTGACAAGTTCAAGATTTCAAGAACAAGATCAAGGTTCCAAGTTCGAGCCAAGAAAACAATATGCTCGCAAAACACTGAGGATCATATTTCAAGAAAAATATAATCAATGCATCAAAGGATTCAAGATGGAAAATATATTTGGTTCAAACAAAGGAGATATTAAGCGCAGGAAAGAAATTGGATAAGGAGTCATAGTTTCTCACCTGGAGTCCAACGCTAGTGCTATAGAAGTGCTATAGAAGCATCTTTAAGCTTAAACCTTGAGTGAGAGCTTTACTACGCTCAACACCTATGCAAATATTAGAACTAAATAAGATTTCGAACAGTAATATAGTCATACTACCATCCACTATATGACATAGTCAATTTCTTAAACATATACTAAGAATTGCTTCTCGTGGCACTCTATTCAAATAATCACTGTGATCGTCGTACTTATCCAAAGGACCTAAACGATATATATAGTTAAAGATAACATTTGTATCAACAAGTTTACTAAAGACACTAATCCCAAATTAACAACATAACCCGTCCATAACAACCCCGAAAGATGAACACATAAACCTGCCAGATTTTCGGATAATTTCGTTTACTGCCACAGCCCGTTTGAAAAATCATAACAAATTGTAAAGTTATCCAAATTGTCCAAATAATACATCAAATGAAACCTTACAACTTAATCTACAAGTTTCATGAAGGCACAGAGCCCAAATTATGATCCCAACATATCGAAAACAGTCCCGCAAGAAGATACTCAAAACTGCCCTGTTTCCGGCAGATTACTGTCATCGGATTCCGACCTCTAAAACACGTATTTTAAATACACTAATTCGATACAATTGAACACTTACTTATAGTTTACGATGTCCTCTACGAGTTTCCTGAAGGAACCGATTCCAAATTCGCATTCGAAACCCTTCGATTTCGGCTCCGAAAACAGGTGCGGCAGCAGAATTTGCTTCCCTTCGTTTCAACGAGCGAGCTGAAGTTCTAGCCAATTCCGATGACCACCGCTGATGTAAACAATCAAGAACCACCACCACTGGAAATCTAACTTATTAAGGTTTCGAACGGTACCTTCGGATCATCGATGCTCCATCTTTAAGACCTCCGTTTAATTGATTTACGGAAAAGGCAAAACTCTGAAATTGAAATTCTGGACAGCTCGTCTTCTTTGTCGGATTCCAGCCACCACCGCCGGCGACTGCTGCTGGAGACCACCACCACTATAAATCCGACTTTTTTTTCTTCAATTAACTTCCATGATTTCAGCCAAGGATCGAGAGAGAGAGGAAGAGAGAGCGGGCGAGAGAGAAAGAGAGAGATGATGAGAGAGAGCGAGAGAGAGAAAGGAGTTTGGAGAAGAGGAGTGAAGTGTAGGAAGAATCGGATGAAGATGAAGAGGAAGTCTGACTCATCTTTTATTCTACGTGTCTCTCTCTCTAATTTTCTTGGTTAATAACATTCAATTATCCCATTACACAAGCCCCTCAATTGCTTAATGGCCAAGTTACTAAATTATAGAATTATTATTATGCTTATGCCCCAAAATTATTACATAATAACACATCAGCCCCCAATTCTCATTATAAAGTACAATAAACTCTCGCATAATTTACGGGGTGTTACAATCTCCCCTCCTTAAAGGAATCTGGTCCCCAGATTCTCAACTATTATTCGAACATGGAAATACAATTTCCTAAAATTATCTTCTTGCTCATCCGTCGTTTCTTCAACTTGGTGGTTTCTCCATAATACCTTCAAATCTTGTGATTGAGGAATTCGTCATTAAGATGAATACACTTACGCGGGTAATCTATCTTCAAGCCGTGTCGCTTCAAGGAAGAATATCCGAGATTGATCGAAATAGTGTGAGCTTAGTACTTCAAACCTCTACGAAGTGTTTCCATGACAATCTATATCTTCCCAAACTTGGTATTGACTTAAGTAACGAGTCAAACTACTATCGTAATGAATTCAAAAATACTACTTCAACTTAAATCTGAGGTAGTACTAGGAAGTACTGCTTGTGGAACTTTAATACTCGACTTCATTAGAAATATTATCCAATTCATCGGTCTCATACTCGATGTAGCCTTACCGTTGAGCAAGATGCTGAATATTTATAGCGTTCTAGAAGTTGAAGGCCGAGATACGGTTCATCAACCAATTAATGGGACTTGTGAGGTACGTCAACTTGTAAGAAACAATCTAGTTAGGGTTGTAGCTAGGAGTGCTATAAATGTTCTGATGAGAGGAATGAAAGGGATTAATAAGGGTCTGATATCGTTCGAATCCTTAAATCTTTCCCTACTTATCCGTGTCATATTCTTCAAGAGAACGTGTTTCTTCTCCTCCGTTTCGCTCGAACCTTTGTGGTAATTAGAATTACATATCTACTTCCACATCTCCATAACTCTTTTGACAATCTCGTGTAGGCTTTGATCTTTATTTGATAAGTCGAACTTCACCGATAGCACCTGATATCAATCTCCAAGCCATTACGTTTGCCGTCGTTAGTTATTCGTCGTTCATCTATCTTGAAACGCAAGCTCGATTGATACTTCATTCCACGAACTACTGCGAAGCTGTTTGTATTGTCGCTTGCTTGATAGTTGTCCCAAGTCATCACGATAATTCACGTTGTACGTTCACAAGGTTCCTTGAATGTTTTCAGTCATCCACTCACACGAGAGTTAGTTTTGAGAACGTTTCTCGTACCGAGCTGAAATTTTGTCCTATGTTGCAGATAGTTGCTTTCATAAGAACGAGATGACTTATAATCTATATCGAGACAATGTGAGTTGGCTACAAGAGATAGATTTCGGATCTAAATTATCTTCAGCAGACAAAGAGGCAACTACTCTCCCGGTCCACAAAAATTCTCTTCTCATTGGCCTACATAAAGTGGAATTGAATGCACCACAATTGCAATCAAAGAGGACGACGAAGCCTGATTTACTTATTGTATCAACATTGGACACTAGAAGGGCTTGATTATAGATGGCGTTCGCAAGGAAAAGGTTTCCGAATAGTAGATCGACCAGGCAACGGTTGATGGAAGAGAGCTTTACTTCTAAAATCAAGAGTAATAAAAAATGGCAACGGTTGATACAATCTTCCCGTGGTTTCGCAACCGCATGCCTAATAAATACTTATCGTAGAGAACATAATATCCGACAATTGAGTAGCCTTAATTCATTCAACTCACCACTATTTCAACATAGGTCAACTTGTCTAATGTCATTCTTCGACACTAAGCACGCTTTAATCATGTACGGAACATTATATACATTATGTCTATTAATGTCGATGGTGAATTACTTCAACCAAACTACATGACGGCAAAACTTATTTATAGCAAGTTGCTCATGCAGGCCGAATTCTTGCAGTTGTCGTTCCCATCTTACAAGGAAAGGTGGAACTCTCTACGGTGATTGACATAGGTGTTGTACATTAAACACCTTCTCCACATAGCACTTAGCTCTTGATATTAACCAAATAGAATTGCAAAAACTGATAATCCAATGTCAAGATATAGCTGACTTATCGGATACTAAGGACTCTAGAGGTGGCTCATGCAAGATTAAGAGGTGGCTCCCATTGGGTAGCACTTTGCCCTGCATAGCACTTAGCTCCTTGTACCCTGACGATTAGATACAAGAATTCAAACCGCTCAAGATACCTTAAGAGTCAACAAACTCTATAAAATTTCTAAGTCGTGATAACTACATAACCTTTTTCCGTTGAGTAAGATCCATAAGATGATATAACAATAGATGCATACAACCGTAGTCATATGACACGACATTACCCATACAAGGTCCATACGTTTACCCTGAATTAACAATAATCATGGTCTATGAGTGAGAGGGAACAAATAGAAGCGACATACAGAAGTCGAATCACAAGGTTTCAAAGGGATAAGAAACCTCACATAATAGGATATCCAAATCGAGAAGTATTAAATGAGATGAGGAATCTCAAAAAAGAACGGAACAAGGAAATCGAGGCATTCAAACGAGATCAAATACCTCACTCATGATCAATAGTGCGAAGGAAGTAAGATAGTCAAACAATATTGTATACAAAGAATCAGATACCTGAAAAGGTGGGTAACCGAGATGCCGAAGTATTGAAATGAGATAAGGAGTTTTGAAATGAGATACGAGATTTCCATTGTGATCAATAATAACAATGGAACAATATATGTACAAGAATTGAATTTTGAGGCCAAAAGAACAAAAACCTCAAAATAGGTAGAAAGATTCACCCGACATTAAAATAATAACAATGGTATAGCCAAATGAAACGAGAATAGGGACCTCAAAGGTACGTGGCCAAAATCACGAGCTATTCAAGGAAATTGGAACACTGAAAATGGAGTGGTATAGATTGAGTAATTAAAGCAATATTCAAGGAAATAAAAAGTCTCGACAAATAGATTAGCCGAAACTATAGAGTGTTCAAAGAGATACAAAACCTCACAATCAGGTAGATGATCAAAGCAGATGGTAATAGAATAAAGAAAGAAGCCTCACAAGAACATGACCAAAGTCATGACGTATTCATAATAATTGGATCACTAAGGATGATGTGAACTGAATAAGAAGTCTCGGCAAATAGATAAGCCGAAACCATAGAATATTTACAAAGGATAGAAGATGGAGATGGTAGCACAATAAGGTAAGGGCTTCAAAAAAAAGATAATCCAAGCCAGGCGGAATTTGAAGGGGTACGAAACCTCATAAAATTGGTAACTAAGACTATGAGGTATTAAAATGAGATATGAAAAATCGATTACGATCAACAAATGAAATTAGACAATATAGGCTAACGAATCAAAATTGAATTCATTGGAATGATAAGGAGTGAAAAGAAAAAGGACTCCCGGATATTTGGTTCACCATAAATCAATACTCAAAATGAGATAATATGGTTTGGATAAGGAAGTCAAGTTATGAAGTAAAATGGAATGGGACGTATGCAAAAAAAAAAAAAATATTACCAAATTCAAGTGAGACTAGGAACCTCACTCGTGATAAACATCAGAAAATTGGGAAAATTGGAAGCCAATTGAAGTAACCAAAAGAACCAAGAATCTCAAACTGCGTCTCAGGTTGTGTATGATAGATATTTCTACGGGGTATTCCTACTATCTATATCAGTAATAGACGCTAAAGAATGATCTCAATGCCTTTAATACTCGATTACTACCAATTCTCAAAGATCCATTTTCATCATCGCTCGGGCATCCAACCCAAAGCTTTACCAACCCAAAGCTCTGATACCACCTGTAGCGCCCCGCCCCGAGTAGCGGGCACCTCGTGGCGGGACACCACTCAACATGCAGTACATTCAATGACCCCAAATATGCTCCTCAAAATTTTGACGGTCGAAATGTTAAACCGCAATATCTATCCCATCGTGTTTACAAAAGGAGGTTCTATTACAAGTCGACTTCGACACCACTTACTCTATTACAAAATTCTCGATCAAAGGATTCCTATACGGAACATAAATAGAGATGCCTCTCGACGAGACTAATCGGAGGCATACACGAGCTTTAACTCTTAGTATGAAAATTTAGATCTAAGTCTTTCTTTTACCTGCGCATTAATATCAGAAAGGAGAAACGAATAAGTCCGAATGACTTAGTGAAAAACATATGATCCATGAGTATGATGAGAATCAAAAGAACAGAACATATAACGAGAGACTTAACAAGAATTTCATTAACATAAGTGTAACATGTACAAGAGTGTAACATGTACAAGAGTGTAACATGTACGGCTTGAGTTCAATATTTGGTGGGGTCTCCAACCTTGTAACTCCCAACAAATAAAATCATATCACATCCTTGTCCCTCCACTCCGTCCCGAGTGGCCACTCGGTCGGAAACAGGCAAGAGGCACGACCGGAACGTGCCGATCCGGCTCAGGAACGTTTAACTCCAAACGAACGTGAGTCCGAACCATCAGGAGGTACCATTCGGGAGACCAGTCATCGTCAGCCCAATACTGCCCGATCGTCTTGCCGAAATGGTCCTAGGGCCCAGCTCCCCCAAGAGCGTCCTCAAGGGTGGGGACAGTAGGTTCAAGAATCAATATCATTCCTTTTAGGAATATCAAGTCATTCATTTCAAGAATCAATTCAAGAATCAAGTCAATCGTTCACAAGATAAGTCACGATCACGATAATTGAATATTAAGTCTCAGGATAATGAACATGTTCAGATTTCAATTCAAGCCAATGAAAGAATTGTCGTGAATATGGAATTCAAGAAGAACAATAAGTTCCATGTCAGGTTCCAAGAACGAGTATATCAAGATCTCAATGAATTCAATAAACATGAGATTCAAGTTCGAGCCAACAAAATATTTATTCTCGGAAAGCATTCAAGACAAGATTTTGAGAATAAATATAGTTCAATATCGATTCAAGGAAAATGTTCGGGCCAAGGAATCAAGTATAGGAATTAGCCGTGAACATAGCAACCAAGAGAATTGAAAAGTTCAAGAGATCAAGGTTCCAAGTTCGAGCCAAGGAAACGAATATGCTCGCAGAACATTAAGGATCATATTCCAAGAAAAATATAATCAATGCATCAAAGGATTCAAGATGGAGAATATATTTGGTTCAAACAAAGGAGATATTAAGCGCAGGAAAGAAATCAGATAAGGAGTCATAGTTTCTCACCTGGAGTCCAACGCTAGTGTTATAGAAGTGCTATAGAAGCATCTTTAAGCTTAAACCTTGAGTGAGAGCTTTACTACGCTCAACACCTATGCAAATATTAGAACTTAATAAGATTCCGAACAGTAATATAGTCATACTACCATCCACTATATGACATAGTCAATTTCTTAAACATATACTAAGAATTGCTTCTCGTGGCACTCTATTCAAATAATCACTACGATCGTCGTACTTATCCGAATGACCTAAACGATATATAAAGTTAAAGATAACATCTGTATCTACAAGTTTACTGAAGACTTTAATCCCAAATTAACAACATAACCCGTCAATAACAACCCCGAAAGATGAATACATAAACCTGCCAGATTTTCGGATAATTTCGTTTACCGTCACAGCCCGTTTGAAAAATCATAAAAAATTGTACGGTTATCCAAATTGTCCAAATAATACATCAAATGAAACCTGGCAGTTTAATCTACAAGTTTCATGAAGGCACATAGCCCAATTAATGATCCCAACATATCGAAAACAGTCCCGCAAGAATCTTACTCAAAACTGCCCTGTTTCCGGCAGATTACTGTCATCGGATTCCGACCTCTAAAACACGTATATTAAATATTCTAATTCGATACAATTGAACACTTACTTATAGTTTACGATGTCCTCTACGAGTTTCCTGAAGGAACCGATTCCAAATTCGCATTCGAAACCCTTCGATTTCGGCTCCGAAAACAGGTGCGGCAGCAGAATTTGCTTCCCTTCGTTTCAACGAGCGAGCTGAAGTTCTAGCCAATTCTGATGACCACCGCTGATGTAAACAATCAAGAACCACCACCACTGGAAATCTAACTTATTAAGGTTTCGAACGGTACCTTCGGATCATCGATGCTCCATCTTTAAGACCTCCGTTTAATTGATTTACGGAAAAGGCAAAACTCTGAAATTGAAATTCTGGACAGCTCGTCTTCTTTGTCGGATTCCAGCCACCACCGCCGGCGACTGCTGCTGGAGACCACCACCACTATAAATCCGACTTTTTTTTCTTCAATTAACTTCCATGATTTCAGCCAAGGATCGAGAGAGAGAGGAAGAGAGAGCGGGCGAGAGAGAAAGAGAGAGATGATGAGAGAGAGCGAGAGAGAGAAAGGAGTTTGGAGAAGAGGAGTGAAGTGTAGGAAGAATCGGATGAAGATGAAGAGGAAGTCTGACTCATCTTTTATTCTACGTGTCTCTCTCTCTAATTTTCTTGGTTAATAACATTCAATTATCCCATTACACAAGCCCCTCAATTGCTTAATGGCCAAGTTACTAAATTATAGAATTATTATTATGCTTATGCCCCAAAATTATTACATAATAACACATCAGCCCCCAATTCTCATTATAAAGTACAATAAACTCTCGCATAATTTACGGGGTGTTACACGATTAGTGGGAGATAAGTTGGATAGTAAATCCGACTTGTGCTATTTTGTGGGGTATCCCGAAGACTCGATGGGATATGAGTTCTACTATGTCAGAGAAGCAAAGACGTTTGTTTCGAGAAATGCCACCTTTTTGGAATGGGAGTTTCTATCCGATAGAAAGGGCAGCATGATAGAACTTGAAGTAGTTCAAGAACCACAAAGTGAAGTTCAAACGCAAGAACAAGCAATCGAACCAATACAACAAACCACTAATATACCTCCTGAACCTACGGTACGTAGATCCGAAAGAGTTCGGAAAATGCCGGATAGGTTATTCCTCCTCGAAAATGATGAAGATCATGTTGATCTTGGACAAGATCCAAGAACATACAATGAGGCCGTATCGGATGCGGACATGGGACATTGGCTAACTGCCATGAAATCCGAAATGGACTCCATGTACTCCAACAAGGTATGGACCTTGGTAGATCCACCCAAAGGAATTGTTCCTATAGGCTGCAAGTGGATCTATAAGAAGAAAATTGGAGTGGATGGAAAGGTATCGACCTATAAAGCTAGATTGGTAGCAAAAGGATACACTCAAAGGCAAGGTGTTGACTATGAGGAAACCTTTTCGCCAGTCGCGATGCTGAAGTCCATTAGGATTTTGCTGGCCATAGCTGCGTGGTACGACTACGAGATATGGCAAATGGATGTGAAGACCGCCTTCCTTAATGAAGACATTGAGGAAGAAATTTACATGGCGCAACCGGAAGGCTTCATATCTTCTGGAAGTGAGCAAAAGGTTTGCAGGCTCCAGCGATCCATTTATGGATTGAAGCAAGCATCCCGTAGTTGGAACATTAGGTTCGACTCAACTATCAAAGAGTTTGATTTTGAGAAGAATCCGGAGGAACCTTGTGTATACAAGAAGGTTAGTGGGAGGGCAGTGATATTTTTAGTGCTTTACGTTGATGACATTCTACTCATTGGGAATGACGTAGGAATGCTGCAACAAACGAAAGCATGGTTGTCCACACGTTTCTCAATGAAGGATTTGGGAGAAGCATCTTACGTATTGGGAATACGCATCTATAGAGATAGAGCAAGGAAGATGCTTGGCTTATCCCAAAGCCTGTACATAGACACCGTTATGAAACGGTTTAGCATGGAAGAATCCAAGAAGGGATTCTTGCCAATGTCCCATGGGGTTCGTCTCTGGAAATCTATGTGTCCGCAAACACCTAGTGAAATCGAGGAGATGAAAAGGACGCCTTATGCTTCTGCCATAGGAAGCATAATGTATGGCATGCTATGTACGAGACCCGATATTGCGTATGCTGTGAGTATCACAAGCAGATATCAGTCTAACCCCGGCCCGGCTCACTGGAAAGCCGTGAAAGATATCCTCATGTACTTGCGAAGAACTAAGGATATATTTTTGGTCTATGGGGGTGCCAAGTTGAAATTAGAGGGTTTTACTGACTCTAGTTTTCAATCGGATGTGGACGACTCAAAGTCGAATTCTGGATTTATATTCACGCTTAATGGTGGTGCCGTGTGTTGGAAGAGTTCCAAGCAGAGCACGACGGCCGATTCCACTACCGAAGCGGAATACATTGCAGCGTCCGAAGCTGCAAAAGAAGGGACTTGGATAAGGAAATTCATCCAAGAGTTGGGTGTCATTCCTGATGCTAGTGATCCAGTACCGTTGTACTGTGATAACACCGGAGCCGTGGCGCAAGCTAAGGAGCCACGATCTCATCAGAAGTCGAAGCATATTCTGAGGAAGTATCACGTGATCCGAGAGATCATTGATAGAGGTGAAGTTAAGGTTGAACGAGTCACCTCGGAAGAGAACGTAGCAGACCCCTTCACGAAGCCTTTACCGAGATCGGTCCATGAGAAACATCGAGAGTCGATGGGATTACGATTTATGGGTAGTTGGCTTTAGGTCAAGTGTGAGATTGTTGGAGTAGGTGACCAACAAGCCAACATGTGGCTGTGGTCTTTCGTATTTATTATTGTAATAAACGAACCTTTATTCGTATTAATGATAAAACACCTTGGCATTCTATATCTTTGTCCCTTTGTCACAAGCATAGATATAGTCCTTACAGTTATTACAAGTACTAGTAATTGATCGTTAGGATCGTGAGATATTTACTCAAGTATTATAACTGTTAAACGTGTTCCTAGTCGAAGGGTTACGCCACTAATGAGGATATCGGCCTTTCCCATTAAGACTAGCACTTAGTGTATGTGTACTGCATCTCATCAGTAAACGGTATTGTGATATCGGCATGCATAAGTGGGTGCTCGTAAGTTGAAGAGTTCACTGAACTCCCTCACCCTAGAAATCTCTAAGTGGTTCCCAATAATCGAGTAGAGATATCTATGGTATAGTTGTACACCATTAGTCCTTATGACCTAGACATCACCGTGACTTCACTAGAGGACCAGCTGTATCGTGACCTGTCCCTGAGTTCCACCGAGGACTATCCCAAGGGCCAGTGTTCGTGCTGTCCGAAATCTAGTGGGAGGTCTGTGCATTGTAGTCGGGGATTTGATCGCTAGAATAGTCTTGGATGTCCTGTGTGTTCTGAAAGTTTGTAATCATTCTAAGTCTCTGGCCAGAGCTGACTAAGTGATGATTAGAGAATTCGATTCTCTAAGTCATGCACGTGACGATTACAACACTTGGAACGATCGCACCGTCATCGAACATATAAAGAGGTCTCGATGAACCAATGCCTCTAGTTCGATCGGGACATATGAATCGAATGGACCGTACTGTACGTTAGCTATATCTGAAGGTTCTTGCAGACACTTCATTTGTATCTAGGGAATCATGACGCGTAGTTGCTAGACGCCAATCTTGATTCGTTGGGTGATTAAGGTGAAACGAGCTTCATCTTAATCGTAACTCTAAGGGACGAGTTTTGACCACAAAGGGTTGTGGACCCACGGCTAGCTTACACCTGAACCATCGAGGGTCACACTGCTCGTGCACATGAGATCTTTGAATAAACGGTCAGAGATAAAATAGTTTATCTTTGCATAATTGGAAGTCAATACGATTGAGTCCAACATTCGTAATTTGGAATTATGAATGAGAATAAGAAAAGGAAAAGAATAGGCGAACGTGTTAGTGAACTTTCTAAATCGGGAAATTTCCAAATTTAGAAAGTGCACTGAACTAGGGTTTCCACTTTTGGAAAGTTGGAAAATGAAAGATGGCACCCGTAATGACGAGGATATTATAATGATTCCGAAAATGTAATTGTTGCAATTTTCCGATCATTGGATTGAGAGAAACGAGCAAGTAAAAGTACTAGCGAACTTAAGCTGTTGGGCCCGGTCCAACTTAAGCCCGCTAGGGTTTTATGCAAGACAGTATAAATACAAGATTTATAGGTCTTGCAAACACAAGTGAAAACCCTAACCCTAGCAGCCGTCCACCTCTCTCTCTCGGCCACTCTCTCCGCGGCCACCACCGCGCTGCCGTCGCTCCTCCGTCGCCGGAATCGGCCATCTATTGGCCGATCCCTTTCGGTACTCTTTCTTCTTTCTCTTTCTTCCGTTAATTCTAACTATTACGTGTCTAGTGCCACGTGTTTAGTAGATCGAAGTATACGAGGTGAAATCCGAGAGGAGGAAGAACAAAGATCGAGGAATCGAGGAGCAGCGCACGACCCGAAGCCGCACGCTGCCCCACGCGCCGCATCGGAAGACCGCGCGTGAGATTCACGCGCCGCCGTGGCCGTTTCACCGCTGCTGCCGCTGCACCGCTGCTGCCCCGATTGTACGGATTGGTTTCCGTAGCAATCTCGACTTGCTAAGCGCTCCTACCTCACGCTTCAAGAGGTAAACACACGAATCCCTTGATTCGATTCGTTTACGTTTAAACTATATTTTCATGTTTGCTTTCGTATGATTTTATGTGATTATGGGTAATCGTTTTAATCGTTGCAAGCTTTGGTTTAAACGCGAGCATGTTAATTGATTTAAATTCGGTTAAATTATTTAGCATGTATGTTGTTTTTAATTTCGCTGGAAGCGCAAAGGTACGCAATTAATTGATTTTAATTTGTCGGGCATGTGCTTGTGTGCTTTAAAGTCGTTTAAATCACATAAAATTTTTGTTTTCCGCTGCGTATGCGTGCCCGAAACCCAACAGTAGTTTCTATACGCCAATCTTGATTCGTTGGGTGATTAAGGTGAAACGAGCTTCATCTTAATCATAACTCAAAGGGACGAGTTTTGACCACAAAGAGTTGTGGGCCCACGGCTAGCTTACACCTGAACCATCGAGGGTCACACTGCTCGTGCACATGAGATCTTTGAATAAACGGTCAAAGATAAAAAAAAATTATCTTTGCATGATAGGAAGTCAATATGATTAGGTCCAACATTTGTAATTTGGAATTATGAATGAGAATAAGAAAAGGAAAAGAATAGGCGAACATCTTAGTGCACTTTCTAAATCGGGAAGTTTCCAAATTTAGTACCTGAAAAGGAGTCTGGGGAATTTTTTCATTCTGAGGGAGTACTGTACTAGGAGCTGGCATCTTATGAACTCTAGGAGGTTGGATATATATTTTTTGGCTGCCAAAATAAATTAAAAAAAAAATGTTACTGAAAATTGTAGATTAAAAAAAAAAAAAAAACAGAGAGATAATATGACATAAAATACCTTTAGCAACTTAGAATTAGGGTGTATTTCTCCTTTGCATCCTCTTTTGTTATGCCCAATTTTGAGGCATCTAGGACATGTCACTGGCAAATTTCTTCTTGAAACTTTTGTTTGAACAACAATTTTAGGGCCTTGTTCATTAGCTGTTTTATTTCTTTTTTTCTTTGGCCTTCCAGCTTGCTTTTTTATAATTGGAGGAATTAGTGGTGGTAATCCAAACTTCACATAGTCATGCTCCCATGGAACTGGAAAGATTTTGAAGTTGTAAGTGGTCAGGTAAGCCTCTCTAGTGTAGCAAGAATGCACATAATCCTCTGGTTGATGCTTGTTCAAATAAATGGCACTAACTGCATGCTTGCAAGGAATCCCACTCACATCCCACATTGTACATGTACATGTTTTTGTTGCAAGATTGGCTGAGCATTGCCTAATATGAGGCCCCTCATGACACTCTACATCAAACAACATTCCCCCAGACCAAGTGGGGATGCAATTAGCACTAGCTTGTTTGATTCTCTCCAGTTTCTTGAAAATATTTGGACCAATCTTACCCACATGCTTCAGCATACCATTTATTTTAACTTGAAATCGTACCATTATAGACTTTATGATCCACTCGAGCATTGAGACAATGTGCATATCTCTGGCATCTATAATGTAGTTGTTCCAGGTTTCATTCATGCTGTTCACAAGGACCTCACACTTTGCTCTTGGACTGAAATGTGACCTGGCCCAGTTCTGAGGATTAACATTCATTAACCACTGATATGCACAACTACTTTCTTCACCATTCACAACTGTTAGTGGATCAACTTTCTTGATTTCATCCATATAGTACTTTCAGTCATTCAGATTTGTTGTAGAAGCTGCTTTCCAGAATAGATCTTTTAACTTTTTCCCTTTATATATTTATGTTTGAAGTTGGCATACATATGCCTGATGCAGTATCTATGTTCAACACCTGGCATCAGCTCATTCATGGTCTCAACTAGATCTTTTTGTATGTCAGAAATGAAGACCCACCCTCTTTCTTGAACCCCTCCCATGTCTCTAAGTACTCGAATTAAAAACCAGGTCCAAGTCTGTTTGAACTCAGATTCTACAACAACTACTGAAAGTGGGAACAAGTTGTCATTTCCATCTCTGCAAATGGCACTCAATAGTTGACCCCCAACTGCTCCTTTGAGAAAACAGCCATCCAACCCTAGAATTGGTCTACATGCTGCTAAATATCCACTCTTTTGTGCTGCCAACCTAGCATAGAGTCTTAAAAATCTAGGCTGAGTATCATTGGCGATATCTTCAACATTAGTTTGAATCTTGAAACAGCTGCCTGGTTTATGGTGTAGCACTGTTGCACAATAATCTCTCAACAATCCATATTGCTTTTGTATGTCACCCTCCACAATCTTCTTTACCTTTTTCTTTGTTCTATAACACTGCCACCAGCTAATATCTACATTCAGATCCTTTCTTGCTTTTCTTTTCATTGATATGACATTCATTTCTCCATTGTCTCTCAAATCATCAGATACATTGATATGAAGGTCTTGATCTGGAATGTGGATGTGTTGCCAATAGGAGATGCATGTATTCTCCATCCACAATCTTGTTTACACTTAGCACTTATGTTCTTGTTCTCATTCTTTATATATGTGATGTCATGGCCTCTCAGCACATTCCATCTAACCATGGCTATTCTGAACACTTGTGGCGTAGAAAACTTCAATCCAACAAACAAAATTGGATTCTTTATACCAGTCACCTCATTAAATTCATTAGACTTTTCACCTTTGGAATCAATACTCCTCAACTCTTCTGCATGCTCAGGATGTTCACAGTCATACCACCTATCTTCTACATTTAAATAAGGAACTTTACTTTCACCTGCTGTAGTTTTTTCTGTCACAAAGATATCATCATTTGGCATCTCTAAACCATCATCAAACCAGCTAGGAACAAAACTTTGTACAAATGATGCTCTATCTTCATCATCTTCCAACTCTTCATCTTCACTTTCAAAACTCCCTACTTGCTGATTCTCTTCAACTTGACTTGCTTTCTCAGCAGTAAGCTCTTGATAAACTTCATCAATAAGGTCTTCAAATGATAGCCCAACTTCTTCTTCAACAACTGGCTCCACTTGCATCTCAATATTTTCATTGGCTTCTTTTTCAACAACTGGCTCCACTTGCTCTTCAATATTTTCATTGGCTTATTCTTCAACTTGTTCTGCATACATACAAATAACATCCAATCATTCATAAGATTTAACCATAGCAACAACATCTTCATCATTCTTCAGTGTACTCAAACCTCTATCTAAAGTTTCCCCAGCCACTCTATAGTAAAACAAACATCCATGCTTGAACCCCAACTGAGTTTGATACAATTGCTCAAAGTACAAATAGCCCAGCATGTCTCTGTCTCAACTTCTACAAACTCTACCTTTCCTCCCACATACTTGATGCTAGGTTTCCACATAAAATTTCCTCCATAGTGGAATTCTATAGTAACAGGGGTTCTGCAATCAATAAAGAATACATAAGAATATTTTTTTAAGAATTTGGGACCATTCTTAAATTCTTAGAATAAGAACGGGGGACCATTCTCACAAAATAAATAAAAAATTGAATAGGGGACCAAAATACACATTGAAGGCAAATAACACATGTTGAAGAAAAAAACACAAATATTAAAGAGAAAATTGAAAGAATATAATAAGGGAAAAATCTGAACCTTATGCATTACTTCGAAAGCCAAGAAGCTGTTTTTCAAAAATTAGGGATTTGAGACATATAAAAAAAATTATAAATTTTTGGAAGAAAAAACTTTGGAATCCCCTGATTTAACGAAATAACAAAAAAAATCATATGAAATAATTAACAAAGAAAGAATTAAAATGAAAAACTTACATTGGATCTTCCATCGCGATTTCATGCTTCCTCTGCAATCAGTTCACACGAAACCCTTGTCCATTTATTGTCGTAATCAACTTCTTTGAATCTTAATTATACGAACAGCTGGTTCAAATCAGTTCAAAAACAATCTAAACAAGAAAACCTAATTTAAGATTGGGAAAAAAAACTGCTTATTTAATTTGGGGGAAAATGAAATGGATAGGGTAAATAGGGATCATGGTTTTGATATGTAAATAGTAGAAAAATAAAAGGGCATTTTAGACATTAACAATTTTCCATTACTCAAACAGACGGCCGCTACATTGGGTCAAGCCCGGGGGGGGGGGGGCGTAAAGTGACCAAATCGATATCACAGGGGGTTAAGTGCCAAACCCTGAAACCCCAGGGGTAAAGTGCAATTTACCCTTATTAATTTCATGTCTAGTAGTAGCAAATAACTGTTTTATAACTAAATGCGGGAGATGTAGTTTTGATAGATGGTTATGGTAATGTCCACATTATGTTATCACATAGCACAACTTTTTCCATTAAAGTAGCTCTCTTTCCTACACGTTCTAGTAGAAAGTTGTTGAGCTAATGGTTATTATGTTGAAAGCATTGAAGAAAAAAAAATCGAATTATGTGCATCACCTCTAACGTTTACGGCAGAAGCGTACATTGGGAAAATTAGAGAAATTTTCGACACGGTTATGTAGAACCACAATTTAAATGCCAGAAGCATAAGTTGTCGATTGCTCGAAATCAAGTAATTTGATTATATGTTCAACATATGCCCATACATGTAATGATTCAATTCATTTGCTGGAGGTAATCCAAGAAGATATATGTGGACCATGTATCACCATCTATAACTTAAATTAGAACCTTAGACAAGCGATCTCTTATCCGCTCAAATTGCGGACTGTCTCTTTGATGAGGCTGTCTTCCCGCCATTAGGGAAGGAAAGAACGTCCACACTGTTGTTCCTGAAGAACGGCGTGAAGTAGTGTGGGACGACCCCACCGTGTCTCATCAAGATCCCCTACGTCAGAGAATTGACAAATATATTAATAGATCATCCACACTAACGTTCCTAAAGAACGTCGTGAAGTTGTGAATGTCAACATTAATGTTCCTGAAGAACAATGTGAAGTCGTCTGTGATGAATAATGCCATACTCATTCTCTAGTTTGAAAATGTGACGCGATCTCAAATAAGCTTGCAAGGATAGATGTCCTAAAATGATAAAATATGGATAGACCATCAATCCTTTGATAACCAATCTTGCCTCCCTGCTTAGAAAAGGAGAGAGCAATGTCATCAAAGGATTCTCATCTCAGTAAGAGAATGAATGCCCAACAATCGAATCCGGTTAGCACTAGTACCAATGGGATACCACCTCCATCTAATAAAATAATTCCAGAATATGGATTCGTCCGGAGACGAAGTCGGGCGATGCCTCGACATCAATATCCATGCCTGAGAATACGAAAATCTCGGTTAGTTATTCATGCATGAATGAGATGTGATATCGGGCTGAAATGATCATCGATGACAAATTTCCTTACAAAGTAGCTATTGAACATTTTTTTTGATGATGATATAAAACCTCGATCAATTGACAAGTGTAAACAAAGGGATGGTGCGCCCAAATGAGAAAAAACAATTCAAGGTGAATTTAATTCCTTGATAAAATGAAGAACACCTCCTTGAATTTCACCCACAGATATAAGTGAGCACTCACAAAGAAAAAAAAAAACGAGATTGGGAGCTAGGAGAATCATCTCATAACTCAAGGAATGAAATGAGATTGGGAACCAGAAGATTCATCTCATATCTCAAACGATATTGGGAGCCAGAAGACTCATCTCATAGTACAATGATCTATGAGGAAATGAGATTGGGAGCTCGAAGACTCATCTCATAGTTCAAGGATTTTCGCACAACATGAGATTAATTTCAAAGAGGTATACTCTCTCATGATAAATGTTATTAAGTACGTGGTCACAAAGTATCTTACAGGGATCTAGAAACAAATATTTTTATGAAAGTCCCTGAAGGAATATGTTTTCCCGAGACAATTAGTTCCAGACCACGGAACATAAACTTAGTTGAGCTGAGATGTTCCCTTAAATTATGGCTTGAAATATTCCGAAAGAATATATGATAATCACCTAAGTAAATAATTGCTCCGGAAGAGAATATGTGAACAATAATTGGTTTTGATTATTCCGATTACTACAATTTATATTAAGTACATGAACTGATTTGGACTCCTGAAGACGTCAAGTAAGAAAAACTCAATTGTTGAAAATTTGAGTTCAAGATCAAAGATCTAAATGAGACTAATTTGTTGTCTCAACCGACTTAAAATATATCATGCTAATTAGAATTTTTTCCATCAATCGAATTACATCCAGAAAATTTTATGGATAAAGGGAAATTATATCGTAACACCTATGGGAGTTCGACAGTGGAATAAGTCCAATGATTCATTTCATCCCATGGAAGAAGACGAAGAAGTGTTAGCACCAGAAGTGCCATATGTAAATGCAATATATGCATTATTATACTTAACTCCATGTACTTAATATGATTAAGCGTTTTCGGTAAATTTATTAGGTAAACTTAGCTCACCTTACCGACACGCCGTATGCATCACCTAATGATGCGAAGCTTGTGGATTCTATTGGCATCGACTAGAAGTCATATCCACACTAAGTTCGTTCTCAATCTATGTTTTAGTATTGGGTAAATAAATATTCTTGGGTTTTATGAAATGTACACTTGTTGTCACTAGGTCAAATCATACATGATGTTTGCTTCACGAGATACTGAGTGAATGCACACGGCCTGAAGCCATGATTAGGCATATTCGAGATTCCTATGAACTGACTAACAGATAAGATCCTATGGGATTGTATTTTACTGTAATGCAGTATGCATTAAGCAAATGAAGATGGGCCTCATCAAATGTGACAACTCCAAGTATATAACTTTAAAGTTTTCTTCAACTAGCAACAACAATAGCTTAAACAAATAATGATCCCACAGATCAAAATTCGAGAGAACTACTCCAATTTTTATACTAAGTTTTGCCTAAAGTCAACTTTGAAATTTTTTAAACGCTATTGACATAAGTATATTATCCAAGCTCACTCCCTTGTACATATCAAGGGGAGTTAATTTAAGGAGGGGGGGGGGGGGGTACCGTGTAGGTACTCAGTCCTGTTGTACTCTTTTTCTTTTGTGCAAGGTTTATTTTTCCCACGGGATTTTCGTTACTCCCCAAGGTTTTAATGAGGCGATACATGCTGATTGGAAAGATTGTGCGTTGTAATATTTTTCCTAACCGAGGTTGTTTTTTTCCCACAGGGCTTTTATTACTTAAAAAGTTTTAACGAGGCAACATGAAAAACACAGTAGTGTTTGATAGGAATCCCCAATGAGGAGTGTTGTAAATAATATAGAAAAATATATCTTCCTATCCTAACACATGAGAGGTTGTAACCTCATATTCTTCTATAGATTGTCAACTTCACACTACTCCATTATCCCCGCACTTTTTAGAGATTGTAACTCCTATGTAACTCCTTTAAATCCTCCGGTGGATTACACATATATAAATGAGAATCTTCCTCCCCTAACCACCCATAATTATCTCTCTACATTTGTATGTCTTGTTGTTAATTGTGTTCTCTCTTTCTCCTCTCTCTATTATTATTATTATTATTTACGTCATGTATTTTTACAATCATAAACCAAAGATCTAGATTAAATAGGCTATTTTACAACAAATTCCTCTTTTTATATCATTATTGATATATTATTGTAAATATTTGAATTATATTTTTTCATATTAAAAATATATGTCTATAGCTTTTTGAAGAAATTATGTATAATTTGACTCTATGAAAAACGTCTTATGATAATTATCATATGATAATACTTCGGTCATTTGTTAATAATTAATGATTACTTAATGATATTACCGTAGAACTATTTCATATTAAAATATATATCTAGAGGTTTTAAAAGAAATTAGGTATAATTTATTTTGACTATGGATAACATCTTACGTGATTATTGTCATATCATAATACTTTGGTCATTTGTTAATAATGAATGATTTTACCACAGCTATCAAGTGTGTTAATTATAAAGACTATATATAAATTTTACAAGTCTTTCTTACCTATTAATTAAGTTATTAATGAATATGACTAAATTGTCCTTACAAAGACTACTTAACGATTTTATCATAGAACTCGTGATTAATCATATTACTTTTTACACTTTTTACTAAGGAATTTTTTTTTTTTTTATATTCTAATTTCCCCATTTTCTATCATAATTAATATATTATTGTAAATATCCAAAGGATATTTTTTCAAATTATATATATATATATATATATATATATATATATATATATATATATATATATATATATATATATATATATATATATATATATAGAGTTTTTTAAAGAAATGAATTATAATTTGACTATGGAGAATGTGTTACGTGATTAATTTCATATGATAATATGTTGGTCATTTGTTAATAATGAATGGTTTTGCCACAACGATCAAGAGTCCTAATTATAAATACTTTATACAAATTTTACAAGTCTCCCTTGCCCATTAATTAAGTTTAATGAATATGACTAAATTGTCCTTACAAATTTACCTATGCAAAGGATATTTTTGTCCATACAAAAAGGGAAGAAACTTCCAATGTATTACTTTTATAAGGAGTATATATGTATAAATGTATTACTTTTATAAGGAGTATATATGTATAAATATAGATATAGATATAGGGCCCTTTTGCTTTGAATGATCTAGTGAGATACATAAAATACTCCCAATGTGTCAATTGCTTGGTTGTATTTTATAGTGTGTGGATTATTTGTGGGTCCCACAAGCAAATCCCACTAGTCTATGATTCTCGTATCTCACCTCCAAGGTGAGATTGCCCAATCCGTCCCCATTCTGCCATGGCCCACACAATTAATTTCATCTGCATTGATATCTTTTGTGCGAAAAACCCAAAAAGCCCCAAGTAGTGGCCAAAATTACAAATCAACCACATATAAATACATTATTTTCCCCATTCCCACTTTGGCAACCCTAGCTGATGATTTTTCGATGAAGCATCTCCCGTAAATTCAAATACCTTTTCAATCTTTTGTTCTGTATCTATTTGTTTCCGTCAACACATTGAACACACAGATCTTATTTTTCGGTGCATTTTTTTTTTCGTATTTGTTCAGTGGTGGCTGAAGATCGACTAAAGGGAAGGTGAAATTCTGGTTTTCCCAATTTGGAATCAGCCCAGATTAGTGATGGATTTTCCAATACATCCCAACTTTTTCGTGTTTTTGCAATTTTGCTACAATATTGTTGTAGCACCCCCCTTCTAGACGGGCGATAAATCGAACCGGTTTATCGGAATATTTATTTAACTAGCGGAAGCAAAGGATCTCTTTGTAATTTTTTTCTTTTTTTTTTGAAACATTGGGATGGGGTGAAAATGCAATTATCAAAACTTTATTCTTTTGGGTATTGAAGGCTTTGCATTTTCGAAAACTTTGTTGGGTTGCTTTAGCCGAATACAGAGCTTGATTTAGAAATAAGTTTCGAAAGGAGGTTTCTCATTCGAGTGCTACATTCCCACTAAACATTTTTCGGTTCGAGAATAAATCAGAGTTCGGAAAGGTTATTTTTTTGGTGAATAATTCGAAGTTTTCTATCGAAGGTATGAGAATAGCAAATTACGAAGCTTAATATATCAAAGTAGGAATTAAGTACGATTCATAATGAAAAATGAGTTCAAAAGTACGAAAAGAGAAATGTTACGGTTTAGGGTTACACCACCAAAAGAAAATAACCAAAAGTCTAGCATCGTTCATAGGTCCTCGTACGTCTTCCAAAATCCCGGGCAAGACCTCGATCCGCTACTCGATCCATCCCGGTTGAGGATTACTATTACCTGCAATTAAAAGACATCTATATGAGCTATAAAGCTCAGTAAGAAATCCGAGTATTATCGAACTTTGGAAATACGTTATATATAGTATATAATATTGTATAACCGTTCTTACCCACGTTTCGCACAACAACACAAGGCAATCGGCCAAATCACATATCTCACGAAAACACATCATTTAACGAAATCACGCAATTATGCAAAATGACTAAAATGCCCTTTTTTGTGAAAATCATGAAAAACACATTTTTCGGTTTATGGGATCCGTGAAAGATTAATTTCTGTACCGGATAATAAACCTGTTACGAGCCCGTTTTCACTAAGTGGAATCAAACCACTACCACATCATCCTAGTTGGATACCGGCCCACTATATCCGAGTTGTTTATTACCCGATATTCCATTAACCTTTCAAATAAAAATCATTTAATGCAACTTTTCGAAATAATGCTATAACCCACACATGACATCACAAATATCAATCAAGTGTCACAAATCACACAAATACCACAATTTACCACATAATTATGATTTGGGCAAAAATCCCAAATTCACACACATGAACACACAACCACACACGGCACAATCAACACATTAAACATCCCTAATTACTCATCAAAGCAAGCTCAAGAACAAATACCTTTTTACCTTCATTTAGTGAACTTATTACCACATCTAGGTAATAATCCATTTCAATCAATTTCCCACAGCCATTAAACACATCCAACAGCAATTAAAGTACAAAATACCAAAATTCATAATTCATGAGCATTAAATCAAAATATGAACACTTAAGGCACAAAACATATGTAAATGACATGCAATTATCCAAATTTCGAAATATTAGCAAACTAATTCCAAAAATTCTCAAATTAAATCCTAGAACTCCAAACTGACTAAATTTCCAGATTCTGAAATAATTTGAATTTTCTCAAAGTTTCGAATTTTCTTGAAATTAAAACTAGGAAAATTCTTTTTTTCAATTTAAAAATCCAAAACTCTAATATAACTCTAATTGATTTAAAAACTTGTTAGATAAAACTTTTTCCTATCTAATACTTGCTGAAAAACAGATCCAAACTTTAAAAATGAGAGATTTTTCGGAAATTGCAGTTTTGACCCAAAAGTTTCGAAATTTACACATGCAACCACACTAGAAGTTCAAAATCAACTTTTTCATGAAAACCCCTAACAAATCTGAAATTCCACTTTACTAGATGCAGAAAATGAAGTTGAAAAGTTACTTCATGCAGAAATTTCGGAAATTACATATTTTACCCCAAATTCTCTAGATCTACACATGCAAGCCTACTAGAATTTCCAAATCAACTTTTTCTTACAAAAATTCTGTAAATCCGAAATTTTGTTCAATAAATGCTGGAAAACAGTTTTGAAAACATTTTTCGGACAGACTTTACAAAAATTACAGATTTGGCCCAAACTTTCGAAGATCTACACATGCAACCACAAAAAGTTAAAAATTTCATTTTCTTGAAAACCCCTTTTTTGAAATCTGAAATTTTTAAGGCTTTTGGCCAATAAATGCTGTATCTAACCACTAACAACATAGATGATGCATGCAAGAACAAGAATTTAACAAGAACACTCATTTTTCCATTTTTCATCAAAAAGCCCTAAATTTTCGAAATCTTCCCCAATCTTTTAAAATTTCATGAAAATCTTTTCAATACTATTGATGTCCCTTAATTGCAGCAAGAAATCGAATTTCTTACCTTAAAATCGAAGAAAGAAAATAGCCGAAAGGGAGGGGGCTTTCAAGCACCGAAGTCCAACCAAGCCACCTTGATTGTGAAGGAAATGGTGTGAGCTTCAAGGAGGGAGGAGTTGTGATCTCCCGTAAGGAGGCAAGTGGTTTTGATGGTATTTTTGGAGTAGTCTATGGCAAGAGTTAAATAAGGAACCTTCATTTTTATTTTGGGGTTTTCTTTGAAAATGAGAAATGAGGTGGAGAGAGGAGGGCCGATGATGGTGGTGATGGCTTCGGTGGAAGGAGAAGAGGAAGACAAGTAGGGGGTTTAGGTGTTGGAAGAAGAAAGATGAAGGGTGTCTCTTCATCTCACTAATGAGAGTGTTGAGTGTGAGTTTATGTAAAATGATTAGGGTGTGCCAAGTGTAAAAACATGCACACTTATTCACTAATTATTTATTAATATAATGACAACTTGCATAAACACTACACACACACACATTCGGATATATATATATATATATATATATATATATATATATATATTCAAATGTATAATACAAACATTAGTATATATGTATGTATACGTATGCATGCATGTATGTACGAGTATATATATACATGTATACAATTCACATAATTTACCAAGTTTCAAATAATTTATCAAATAAATAAGAATACGCAATTATTCACATAAACCACGTAATTCACGAAATTTCATAGTATTTCAATTCACGGGAATTTAAATCATATAAATCACATATATATAGCGCACGTAATTATTCACGTATGTAACATAATTAAATTCACGTAATGCATATAATCACGTAATAATATTCCCTAAGGGTTCTCGAGTTAGGAATAGAAATCCCGGGTTTTAGGATTTTCGGGTTTTGGAAAGGTGGGGTGTTACAATCTCCCCCCCTTAAAGAAATTTTGTCCCCAAAATTGTTACCTGAACAACTCGGGGTAATGTTCGCGCATTTCTTCTTCTCGTTCCCACGTGGCTTCTTCAGGGGTATGGTTTTGCCAAAGGATCTTAACGAATTTAAGGTCTCGGTTTCGAAGGGTTTTGGTTTTGAAATCAAGTATTTGGGAAGGTTTCTCTTCGTAGGATAGGTTGGGGTTTAGTTCGACCGGTTCGGTTTTCAATATGTGGTCGGGGCTGCGAATGTATTTTCGAAGCATCGAAACGTGAAAGACGTTGTGGAAGTTGGATAAGTTGGGCGGTAAGGCGAGTCGGTAGGCGCGAGTACCAACTTTGTCGAGAATTTCGAATGGGCCAATAAATCGTGGTGCTAATTTTCCCTTTTTCCCAAATCGCATAATCCCTTTGAAAGGCGCCACTTTTAAGAATACGGAGTCTCCGACTTCGAATTCGAGATCTCTTCTTCGAGTGTTGGCATAGCTTTGTTGCCGATCTTGGGCAATTCTCATTTTCTCTCGGATGTTTTTGATGATATCGACGGTTTGTTGGACTAGGTCGGGACCAAGGAATTTTCTTTCGCCTATTTCGTCCCAATGGAGCGGGGACCTACACTTGCGGCCGTAAAGGGCTTCGTAGGGTGCCATTCCAATTGACGAGTGAAAGCTATTGTTGTACGCGAATTCGATTAGTGGGAGGCGGGATTCCCAATTTCCTCCAAAGTCGAGAATACAAGCGCGGAGAAGATCTTCTAGGGTTTTGATAGTTCGTTCGGATTGACCGTCGGTTTGGGGGTGATAGGCGGTGCTGAATTTTAATCGCGTTCCAAGGGTTTCGTGTAAGCTTTTCCAGAATTTTGACGTAAATCGAGGGTCTCGGTCGGAAATAATCGAGACGGGAACACCGCGGAGTCGGACTATCTCGCGGACGTATAGTTCGGTCAGCTTTTCTAAACTAAACGTCATTCGGATCGGAAGAAAGTGAGCCGTTTTGGTCAGTCGGTCAACGATCACCCAAATGGCGTCGGATCCTCTTTGGGTCTTCGGAAATCCTTGCACGAAGTCCATTGTGATAGCTTCCCATTTCCATTCCGGAATTAAGTTCGATTGAAGGAGACCTCCGGGTCTTTGATGTTCCGCTTTGACTTGTTGGCATACTAAGCATTCTGCTACGAATCGGGCCACGTCTTTCTTCATTCCATGCCACCAGTAGAGCTTTTTGAGGTCTTGGTACATTTTGGTTTCTCCGGGATGGCAAGTGTACGTGGTTTGGTGAGCTTCGGTTACGATTAGTCGGCGAACGTTTGGATCATCGGGGACGTAAATGCGATTTTGGAATCGGACGAGACCATCTTTGGTGATTTGAAAGTTGGGATTGGATTCGAGGTTGTCGCGAATTTTGAGAATTTGTGGATCGTTTTGCTGGGCTGATTTGATCGATTCTCCCAAGTTAGGTTGGACTATGAGCGCGTTGATCGATTTGCGGCTAAGTGCGTCGGCGACCACATTTGCTTTGCCGGGGTGGTAGAGTATCTCGCAGTTGTAATCTTTGACTAGTTCAAGCCATCTTCGTTGCCTCATGTTCAAGTCTTTTTGAGTGAAAAAGTATTTCAGACTCTTGTGATCGGTGTAGATGGTACACTTTTCACCATAAAGGTAGTGTCGCCAGATTTTGAGTGCGAAAACGACGGCGGCTGATTCGAGATCGTGCGTTGGATGATTGCGTTCGTACTCTTTGAGTTGTCGTGAGGCGTAGGCAATGACCTTTCCGTTTTGCATAAGTACGGCGCCTAGAACTAATTTCGAGGCATCACTGTAGACTATGAATTCTCCGACTTTCTCCGGCAGTGCGAGAATTGGTGCCGAGGTGAGTCGAGCCTTTAATTCGGTGAAACTGGCGTCGCATTCGGGAGTCCACTGATACTTAACGTCCTTTCGAGTCAATCGGGTGAGTGGAGAGGCAAGCTTCGAGAAATCCTTCACGAATTTGTGGTAGTAGCCGGCTAGTCCAAGGAAGCTTCGGATTTCCTTTGCGTTCTTCGGAACTGACCAATTTGACACGGCTTCTATCTTGCTGGGGTCGACGGAGATTCCTTGTGCTGAAACAATGTGACCAAGGAAAGTCACACTCGAAAGCCAGAACTCGCATTTGCTGAACTTGGCGTATAGTTGATGCGATCGGAGGGTTTGGAGTACGATACGAAGGTGGGACATATGATCTTCTTGGGTCTTTGAGTAGATGAGAATGTCGTCGATGAAGACAATCACGAACTGGTCCAAGTATTGATGAAAGACTCGGTTCATAAGGTCCATGAAAGCTGCGGGGGCGTTGGTTAAACCGAAGGTCATGACGACAAATTCGTAGTGGCCGTATCGGGTTCTGAAAGCCGTTTTGGGGATATCAGATTCTTTGATTTTGAGTTGGTGATAACCGGATCGGAGATCGATTTTCGAGAAAACTGATGAGCCTTGAAGTTGGTCGAAGAGATCATCAATTCGAGGAAGAGGGTATTTATTCTTGATCGTGACTTTGTTGAGTTCACGGTAGTCGATGCAAAGGCGGAGGGATCCGTCTTTCTTTTTGACAAAGAGAACCGGTGCGCCCCACGGGGAATGGCTGGGTCGAACATAGCCTTTGTCGAGTAATTCTTGGACTTGGTCCTTCAGTTCCTTCAATTCCATCGGGGCCATACGGTACGGGGCTTTGGAAATTGGCGTAGCGCCGGGAATCAGATTGATTTCGAACTCGATTTCTCGATCGGGTGGAAGTCCGGGAATGTCATCGGGAAATACGTTGGGAAATTCTTGGACGGCTCGAATGTCGGAAATTTGGGCTTTGGGATCGGCCTCGGATTTTAGAATGTCCACTAAGTAGCCGGGATGGCCTTTGTGAATGAGTTTAACTGCTTTGATCGCGGATATGATTGGAATCGAGGGTTTGGGTTGACTTCGGAATTTTAGGGTTCCGCCGTTCGGAAGAGGAAAAATGACCGTTTTCAAGGCACAGTCGATTTGGGCTTTGAATTTGGTTAACCAATCCATGCCTAGTATAACTTTGAAGTTTTGGATCGCTAAGAGGATTAGATCGAAATTCATGGTTTGAGTATGAACTCGGATTGGGCAATTGATTATGACTAGGTTAGAGCACATTTCTTCGCCAGAGGGAATGAGGATTCGGTATTCGTAATTTAATCGGTTCGGTTTGAGATTTAAGTGCGCAATTATGTCTTTCGATATAAAGGAATGAGTAGAGCCGGAATCGATAAGAGCGTAAATGGGTTCTTCGAGGATAAATATGGTACCTGCTATCATAGACGGGTCTTGCTCGATCTGTTCTTGAGTCATGGCGAACACTCGACCGGGGACGTTCGGTGGAGGTTTCGGGCAGTCTTTCACCATGTGTCCGGGCTGATGGCATCGAAAGCAACTCCGTGTTCCGTGTACGCATTCTCCGGAGTGACTCTTTCCACATTTTGGGCAGGTTGGCCTTGGCGGTGGTGGCGGTGGTCCGGTTGGTTGACGAATGGGCTGCGTTCCCTTTCCTCGGAATGGGCGGTTGCCAAAATTGTTCTTTTTCCACGGTCGTTGAGTAACTCCTTGTGGTCGGCGGCTGTTTTGAATGTCTCGTTCGTCTTGGGCAGCCGTGAGTGCTTTGTCTACGAGTTGGCGGAAAGTTGAGGCGTCGGACATACGAATGTCCCTACGGATTTCTGGTTGGAGGCCACGAATGAAGTGATTCTTCTTTTCTTCGGCGTCTCGAGCAATGAATGGGGCGTAGAGGCAGCCACGTTCGAATCGACGGATGTATTCGATCATTGGTAAATCGCTTTGTCGGAGTTTGAGAAATTCTTTGAGTTTGTGGGCTCGCACGTCTTTCGAGAAATATTTTTCGAAAAATTGGACTTTGAAATCGGTCCATGGCAGAGTTTCGAGGTTTGTTCCTTCTTTGATTCCTTCCCACCAGTGACGAGCTTCGTTTCGGAGGAGGAATATGGCACAGTGCACGCGGTCGCAGTCGGTCATTTTCATGTAGTCGTAGATGACTTCGAGAGATTTGATCCACTCTTCGGCTATGGTAGGGTCGGTTCCACCGTGAAATTCGGATGGGTTCATTCGGAGAAATCGTTCGTATATGGCTTGAGGCGCATTATTTTGAGGCGGGGTCTGGTTACGTTGGAGAAGTTGTTCGATTTGACGTTGGTGGTTTTGGGCTTGTTCTCGGATTAAGTTGGAGAGATTATTAATGGTTTGATTGGGGTCGTGTGGTTCATCGGCGGGATTGCTCGGGTTTGCTCGGGTTATACGTCTCGCCATTATTTCTATATTAATTATCATTAATAAGTAAAGCAAATAAAACACACCAAGAAAATAATACACATATGTTACCGGATGGTCCGAGTTTCGCGTCTCGAGTAGTCTTTAAGCCCGTGAAGTTCGTACGAGTATCTATGAACAATGCTCTGATACCACTCGCTGTAGCACCCCCCTTCTAGACGGGCGATAAATCGAACCGGTTTATCGGAATATTTATTTAACTAGCGGAAGCAAAGGATCTCTTTGTAATTTTTTTCTTTTTTTTTTGAAACATTGGGATGGGGTGAAAATGCAATTATCAAAACTTTATTCTTTTGGGTATTGAAGGCTTTGCATTTTCGAAAACTTTGTTGGGTTGCTTTAGCCGAATACAAAGCTTGATTTAGAAATAAGTTTCGAAAGGAGGTTTCTCATTCGAGTGCTACATTCCCACTAAACATTTTTCGGTTCGAGAATAAATCAGAGTTCGGAAAGGTTATTTTTTTGGTGAATAATTCGAAGTTTTCTATCGAAGGTATGAGAATAGCAAATTACGAAGCTTAATATATCAAAGTAGGAATTAAGTACGATTCATAATGAAAAATGAGTTCAAAAGTACGAAAAGAGAAATGTTACGGTTTAGGGTTACACCACCAAAAGAAAATAACCAAAAGTCTAGCATCGTTCATAGGTCCTCGTACGTCTTCCAAAATCCCGGGCAAGACCTCGATCCGCTACTCGATCCATCCCGGTTGAGGATTACTATTACCTGCAATTAAAAGACATCTATATGAGCTATAAAGCTCAGTAAGAAATCCGAGTATTATCGAACTTTGGAAATACGTTATATATAGTATATAATATTGTATACCCGTTCTTACCCACGTTTCGCACAACAACACAAGGCAATCGGCCAAATCACATATCTCACGAAAACACATCATTTAACGAAATCACGCAATTATGCAAAATGACTAAAATCCCCTTTTTTGTGAAAATCATGAAAAACACATTTTTCGGTTTATCGGATCCGTGAAAGATTAATTTCTGTACCGGATAATAAACCTGTTACGAGCCCGTTTTCACTAAGTGGAATCAAACCACTACCACATCATCCTAGTTGGATACCGGCCCACTATATCCGAGTTGTTTATTACCCGATATTCCATTAACCTTTCAAATAAAAATCATTTAATGCAACTTTTCGAAATAATGCTATAACCCACACATGACATCACAAATATCAATCAAGTGTCACAAATCACAAAAATACCACAATTTACCACATAATTATGATTTGGGCAAAAATCCCAAATTCACACACATGAACACACAACCACACACGGCACAATCAACACATTAAACATCCCTAATTACTCATCAAAGCAAGCTCAAGAACAAATACCTTTTTACCTTCATTTAGTGAACTTATTACCACATCTAGGTAATAATCCATTTCAATCAATTTCCCACAGCCATTAAACACATCCAACAGCAATTAAAGTACAAAATACCAAAATTCATAATTCATGACCATTAAATCAAAATATGAACACTTAAGGCACAAAACATATGTAAATGACATGCAATTATCCAAATTTTGAAATATTAGCAAACTAATTCCAAAAATTCTCAAATTAAATCCTAGAACTCCAAACTGACTAAATTTCCAGATTCTGAAATAATTTGAATTTTCTCAAAGTTTCGAATTTTCTTGAAATTAAAACTAGGAAAATTCTTTTTTTCAATTTAAAAATCCAAAACTCAAATATAACTCTAATTGATTTAAAAACTTGTTAGATAAAACTTTTTCCTATCTAATACTTGCTGAAAAACAGATCCAAACTTTAAAAATGAGAGATTTTTCGGAAATTGCAGTTTTGACCCAAAAGTTTCGAAATTTACACATGCAACCACACTAGAAGTTCAAAATCAACTTTTTCATGAAAACCCCTAACAAATCTGAAATTCCACTTTACTAGATGCAGAAAATGAAGTTGAAAAGTTACTTCATGCAGAAATTTCGGAAATTACATATTTTACCCCAAATTCTCTAGATCTACACATGCAAGCCTACTAGAATTTCCAAATCAACTTTTTCTTACAAAAATTCTTTAAATCCGAAATTTTGTTCAATAAATGCTGGAAAACAGTTTTGAAAACATTTTTCGGACAGACTTTACAAAAATTACAGATTTGGCCCAAACTTTCGAAGATCTACACATGCAACCACAAAAAGTTAAAAATTTCATTTTCTTGAAAACCCCTTTTTTGAAATCTGAAATTTTTAAGGCTTTTGGCCAATAAATGCTGTATCTAACCACTAACAACATAGATGATGCATGCAAGAACAAGAATTTAACAAGAACACTCATTTTTCCATTTTTCATCAAAAAGCCCTAAATTTTCGAAATCTTCCCCAATCTTTTAAAATTTCATGAAAATCTTTTCAATACTATTGATGTCCCTTAATTGCAGCAAGAAATCGAATTTCTTACCTTAAAATCGAAGAAAGAAAATAGCCGAAAGGGAGGGGGCTTTCAAGCACCGAAGTCCAACCAAGCCACCTTGATTGTGAAGGAAATGGTGTGAGCTTCAAGGAGGGAGGAGTTGTGATCTCCCGTAAGGAGGCAAGTGGTTTTGATGGTATTTTTGGAGTAGTCTATGGCAAGAGGTAAATAAGGAACCTTCATTTTTATTTTGGGGTTTTCTTTGAAAATGAGAAATGAGGTGGAGAGAGGAGGGCCGATGATGGTGGTGATGGCTTCGGTGGAAGGAGAAGAGGAAGACAAGTAGGGGGTTTAGGTGTTGGAAGAAGAAAGATGAAGGGTGTCTCTTCATCTCACTAATGAGAGTGTTGAGTGTGAGTTTAGGTAAAATGATTAGGGTGTGCCAAGTGTAAAAACATGCACACTTATTCACTAATTATTTATTAATATAATGACAACTTGCATAAACACTACACACACACACCATCCTAACACACACACATTCGGATATATATATATATATATATATATTCAAATGTATAATACAAACATTAGTATATATGTATGTATACGTATGCATGCATGTATGTACGAGTATATATATACATGTATACAATTCACATAATTTACCAAGTTTCAAATAATTTATCAAATAAATAAGAATACGCAATTATTCACATAAACCACGTAATTCACGAAATTTCATAGTATTTCAATTCACGGGAATTTAAATCATATAAATCACATATATATAGCGCACGTAATTATTCACGTAAGTAACATAATTAAATTCACGTGATGCATATAATCACGTAATAATATTCCCTAAGGGTTCTCGAGTTAGGAATATAAATCCCGGGTTTTAGGCTTTTCGGGTTTTGGAAAGGTGGGGTGTTACAATTGTTCTTGTTCGTGGGTGTCTGTTAATGTGTTTTTTGTATTTTGGCCTCGCCTATTTAAGGATCTTGAAACTGCCAGTGTGAAAAAATTGATTGTAGTATGGCCAGTGTTACCTACTTGATGGTTTTTTCGACAATTATGTTCTTGTACTTTTCCACAATTTTAAGCGAAATAATATCAACAATTTTCCCTTTGTGTGTCATTATTCTTGCTGAATCCCTCTTGTTTCTGAATGATTTTTGAAAACAGCCTTGCCATTTGGATTGATGGATATTACCAGAAAATAAGAGGTTACGGTTGTACTCAATCAAGTAATAGATGATATTATGCTTGATATAGTAACTTTTGTTCGGTTTTATTTGTCTGTGAGGCGTCGTCGTCTCACCAGTTCAGCCCATGTTCCGAGATAATATAGTTTGATTGCTAAAGCACCATCTCAAATGAATAATTTGAATGACCTTCTGAGTTTTAATAATGTGACATGTCATGATAATCTTAGAATGAACTTGGACACCTTTAAACGTTTTTGTTACCTTCTTGAACATCTTGGTGGTCTTCTTCCAACAAGAAATGTCCAAATAACCGAACAAGTAGCTATGTTCTTACAAATCTTGGGTCATCATACGAAAAATGTTGTTGTCCGGTCTTCTTTCAAAGGATCTGGGTTCACCGTTAGCAAACATTTCTATGGGGTGTTATAAGCTGTTCTAAAATTATACTCTGTCCTCCTGGTTAACCCTCAACCTATAGATGAAAATTGTGATAATGAGAGGTGGCACTTCTTTAAGGTACACTCGTATTATTGGTGCATATTTTCCTTCAAATTATCATTTTTTCATAATATAAGTTTTATAACATCCATGGCAATATTTTTCCCACGTGATTAGAGTTGTCTCGGTGCTCTAGATGGCACTTATGTTGATGTTAGAGTTTCCTTACTTGACAAACCAAGGTATAGGAATCAGAAGGGTGACATATCTGTTAATGTACTTGTTGTTTGTGATGTTAACCTCAATTTCGTATATGTGTTGACGGGGTGGGAGGGATCTGTCGCGGATAGTAGAGTCATTCGTGATGCTGTCACTAGGGCTAACAAGCTAAGGGTGCCTAAGGGTAAGAACCTTAATAATTCTTATTTTAGAATCCCAAATGAAATACTACGTAATAACAATGTCATGTCAACCTATAGGCCACTACTATCTCGTTGATAATGGCTACACTAGTGAGGAAGATTTTTTGTCACCTTACTGACATGTTAGGTCTCATCTTAAAGATTACGCTGTAGGAACACTTGCACCTCAAGACTACCAAGAATATTTCAACATGAAACACGCTAAAACCCGTAACGTGATAGAGCGTGCATTTGGAATTTTAAAGTCCAGGTTTGGTATTCTTCGGAGTGCCGCATATTACCCAATCAAAGTTCAAAACCGCATTATAATGGCTTGTACTTTAATTCACAACTTTATAAGGACTACGAATGACTACGACCCCGTGGAGGACCTTGTTCCTCAATTTATTACAACCAACGAAAATTCTCCAAACTGTGTCGAAGTTATACGAAATGTCGAGTCATCCCAACAATTGACCGATTGGAGAGGCAATCTTGCGCATAACATGTATAACGAGTGGCGTAGTAGTAATTAGTAAAACCATCTTATATTTTGAACTGTTAATTGTTATGGTTTGGACTATTTTATGAATTGTAATTTTATTTAAATTTATTTTCCCATGACTTTGTAATGTTCAACTGTTTGTGTGTTATTTGTTTTATTGAATAGTACTTTTATTTTTATGTGCTATAAAAATGTGTGATTTTTTCATTTGTATTAGTTATGGAGGGAACTAGCATGTCCCAAAGAAACTCCAATTTGAAAGGGAAATCGGGAATCACACGAAGGACTTGGACTTTGATAGAAGAACAAATGTTGATTTCTGCTTTGAAAGACACTGTTGCGCGTGGGTGGAAATGTGAAAACGGGTTCAAAACAGGTTATCTAGCTACACTAGAGGGTGCGATGTCTGTTTCGTTTCCCGGGACAGACTTGAAGGCTGAGCCCCACATCCATTCTAAAATTCATGTTTGAAAAAAGACTTACGGTTTATTGAGTTCAATGCTGTCACATAGTGTATCGGCTAGAATGACTCATCATCTACGATTGATGTGCAAGATGATGAGGACTGGAATGACTACATGAATGTATACTTTATGTTATTATAAATTATAAAAAGTATGCATGCTAATGACATTTGCTAACTTATAAAATACGTTCACATTTTTAGACCGACCCAGCTGCCCGTACAATGCGCTACAAGGCATGGCCTTACTACAAGGACTGGCTTGTCATATTTGGCAAAGACCGGGCCACTGGGGAGCATGCCGAGGTCTACGTTGAAGCTGTGAATGACTTAATTGGTTCTTCGAAGGGTAAAGAACCGACCAGTGTTGGTGGTGGAAATGTTTCTTTAGGAGACGCATCGCTTGATGGTGACATTACTTCATTTGTGTCTACCAGAGGAGAGGGTGCAACTATCCCTAAAACCACTCGAAAAACGAAGAAGAAAAGGGCCTGCGTCGATGACGTAGACCTTCAATTGGTTGACATGATGGCGAAGTTATTCGACAAAGCCGACCAAAAATTGGGGCGCCTTGTGAAAAGGGTTGGTTTTAATTTCGATGTGTCGGAATCGAGGAAAAAGGTTTTCGATGCCCTTAGCTCGTTCGAATACTTGACTGGCGAGGACAAGTTGCATGTGACCAAGGTTCTATGTGAAACGGGCAAGGACATGGACATCTTCTTCAGTGTCAACGACGAACACAAGGAGCTAATGGTGGCGATGATTCTTCAAGGGCGTTATTAAATTAAAATAATGAATATTTGTTCAAACTATTAGTAATCGTAAAAATATTATTCCTACATGTCTATCGCCATTTTTTGATGTAGTATAGGCGGCGATCAACCTCGAAAACCTTATCATTCGCTCACTATTTGTGGTAATGTTTGGTGAAGTATGTATTAATATATGGACGTAGTGTGTTTGTACTAAATACTTTTTGTAGTATTAACGGTTCAAATTTTTTGATGTAGTAATTGTGAAATGTATTATTCCAGCTATTTGTTTTTCATATACAACATCAATAGAACAAATAAACAAGGTAGATCAATAAAATTATGTAGGAGCAACAAAATAATATTAATAGACCTGTGAACACATATTGATGCCAAAATAAATTGCACTGTCGTATTAATACAATTTGGAAATTAAAGTGCTTACAATCATTGAAATATTTTTAATTCCAAAAAAGGACAAAACAACACACACACGAAACATTCTAGAATTATATAAATAATGCCGATTGAAAAATTAGATTTTGGTTTCATCAAACAGTCCTCTCATATCTCCGAGTTATTCGAACAAATTGAGGATAGCTGTCTTATCTTTTTTTGTATAAGTTCGATTGTTACCAGATTTTGGACTCGAATTTGGGTTGGTCCGTATCCCAAAATAATATTAATAGACCTGTGAACACATATTGATGCCAAAATAAATTGCACTGTCGTATTAATACAATTTGGAAATTAAAGTGCTTACAATCATTGAAATATTTTAAATTCCAAAAAAGGACAAAACAACACACACACGAAACATTCTAGAATTATATAAATAATGCCGATTGAAAAATTAGATTTTGGTTTCATCAAACAGTCCTCTCATATCTCCGAGTTATTCGAACAAATTGAGGTAGCTGTCTTATCTTTTTTTGGATAAGTTCGATTGTTACCAGATTTTGGACTCGAATTTGGGTGGGTCCGTATCCCAGCAGCACCACAGTTGAAAGAGTTTGCGTCACTATAAATTGTTTTTTATGAAACCTCGGAGTCAAAGTAGTAATTCAAATAGTCGGAAATGTTGAATTCCTTACTCTTTTCCGAAGTAGACGAAATATGGACGACGGAAATTATACCTTTTTCAGCTTGTGCAACAGGGCCTTGTGGGACAGCCACCACGTTTTCTTCGTTCGGTTCACCCTCGCTATCGGATGATAGTATAACAACGTCGGGGCAAAGTTGAGCATACTCCACAACATCTTGGAAAAGAATCGATAACTCTTGCCATTTTGATTCACCGGATATACGGTATTGGTATGCAGAATACTTCTCCTACAACAATGGATATAAAAAAAAATCCATTATACACACATTAAATATCGATGGTGATTATATATAGTTCTGGTTTACCTTCATTATGTAATCCCATATTACACCGGTAGCAGTTACAATGTTGGTTTCCGGATTATAGTACACACCATCTAACTTCAATAACCATTGGAAGTTTCCAAAACGATCACTAAGGAGGCCAAGTTTTTTTAGCAAGAAATCTTTGGAGAAAAACAGTCCGTGCTTCGTTGTGAACATATCTTGTGCTAGGAACAAAGAGCCATCTGTTTTGTCGGGCCAAACAAAGCTACCAAGTTGCACTTCAACGACCATGAAGTCAATGAAAATAGTTTCAATGTCTTCAAACCAATTTATTTGCATTAAGAACTCTCCCCTTCGAAATAGTGGCTGTTTTTTCGGTGCCATAATATTTTGAAGACTTGAATAGCCAATGAACATTACCACATACTTTACACATTTTATTTCCTTTTTTTATTAATAAAATAAAATAATTCACATAATGTGCAATTATTTTTAGCAATCAATACAAATGGGTTGGTAAATGTCTTTTCTTAAATTTTACATCAAGCCTTTTCCAAACAATCCCAACTACTTAATTTATTCCAACAATTAAGAACATGTTGTCATTACTTATTGAAACTTATTTGCTTAGCAGAAAGAATAAAGAATACAGACAGTTGGCATTAATTCATGCATTGGAGAACAAGTTCTCGGCTGATGTGAAAATAAGGCGAATTGCAGTCATTTAGTGCTACGAAACGTAAAGAAGAGTGCATTGCAATAAATATTTGAATGACCTCTCATCTACTACCATTTCTAGAGTAAATGCATGCTTCCCTTTCTACCTATATAAACATATAACCATCCATGTTTAGAGCAGGTTGTAAAAACAATTTAAAACAAATTAAAACTAAGCAAAATGCCAAAAACACGAAATCAAATAATCAATGGGTTATGCAACTCCGATGAATGGCCGTTAAGTTACGACTTGGTGATGATGCATGCAATCCATGAGAATAGCATTCAACTGGAAAACCTAGATACAGTTGAGGTTTTCAACAGCGTCCTACACCGCGCTACAGAGGAGATTTGTGACTACATTTCACAAGAAATCACTTTTGAAGATGTGAAACTAAGAGTTCATATCATTCGAAGGCGATTTTATGCGTTCTTAAAGTACATTTCAAAGCCCGGAGTCAAGTTCAACCCTTGCACGAAAAATATTGCAGTCGACATGGTTATATTCTCCAAGGACAATAAGGTATTTATTTCGGGAAAGTATTTATAAATTGTATTTTAGGATGAATGTTCTTCTAACAGTGGTTAATGAATATTTTATGCAGGAGACATGGGAGGCACGTTGGTTTCGTGTCAACGGTTTTCCTGTGTGCGACACATGCGTGATCATATTTCATATTAAGAATGCCGCTCCAATAGACTTCACCGGCATGACAGGGTATTCTTAAAATGAGCCACTAGTTAATGAAGACGGGGAAGACAGTGAAGGGTCAGAAAAGGGTGTGGGGGAAGCTGTTGATGGAAAAGAACCTGTGAATGAAAATATGGAAGGCATATATGGTCATGAAGGAAAAGAACCTGGCCATGGAAAAATGGAAGGCATATTTGGTCAAGTTGGGGAAGATGTTGGTGAAGCTGGGGAATATGTGGTTGCTGAGTCGAAGGAGATGTAAAATTAGGTGGGGTCTACTATAATATCTACTAATGTGTTAGAAGATGTTTTTAGAACAGAATATTTCACAAAAACTCACCACACCAGTGTCATAGAACAGAATATTTCACAAAAAACACATATTAAAATTACGAAGTACACAACACTACTTACACATGTAATAAACAAATATAATTATAGACACAACAAGTATTGCCTCCCTTATTGTAGGTAAGTAAGAGTGCTTACTTGTTGGAATCACTTTGTTCAATTGTGCATCTACTAGCTGCTGTTTTATCAGTTGTAATTCAGTTTCGAGTCTATTGATTTTTTTCAGCAAACCGGGAATAATCAGTTTTGCTCGGTCGCACATCGGAGGATCGTACCATCTGGATAGGTCACAACTTTGCACCTACAAAACGATCCACATTTAAAAGTACCATTAATGAATTAAAAAACCAAATTAGACCACCACCAATATGAACAACAACTTCATTTGAATTATATCAGTTATATGTCAAAAGATCCCCAATATAGTTAGATCTGCAATTTCGTAAACAAAAAATACTTTGCAACCCCAAAATACAAAAAATTGAACAACAACAACAACATAAATTCATAATACTTACAACTCTTCGAGGACACGAGATAAATCGACGCCCATGATTTTTATCTGACCAAGAAGTTTGCAAACCCATCTTCAAATTGCAACCACATAACCCAAAATCGTTTGGGGTAAAGTTGTCTTCACGGAAGGTTTTGTGAGATGCGCTTCCGTTGATGGACCCAGAGCTCATCTCCAAATGTATTAGGTCGGAGCAGAATCGACTGAGAAAAAATTGAAAGAAATCGACCGACTTCGAGATTTCTCTCTTCAAGAGAGAAAACGATTTTATATACATATGATATGAAAATATTATATTACAATTTATTATTATTCTTATAAAAAAGGGCATCTTAGTATATTTGTCAATAATTATATTATCACACACAAAACAAACGTGTGAGTAATTTATCAACATAAATTTACTCAAAAAAAGCAAACAAGAGGATAGCAAAATTACATAATCATCTCCACCACAAATCTATCTAATCTATACTAACATACTAATCCTTACAACAAAAGCAAAAGGGCCCATAGAGTATATATTAATCACTCATTTTAGGCAATAGAATATTAATTGAATAGGGGCTATTACAAATAAACACATCATGAACTACTTATTCATAAAGAGGACCAGACCAAAAGTTTTTTTTACTAAAAAGTTCATACGAAGTCTAGAGGTGTGTAAAAGACTAAAATACCCCATCACATTTCAATATGCTTCAATTTCATCAATTTAACCAAATGTAACCTCATTTGACCCCAAATTTGACCAATTATTCAATTTTAGCCATTTACCACATTTTGACTCCAATTTTGACTCCAATTTTCCTCAACATATTTTGGCCTCCGTAAAAACATTAATATACTGTGGTTGAAAATAATATTAATTATATTACTATTTAACACAATCATATTGCTATATTACTATCTAGTACAGTAATATTATTATGTTGACCGGTCAACAAAGGCAAATATAATGAAAATGCAAAAAAATATGTTGTGGTTGATAGTAATATTAGTAAACTATCAACCATATTGATATTATTGTGTTTACAGTAATTCTAGTGTCAACCAAAGTAATATTACAATACTAGACAATAATAATATTACGTCGATCGGTTAACAAATCAATCAAAAGAAAAGGACAAAAATAAATAAATAATATTGATGTGGTTGACAATATTATTATTGTGTTTACAGTAAATTAAGTATCAATCACATTAATATTAAAATAGTACATAGTAATATTATTATGTTGATCGATCAACAAATCAAACAAAATAAAAAAGCCAAGAAAATAATGTTGATGTGGTTGACAATAATATTAATTGTGTTTACCTTAATTTTACTGTCAGTGGCAGTAATATTACTACTATTGGTTAGCGGCGTGCGGAAAAAAAGAAGTAGATTTTGTTTTCAAAAAAAAAATTCAGAAAAAAAATAAGTTTGAAAAAAAGATTCAAAATTGGATTTTTTTGGACAAAATTGATGAAATTGAAGTCACATTAGGATTACAATTAAGAATTAAGTTTAAAGAGTTGGGGGTAATTTGGTCATATAAATTAAGTTTGCCTTTATTTATAATAGGGGAAAGTACAATTAACCCTCCTTGAGTATAAGGTCCGACCCGAAATGCCCCATCAACTACAATCTAGGACAATTTGTAAACTTTTGTAACTCTGTCAACGTTTATAAATGCTAACAATATTAACGACGTTACATTTTCTGTTACGAATTAAAAAAAAAATGTTAAGAAACAAAAACACAGCTACACTCTCTCTATCTATCTCTCTCTCAACACTTAAAGAAAAACCAATAGTCTCGAATCTCTCTCTCAACACATCATCACCTGAAGCACTCTCTCTCCACAGTTGCAGGAAATAAAACTCTCATTTCACTCTTTCTTCTCGTTCCTCCTATATAATTTGGTCGCATTCTTGAATAATTTTGTAAAGGCCCGACCTATTGAAGTAATCCAACGTTTGGAAGGAAGCTCAACTCGTTTGGGTCGATTAAAGGAAATGAGCGTTTGAATTTAGTAATGTGCGTGTAGCGTTTAAGGATATATGTTAATATGAGAAGATGTGTTTTGATTTGGAGCAAAAATCAATGAAAGATTGTTTTGAATTTGAATTTGAGGATTTTGAATTCTTGGAGGTTTTAAATAAAATTTGGGGTTATCAATGAATTGAGATTTTAATTTGGTGGTTTTAAATAGATATTGTTGTAAAACAAAAGTTAAACCTCCACCTCAACATTTGGAGACAGGACAATAACGGAGGGGTGCAAAATATCCAAATTTGTAATTGAGGGGGCATTTTGGGTCGAATCCTATAATCCAAGGGGGTTAATGTACTTACCCCTTTATAATGTGTATTAAAGGGATATGTTTATTGGCAAAAGAAATATAACACCGAAACCTATGATAATAAAGATGGTTGGTGAGGGACCTCTTCACAAACAATTAAATAAGATATCAACCAATAAAAGTTACTAAAATCATATTTTTTCATGGACCTCATCACAAAAAAGCCATGCTTCGAAGCCAGAGGATGATTATGCTTCCCTTAAACTATAGCGAGTTCCCATTTACCCTCTACGTGTAGAAGCCCATTCAGCTCGAAACAACAGTTACATTTTTTTCGTGCCAGTACATTTTGTACTTTCTACATCTTTTTTCTTTCGTTTCACATGTTTATTTCCAAATCGATCACAAGTGACATATACTCTATCACAAAAAGCACGACATATACTTAACTTAGCTTAATACCATGGTTTTCAGTTGTGTCTTTCGTCAACTGTTTTAAATCGTCGCAACAATTAAACAGTTGTACTCGAAAATATTCAGAATAATCAATTTCCCCATCATCCTGAAAAATAAATAAAATATAACAATAATTAATTTTTTTTTAAAAAAAAAAAAAAAAAAAAAAAAAAAAAAAAAAAAACAAATCGCATCTAATGTAGGAGCAGACGCATCAAAGACGGCGCCCACCTTGGACGCGAATACAGTGTACCACGCCCAACATGAGGCGCTGTCTGTTGCGCTTGCTTCTAGTTGGTTGTCCACCCTCTGTGTAAAGTTGACATTTTTTGGCAAACAAATTAAAATCTTACCTTCGGTTGAAGTGGATCGTCATTAGAAGGTCTTGAACTCATTAGTGTATGATTATTTCGTAACAAAAATGACTTTTGATGACTTCTTAGTATTTAGAACCGCTAGTAAGAAGTTAGAGAGAAGTAAGAGAAATTAGAACATAGAAAGAATATTTCTTTTTTATTTAGGGGTCATTAGGAATAAATCCCTCATATTGCTAAGAAATGGTGATATGTCCACCCTTTAAACCTTTATTTGTGATAACCCCTAGAAATTTTATTCCCAATATTACCCTTAAGTCAATTAGCATAGTTTGTCCCAATTATTCTTTTTTTTTTCTCTCTCTCTTTCCATAACAACAATTTAATTCCTAAAAATCTACTTCCAAATTCCTAAAAATTTGCTACCAAATAAAAAAAATGTTTTTTTTTATTATTTTCAGATTTATTTAGCATTTCTTTTCTTTTTTTAATATCTTTTTAATAAAAATATTTTTAAACAAAAAAAATGATTTTTTTTTATGGACATGTTTACTACGCCGAATATGACTATAGTCTAATATGACTGTATGTGACTATATAAATTGTAGTCATATTCTTTCTTTATATTGCAGTTTTTTATATTTTCAACTTAAAAATTCCGATTATTTAGGTGTGGTACAGTCATGTTTTCCAAATTATATAAAGTAACGAAGATTTCCTATTGTTTACAAAAACAATTCAACCAACATTGATACGAACCCCGTAGAACTTGTTACGGGACCCAATAATCTTATGCGGAAGCAAGAACGGAACGTCCAAAAAACAAAGGATTCGATTGAGGGAATTCGGAATATTAACCCCGTAGCTATAGAGAGCTAGAAACCAATATTATCAAGGTGGAAGTATTGACCCCGTGATTATAATGAATCATAAACCAATACTATATTGCTAAGAATAATTCACAAGAATCCACTCGCAAAATATCCCGAAGAGTTGTTGAAGAACAACGGAGAATTTTAATCTCTCAAAATAATACTTAAAACTTCCAAATAATAATAAACCTAAAAAAACCTATTTATAACTGTCAAATAGACCTAATCTAACAAGGAAAATAAATCCTAACTTATCTATTGTAAGGAAATAACAAAATAAACTAAATCTATTCCAAATCGGACTCTAAATAGCAAGAAATAAATTGTCCAATAATAAAATACAAAAATTAATAATAATAATCATCTTTTCCAAGTCACGTCTACTCGGCTCGATGACTAGACGGGCTCAAGTCCTTGAGCTCGGCTTGCTTCACAATCTGGCCCGATAATTCGCTCGAATTAAGCTCAGCTGGGATCGAACTAGACTTCGTCAATTCTTCCTTTCGGAGCTCGTGCTCTACTAAGCTAAGCATGGCTGCTTCAATGCGCTTGGCTCGAGCTTGCGTAGTCAGTCCTCTTGGCACATGCGGCAAGTCCAAGTCATGAACTCCTTCATCCAGCTCGGCACTACCTCTCGTAATTGGATGGATCGTATCATCCTCCCCCTCTTGAAAAGGATTCTTCCTCGAATCTGAACCTACATCAAAGGGAGATAGGTCAAAATCATTAAATGTCGAACTAACTTGATACTCACTGGGAAGCTCGATCTTATATGCATTATCGTTAATCTTTTTCAGCAATTGGAAAGGTCCATCTCCTCGTGGCTTAAGTTTTGAACTCCGCTGATTGGGAAACCTTTCCTTTCAAAAATGAACCCAAACCCAATCTCCCTGCTGAAAGGTAATGTGTTTTCGCCCCTTATTAGCTTTGTTCGCAAGTTGCTCATTCCTCTTCACAATGTGCTCGTGTGCTTCTTCTTGGATTTTCTTCACTAACTCAACCTTACGCTTCCCATCTAGACTAGAAATCTCATTAACAGGTAAAGGCAACAAATCCAAAGAAGTTAGCGGATTAAAACCACAAACAATCTCAGAAGGTGAAAACTTTGTAGAAGAATGCACCGATCTATTATACGCGAACTCAATAAAAGGAATACATTTCTCCCATGACTTTAGGTTTCTTTTAAGAACAGCTCGCAATAACATACCTAATATTCAATTATCTACCTCGGTTTGACCATCGGTTTGTGGATGACATGTAGTAGAAAAGAGTAAAGTCGTACCTAACTTACCCCACAAAACACGCCAAAAATGACTAAGGAATTTAACATCCCTATCCTTAACAATAGTACGAGGTACCCCATGCAAGTGCACTACTTCGCTAAAGAATAAATTTGCTACATGCGTAGCATCATCAGTTTTATGACATGGAATGAAGTGTGCCATTTTAGAAAAACAATCTACCACAACAAAAACAGCATCTCGACCTTTACTAGACCTCGGCAACCCTAAAACAAAATCCATTGATACATCAGTCCAAGGGTGAGTAGGAACAGGTAATGGCATATATAATCCATGTGGTTTAACCCTAGATTTAGCTCGGCTACATGTTAGACACTTGGAACAAATCCTCTCAACATCTCGCTTCATACGCGGCCAAAAGAAATGTTCTTTTAAAATATCTAATGTTTTAGAAACACCAAATTGTCCTATTAAAGATCCTGAATGTGATTCTCGCACAAGTAATTCACGAAGCGAACTATTAGGCGTGCAAAGTTTGTTCTCCCTAAACAAATAATCATCATGCTTGTAGAATTTTTCAAAAGTTCTTTTTTGGCATGCAACAAATATAGTATCAAAATCATGATCGTTCACGTACAGCTCCTTAACATGCTCAAAACCTAAGAATTGAGCACCAAGGGTCGACACGAGAACATAACTGCGAGATAGTGCATCAGCTACCACATTATCATTACCTTGTTTGTACTGTATCACAAAAGAAAACATCTCGATAAACTCCACCCGCCGAGCATGTCTTCGGTTCAGCTTGCCTTGGCCCTTAAGATGCTTTAGCGACTCGTGATTTGTGTGTATTACGAATTCCTTAGACCACAAGTAATGTTGCCAAGTCTCCAAAGCTCGCACCAACGCATAGAGCTCTTTGTCATATGTTGAGTATTTCAAGGTTGCGTCGTTGAGCTTCTCGCTGAAATAAGCGATAGGTCGCTTGTCTTGCATAAGCACTACACCAATACCAATTTCCAGAAGCATCACATTCGATTTTAGAAGTTTAAGAAAAGTTTGGTAAAAGTAATAAATGAGCAGAACTTAGCTTATCTTTCAAAGTGCGAAATGCATTCTCTTGCGCCTCGCCCCACTTGAAGCCAACCTCCTTCTTGATCACCTCCGTCAAAGGTGCTGCAATTGTGCAGAAGTTCGGTACAAATCTCCTATAGAATCCCGCTTGGCCATGGAAGCTTCGCACCTCAGATTCGTTCTTGGGTGTTGTCCATTCACGAATAGCTTTAACATTTTCCTCGTCCACTTCAACGCCCCTAGAACTCACAACAAAACCAAGGAACACTATCCTATCTAGGCAGAAATCACACTTCTTTAAATTAGCATATAATTGGTCTTGCCGTAAGGACTCCAAGAGACACCTCAAATTCTCAGCATGATCATGCAAATTATTGCTATATACTAAGATATCATCAAAGTAAACAAAAACAAATTTTCCTATGTAAGATCGCAGAACATGATTCAAAAGTCACATAAATGTACTTGGTGCATTAGTTAAACCAAAAGGCATCACTAACCATTCATACAATCCATGCTTAGTTTTAAATGCAATTTTCCACTCATCTCCCTCTTTCATGCGAATTTGGTGATAACCACTTTTCAAATCAATTTTAGAGAAAATAATGGAACCATGTAGTTCATCTAACGTGTCATCTAATTGAGGAATGGGGTGTCAATACTTTACCGAAATTTTGTTGATGGCTCGACAATCAACACACATTCTCCAACTCACATCCTTCTTCGGTACTAGTAAAACAGCCACTGCACAAGGACTCATGCTTTCTTGAACATGTCCTTTAGCTAACAAGTCGGCCACTTGCCGTTGTAACTTCTTCGTCTCCTTGAACTATTTCGGTAAGCTAGTCTATTTGGAATTTGGGACCGTGGAATAAAATCAATTTGGTGCTCGATCCCTCGAATTGGTGGCAACCTTGTTGGCATCTCTTCCGAAAAGACATCATCGAACTCCTGCAAACGAGAAATAACAATACTAGGCAAAGAAGAATTAAGGTTAGCATGAGAAAAATAGGACTCTCTAAACACTAACAACATCATTGTTCTCTCGCCCTTACATGCACTCTTACTCTCTTTCTTTTGCATAAAAGCTCACTTTTCTCTCATCTCTCTTTATTAAGTTTGCACTATCTTCTTTTTCTTTTCTCACTTCGGCTAAACTCTCTTGTTTTACCTCTCCACTACTACTAACACGTTCGTTCTCATTTTGTTTTGAACTGGCAGCAATGGACTTCTTAATCAGATTTTGCTCCTCAAACACCAGACGAGGTCATAAATGTGCAAGTGTGATTCGCTTGCCATTCTTAGTAAAAGTGTAGCATTTTTGTAACCATCATGGACTGTTCGTCGATCAAATTGCCAAGGTCGCCCAAGTAAGATATGACTTGCTTGCATGGGCACAACATCGCACATCACCTCATCTTTGTATTGTCCAATACTAAAGGAAATCAGTACTTGTTTCGTCATTCTGAATTGCCACTTTCATTCAGCCACTGAAGTTTGTAAGGTCTCGGTTGTTTGGTGACTTGCAGCCCTATCTTGTCTACCATTAGATTGCTTTCTACATTCACGCAACTTCCTCCATCAATTATCAATCCACATACTCGGTTTTGAACGTGGCAGCGTGTCTAGAAGATGTTCTCTGGCTGTATTACATCACCATCTTCTTCAACTTGCACGTGGAGAGTTCGAAGTACAACAAGTGCGAGTCCATCAACAGCTTGTACCACGTCATCTTCCTTAGGTGATGTTTTCAAAATTGACTCTTCCTCCTCCTCCTCGACTCCAGCTCGCCATTATCCAATAAAACCATAGCTCGCCGGTTAGGGCACTCCATGGCGATATGGCCTGCTCCATGACATCTATGGCATTTAATATCACGTGTTCGTTGTGGTTGTGACGAATTATTACCTCTCTCAGTTGGTGCTTGGTTGATTGGATTTTCATTGAAAGGTTTTGTTGTCGATTTCTCCTCGGGTTTTGAAGTAGGATTCCATCGCGGTTTCCAGCTTGATGCCTCATCCCGAGCTGTAGTTCTCCCTTCTCGCTTAAGTTGCCTCTCAACTTTCACGGCCATGTGAACGACCTCCTCAATCTCAACGTAGTGCTGCAACTCCACTACATTAGCGATCTCCCGGTTCAGCCCGCAAATAAATCTTGCCATCGTGGCCTCTCGATCCTCCTCAATATTGGCTCGGATCGTTGCAATCTCCATCTCCTTATGGTACTCCTCGACTGATTTAGTACCTTGCTTTAAGCTTTGCAATTTCAGTTGTAAGTCTCTATAATAATGTGAGGGCACGAACCTCCGTCTCATAAGTGCCTTCATAAACTCCCAATCAACAATTGGTGGTTCGCCAGTTATGCGTCTAGTCACTACAAATTGATCCCACCAAACGATAGCATAATCGGTGAACGCTACAGTTGCAACCTTTCTTTCCCATTATATGTATGCCTCGGGATCACTCTTCCCTTCGAGAGACGGTATAATCAATTTGATCGAGTTGAGGTTCCCATCAACTTCATCTCTTTCTCGTCCCACATTACCTCGCCTCGGTCTGGCAAATCTGTCACCTCTGTTCCCTCGTCCTCTACGCCATCGTCTAGAAGTATTAGACTCTGCCTCGAATTCTTCATTGAAAACTTGTTTATCGAACTCCAATTCGTCACGTTGGCGTACAACAGGTTGACAAATAGGTTGCCGCAGTTGTGGCGCCAGTGCAGGTCTTATCCTACTCAACTCATCGATTTGATTTTGCATCCTTTGAAGGGTTATATGCAAACGTTGGAAGTGCTGCTCCGTCCCTCTCATCACCACTACCATTCCTTGATATGGTGTTCGAACTGCAAAATATTGTTAAAAAAAATAAGATTTTCATCACCACTCCCTCACGTGTATCACTCAAGATGATGTTCACTCAATTCACTCGTGTTTCACACAATTTGGCTTTTACCCTCTTTTGATCAAACACTCTCTTGCCTTTTTCCACTCGTAAACTCCCTTCGAAGTTCTAAAGAAACAAATCGAGAAAATATTAAGTGGTTTTTGTTTTTTTTATTCAAAGCTAAATAGTATTTTATCAATTCAGAAATTATGTGGAGGCAAATAAAAGCAATTTCGAATTTAATAATAAAAGGAAACAAAAGGAAGAGGAAACAAAGAAAACAACGTGGAATTCAATTAGGAGAAAGGTAGACAAGGAAACAAGATATTCAAGGAGTTGCCCAAGTCTATTAAAACTTGATTTGTGTTGCCCAAATCTATTAAAACTCCTTACAAGGAATTTTCCTGGGTTGGATTTCGAATTTTGCTGCTTTTTTTTTTTTTTTTTTGTTGTATCTGGTTTTTCTAAGATTTTTCGAATTGTTTTTTTTTTCTGTCTTTTTTATGTTTTTTTTTTTACTAACAAACCCTAACGTGGGATGGAAGTAACTTTAAAGCAAAGCAAAATTTGAATTTTTTTTTTTTTTTGACGAAGACTCTAGACAACACAATTTAAGAAAAGATGAGATAGAGAAGGCACGTAAATCGAAGAACGAAAACAAAACAAAGACACGAAAAAAATGATAGGTGAAACCTTTTCTTGGAAATTGGCTATGTTTACCAACTGAACGAACCCGGTAGAACTTGTTACGGGACCCAATAATCTTATACTGAAGTAAGAACGGAACGTCCAAAAAACAAAGGATTCGATTGGCGGAATTCGGAATATTGACCCCGTAGCTATAGAGAGCTATAAACCAATATTATCAAGGTGGAAGTATTGACACCGTGATTAGAATGAATCAGAAACCAATATTACATTGCTAAGAATAATTCACCAGAATCCACTCGCAAAATATCCCGAAGAGTTGTTGAAGAAGAACGAATGAGAATTTTAATCTCTCAAAATAATACTTAAAACGTCCAAATAATAATGAACCTAAAACAACCTATTTATAAGTGTCAAATAGACCTAATCTAACAAGGAAAATAGATCCTATATTGTAAGAAAATAACAAAATAAACTAAATCTAGTCCAAATCGGATTATAAATAGCAAAAAATAAATTGTCCAATAATAAAATACGAAAATTAATAATAATCATCTTTTCCAAGTCACGTCTACTTGGCTCGATGACTAGACAGGCTCAAGTCCTTGAGCTCGGCTTGCTTCACAATCTGGCCCGATAATTCACTCCAATTAACCTCAGCTGGGATCGAACTAGACTTCGTCAATTCTTCCTTTCGGAGCTCGTGTTCTACTAAGCTAAGCATGGCTGCTTCAATGGGCTTGGCCCGAGCTCGCGTAATCAGTCCTCTTGGCACATGCAACTCGTCCAAGTCATCAACTCCTTCATCCAGCTCGGCACTACCTCGCGTAATTGGCTGGATCGTATCAAACATCTACTAAAAAAATCACAATTTGAATCTTGTTATTATAAGTCAACTTAAAACGAGAAGATAAAATATACTCGAATATGACTACAGTCATATTCAACATTAATAGTCATGTTTGAGTATGACTAGAGTCATGTTGTTGTTGTCAGATGTGAAAATATTTTTTTAAATATGGAGAAAAAAATAACGAAAGAGAGGGAGGGGAGTCGATGACAACGGCGGTGGCGGCGTTGAATGAAAGAGAGAGTGAGAGAGGCGGCGACGGTGGTGGTGGTGGACAGATCAAAAAAAAAAGAAACAAAACTGAGAAATCGAGAGAGATAACGAAAAAGAGGGAAAGACCCTTGCGTGGAAACAAAGGAGATGATGGCAGCGACAATGAGCGGCGACAATGGCGATGGTGTACAGATCTATATGGAGACAATGGTGGTGTAAAGAGAGAGAAATCGAGAGAGATGACAAACAAGAGAGATAGATATTATTTATGTGGAGACGAAGGAGGAAGCGGCGGTGGCGCGGCGGCGGCGGTGGAGTAAGGTCGGAATTTTCTAAGAGAGTTTAGGGATTTAGGTGGATAGGTGGAGAAGAGAGAAGATGAAAGTGATAGAGGTGGGCAAATAATTAGGGTTATAGTAGTTGAGGGTATTTTTGTCTTCTCGCAATAGTCTAGGGGGTCTCATTCATTAAAAATGAAATTTGGGTTTAGGCAAAAGTCTTTAAAATGCAATTGGGTTTAGTTCACAATATTTTCCATTTAAGGGGCGTATTTCATATATTTCTCATTTAATTTATGTACGGGATTTAGTAACTTTTAGTGTGGGATTTAGCATCCCTGTTTATAATATATTTCTTATCAAAGAAGAGTTGGTTGGAGAAACCTAGGGGCATTGTTTTCCACATATCATTTTACTGAACTGCTATTCATAGTGCAACTTTTACCAACTCGCAGTGCACTTTTGGTTCATTTGTAACTTTTTTCAAAAAAATTCAAAATCCTCTCAAACTCTCTCCAACCCTCTTCGAATTCCCGCGAATCAAACGAGCAATCCGACAACGATTTTAGGTAATACTCGAACTCCATTTCGTCAATCCAATATTTTATAGTTGTATATTAACAAATTGAATCAATAATCGGTACGTTTTCATTGATACAGAAGATATCAAAAAAACATATACGTTTCGTGAAAAAAAATAATGAAATTAAACAAACAATTTACTGATTTTTGTCACGAAACTTTGGTTATTTTTTATTTCTTCCACGTTTCGTGTGTAAAACTACGAAACTAAAACTTAAATTTCGTAAGTTTTCTTACGAAATTAAGCTTTTCTTTTTGCTGTACTATGCACGAAACTTTTGTGTTTTTGGCGTTTTTCTAATATTTAGTAAAGAAAGACACGAAATGTATGCTTATATTTCGTAATTTATCTACGAAATGTAAGCATATATTTCATGTCTTTTTCCACGAAATAGTGCATTTTTTAAGTTTTTGTTTTGTTTGTTTTATTTATTATTATTATTTTTACTGACTTGTATAGTGTCTTATTTAACATATATATGGAAGGCAAAGGTAATTCAAAGGCACTTGTACGAGCAATTCGTGATGAGACCGAGCATCAAGAGCGCGAGCGGATGACTATGTCTACACGAAGAGAGGCTGAGAGAGCTGGTGTAGTCAGATCATAAGCTGCACATGCCAATGTTGGGCCTTCCCATCCTATGGAGAAAGAGGAGGATGAGGTGGACCCTGTTCGGGAGGCCGAGATTGTAGCTCGTGGAGGTCGAGCACAGGGCCGTGGAGGTCATGGTGGTCGAAGTCATAGTCGTGTCAATCCGTTTGTGCTAGATGGTCCATTTCTCGGTGGCCCGCGGGATCCGACTTTGATTTCGAGTTTCAAATCGCACGTAGCGGCATACATTTGGAGAGGAGAAGTAAGTTAATTAGTTGTTTTAATTTTAATATTATAAATTTTATATCTTATATTTAAATATTTTAATAGTTGATTTACTAACATATGTTCTAAATAAATGATTGCATGAACGTCCGGTTAGACGAGGGGAGTCTCGTATCAGCTCCCTGAACCATTTCATCTATGATGCGATTGGAGATGCTCTGGCCCCGTTAGGCATAGATATCACTGCAGACAAGCATTTTATGTGGATGACCGTATTTTACCCCCTAGCCCGCTCTTTCCTACCGCACATGGATGGTCCGTTGTTGGTTGTGTTCGTGGAGTAATGGCAGTCGGAGACGAAGAGGTTCCATATGCCGTGGGAGGAGATGATTATCACTCTCCACGATGTCCAGTTGATGCTAGGTGCCCATGTGGAGGGACGGGTGGTCGCGCCTATGTACAACGAGAGCACCGGGAGGACAAATTGCGTGTATTCATTGTCCGAGATTATGAACCTCAATCTTGATGAGATTAACGAGGCATGGAAGCATGGGCCCCCACGTGGAGGATGATACATGCATAGTTATTGATGCCCGACACGCCAATGAGACGCCGAGTTCAGATATATCTTGTGTTTCTTCTCGGATTGATTTTATTCCGTGACAAGGCGTGTGATCGGGTGACCGTGGTATATGCACGTGCTCGAGGATGTCGTACTTAATCATTTCGGAACGTATTCGTGGGGTTCGGCCTGTCTGGCCAATCTATATAGGGAGCTGGGTATATGCAGTCGAGCACAGTCGAGGAGCTTGGCAGGTTGCACCACCCTTCTTCTTCAGGTAAAATACCTTCTTCTTCAGGTAAAATGATATGTTTTATGTAATTATTTTTTTCATAATGTTTTTTAGTGCGGGGATGTAAGTTGTTTATTTGAATTTTTCGATTTACGTATTTTTTTTTTTCTATTAAGGCCGAGTGGCTACCGTGTGGTCGGGATATATGTTGGTTATAATATCTACACGCAAGTACACGCAAGTGCACGTATCGTATAAGTAATATAGTGGACTAAAAGTTCGAATATCGAACCCACAGGGAATATTTAATTATTTAATCATAGACGCCAAATTCTACCAATTATTATCAAGTCCACCCTACACAGTCGACTTTAAAGAGAATTAACTAGATTAAAAGGCAAATTAAAAAGACAATAGCACGAAAGCAATTAAAAACGAAGGTTTAATCAGAGTAAACAAGCCTAGGATTTTATTCTCCCCCCTATGTGATTATTACTTCCCCAATTCCATCAATCATGCAAGCAATTAACCCGGATTATCAACCTGAGATGCTAAAAAAATCATAACCCGCTTCTGCGTGTATTACGATTCTAATACTCTAGATTCAATTACTATATTCCTATGCAATTAATTCTAGAACACTGCATTAAGCACAAATCTCAATAATGGTTACCTAAAGTTAACTATATTCTTATGTTAATACCACAAAGGCTCTTCTACCACAGTTCTAATTATTAACCCGATCTTCTGATTCATGCGATTAACAATAACATAAAAGCACATAAGGTGATCAAATTCATGCACTTAATAAAACAAGTAGGAGAAATAATACGGAATTAAAACTTGCATAAAATCATAGAATTGGGTTCATAAATCCCACATAGGTTTCCAAATAAAATCCTAGAAATAAAGACTTAGCTACTCGTGATTCTTATGATAAATAAAATAAATAAATTAAAAAAGAAAAACTATGCTTGAGTCTTCGTTGATCTTCTTTCCTCGCGTTTTGTGGTGTATAATTCCGTGCTTATGATGTAGAGACTTGTTACTTTTATAGGCTTTTCTTGATAAGGAAGTAGTGGAAACCTAAAAGAATCAATTTCCGCCACTTTCCCTCATCAGGATTTGTTCTTCGCTTTTCGTCATATTGGAGTCCGAATATTGGAATGTTTTGTAAATAATAATTGTAGCCCATGAAATTATCTTTCCAATGCCGCCAAAATCAGCTGATTTGGAGTTCGTATGAGAGAGATATGCTTGAAATGGTGGACACTGCCAAAGCTGTGGCGAGATTCCTTCTTCCAATTTGATTTATTTCCTTATTTGCAACTTTTTCCTTTCTTTTTGATAATTTTTCTTTCATTGACACCTAATTCTCGTTTTTCACCTATAAATCACAAAATCAATCAATTAAAGTACAAATATAATTAAATCTAAACAAAAGATATACGTAAAGTAAACGTTTTGAGCGTAAAATTTACACTCAACACACCCCAAACTTGAACTTTTGCTTGTCCTCAACCAAAATCTAATCGTAAGCAAATAACTCAACTATCGCATCTCATTACATAGATTAATGACCAACTTGACGTTTCCAGAACTTGTAATTATAAAAAAATTCTTAGGCATTCGCAAGCTCAAAATTCAAAAGCACTTAGTCACTTACCATAGCCAAAAACCACAAATCATGGAATTGCTTCAAGCATCCAATATTTGTAAATTAAAGATAGAAAAAATTTATACTTACATGCAAATGTTTAACTCCAAATACTCACTAAATTATTCTACTCTATTAATATCGAACATCAAGCTATTGGGATCATTGGGGCTTTGTGGCTTCCAATTGTTAGGCTCTTTGGTTCGAGGTAGGAAATATGGGTATATGTGGCTATTATTCTTGAATTGAGGTGATTACGCCAAAATTTGAAAGATAGGCGTTTAAAACAATGAATTCACCTCTAAGGACATTAATAAACTCGATTCTCAAAAGTTCAAAAGTCTCCACTTTTGCTTTTGAGGCAATGGATCGAGCTTTCAAAAATAATTTCAACAACTAGTCATTTCTTCTCCCTTCTAGTCTCTTCTTCTTCTTCTTTTTTTCTTTTATAAATATATATAGAAGCCTATATACTTCTTCGTCTTTTTTTTTTTTTTTTTTTAAAGAAGAAGAGAGACCTTATAAAAAAATTTGACCGAAATTTTTCAAAATTCTCCACTTTTCTACCTTATACACATTGGCTAAAAAAAGAACACCTTTTCTCCGAGGCTCAAATCAAGGTTCTACGGATAATTTCGATAAAAATGTCGGCTTGAAAGGCTCAAACGGTTCAAAGAAGGCCCAAATCATATCCCAAATCGCTCACTACTCAATACTTCGTATCATAAATTTCCTAAGGTGAGTTCTAAAACCGAACATAGCATGATCTAGCACAAATTAATTTCAAATTTAAAATACTAAACATTCAACCAAAGCAATGCACAAAGTGTGATTCCTAGCAATAATTCGCTTCTAAGTTCCGTTGAATCGAAAGCTAAACAAACATCTAATCCTTATCACACAAAACAAGCAATTTCATCATCAAACATTGATCATCTCTCATCATCATAACTCATCGATGCGTTCGACTCAAGCAGTTTTTTTTTTTTTTTTTTTTTTTAAAGAAAACAATAAATCAACGAAAACGACTAAAAAGAAAAAGAAAAATCCTAAAGCATGCAATCTAAAACATATAAAGCACATAAAAAGTGTTTTTCCACCCCCAAACTTAAAATTTACACTGTCCTCAATGTAATTAAAACAAATTTTAATGATAGAATACACCTTGATTACTCGAAACGTCCTCCACGTGTTGCACCCCTCCATCTCTTCCTCTTTCAAGCAAACACCTTTTTTTTTTTTTTTTAATTTTTTTAATTTTTTCGAAAAAAACAAAAAATTCCAGGGGTGTCCCGGACGGCCGTCCCACCTTTTGCACTATTTTTGGGACGGCCGTGCCACAAACAGTAGGTTCACAACTCGTCGTAACTTCTCCGGACGGCCGTCTGGGATTTTGGCTTGATTTTCGGACGGCCGTCTGGGCTTTTTGTGTCCGTTTTTCGACCTAAAAATTCAAACATGATTACATTATTAAATTGCACGCTTATATATATTCTAAGAAAATTAAAAACAACTATAAATACGAAAAATATGAGAAAAAAAAAACAATAATTGCTCGGGTTGCCTCCCAATAAGCGCTAAATTTTAAGTCTTCAGCCGGAATTTGCTTCTTGAAATTGTTATGTCCAATCCAAAGCCTTGTAGATTGCGCATCCATCCATGAACTTTGTCACTTCAATTGCAACCGATACAGGGATAGGATTGCAATATGTCAGGGTCCACTTTAGCTTGTTATCTTTCTTGGTTGTAATCAATCGGTACGAAGCCAAGATGGGATCTTCATCACCCGCTCCCTCAAATCGGTACACAAAACCTCAAGTCCGCGTATAACCTCCACTGCAAACACATTCGTCGTATCATCAACCTCTATTGATGCATTCAAAGCCACGTCGGGAACAATGATAACATCTTCAATTTGAATATTTGCACTAATCACATCCATCTCCTTCTTCTCTTGTTCCGAGACATCTTTGGAGTTTAGCTCGGTTGCATTCTCATATTCATCATCCTTAAGCGTCTTCGTAATTTCTTTTTCCCTCTCATCGACACTATTTTCTAGGTCTAAAGGATTTTTCTCACTACAAGTTTCAGACGGATTTTCTTTGTTGCAACCATTCTCGATATCGTCAGGAATATTTTTAAGAGACATCTTGGACTTGATCTCTTCAAACATTATTTCCAGTCTTCGGATAGATGCTTGAGTGGATTTCATAAAATCTTCAAGGATGGATTTCCTATAACACTCCTCAATAGTGGGTTCTCGTGGCCTTGCATAATAGGTTTGAAAATCATCAAATTGCGGCTCTCGATGTTGAAAATTGTGGAAATCTTGGTTTGGAATGCTCTGCTCGTACGTGTTGGAGTATGTGTTCCAGTAACCTCTGTTGGTATTTTCTATGAAATTATTCGCCTTCGGTGCATACCAACATTGGTTAGTGTAATGATCTCCGCCACATATTGAACAAAATAATGGCATATCACAGGTGTTTTGGAGGTATTCGCCAGACGGAAGCCATTCATTTCCCGTTTGAGGTGCACATGAATTATACCCTGACATGTAACCAAAGAGAGAAAAAAAATATTAAAATTAAATTAAAATGGAAAAAATAAAAATTAATTTGGATGAATCGTGAAAATTGTTCAAATTTAGAGCTAGAATAAAATAAATAATTAAAATATTCCCCGGCAACGGCGCCAAAAACTTGTTGGTTATAATACCTACACGCAAGTGCACGTATCGTACAAGTAATATAGTGGACTAAAAGTACGGATATCGAACCCACATGGAATATTTAATTATTTAATCCTAGACGCTAAATTCTACAAATTATTATCAAGCCCACCCTACACAGTCGACTTTAGAGAGAATTAACTAAAATAAAAGGCAAATTAAAAAGACAATAGCACGAAAGCAATTGAAAACGAAGATTTAATCAGAGTAAACAAGCCTAGGATTTTATTCTTCCCCCTATGTGATTATACTTCCCCAATTTCTTCAATTATGCAAGTAATTAACCCGGATTATTAACCTGAGATGCTAAAATAATCATAACCCGCTTCCGCGTGTATTAGGATTCTAATAATCTAGATTCAATTACTATATTCCTATGCAATTAATTCTAGAACACATCATTAAGCACACATCTCAATAATGGCTACCTAAGAGATTAACTATATTCTTATGTTAATACCACAAAAGCTCTTCTACCACAGTTCTAATTATTAACCGGATCTTCCGATTCATGCAATTAACAATAATATAAAAGCACATAAGGTGATCAAATTCATGCACTTAATAAAACAAGTAGGAGAAATAATCCGGAATTAAAACTTGCATAAAATCATAGAATTGGGTTCATAAATCCTACATAGAGTTCCAAATAAAATCCTAGAAATAAAGATTTAGCTACTCGTGATTCTTATGATAAATAAAATAAATAAATTAAAAAAGAAAAACTATGCTTGAGTCTTCGTTGATCTTCGTTCCTCGCGTTTTGTGGTGTATAATTCCGTGCTTATGGTGTAGAGACTTGTTGCTTTTATAGGCTTTTCTTGATAAGGAAGTAGTGGAAACTTAAAAGAATCAATTTCCGCCACTTTCCCCCATCAGGATTTGTTGTTCGCTTTTCGTCATATTGGAGTCCGAATATTGGAATGTTTTATAAATAAGAATTGTAGCCCATGAAATTATCTTTCCAATGCCGCCAAAATCAGCTGATTTGGAGTTCGTATGAGAGAGATATGCTTGAAATGGTGGACACTGCCAAAGCTGTGGCGAGATTCCTTCTTCCAATTTGATTTATTTCCTTATTTGCAACTTTTTTCCTTTCTTTTTTATAATTTTTCTTTCACTGACACCTAATTCTCGTTTTTCACCTATAAAGCACAAAATCAATCAATTAAAGCACAAATATAATTAAATCTAAACAAAAGATACATGTAAAGTAAACGTTTTGAGCGTAAAATCTACACTCAACAATATACACAAGAGGATCCTCGTACGTTGTATCATGGCATGATCCAGTAGATGTGGGTCGTAGAGCCGTATATGCCTGATTGATGCGTCCGATAGTTCGGGTCCGTTCAGTATATTCCGCGCGGCAAGATTTCATCGATGGGGCCATGTTTATACGATCCGGAAGGAGGTGCATCGTACAAAGTCAACTACCAAATTTCGGGTGGCATGTGGGACATGGTCGAGGCTCATTCCATTCGGAGTAACAACTACAAGACGGCACGATAATAGGGGGAAGTCGGCGAGCACTACATAGACTGGTACACCAATCGATCTCATTTGAAGATCACCAACCCCGATATAGGCCCATTTGAACCGCATCGAGAGAATATGAGGCCACGAGATCCAGCCGACATGTTATAAGATAGTACGTGCATTGTACCCGATCACTAGGAGCACTGGACATGACTAGATGCAGCAGTTTGCCAATTTCCTTGCCGACCTTGAAGATATTATGTTGCCCGCCGCCCGATGTATTGGCATCGACCAGGACGACAACGACGACGATGATCATCATCATCATGAGGTGCAGCCGTCGAGGAGAGTGCGGCGATAGTTTAGAGATTTTTTTTTATTATATATTTTTATGAACTATTTAATTTACTAGTTTATTTTATTTTATTATTACTAGGAACTATTTAATTTACTTGGTTTTTTTTTTTAATCATTATTAGGAATTATTTAATTCACTAATTTTGTTTCATTATTATTAGGAACTATTTAATTTACTAGTTTATTTTGTATTTTATTTTACTAGTTTTATGATTTTCGTATGTATTATAAGTGACTAATTTCATGAATTTAGCAACTACGTACAAGTTTAACAATTAAAATGAAAATTTAAACATTTATTAACATAACTTAAACATTAAAAAAAAAACAACAGTACAAATTTAAGCATTCCAAAACATAACTTAAACGTTAAAAAAAAAAAAAAACAACAACAACAACATTGCAAATTTAATCATTCCAAAAACATAAGTTAAACATTAAAATGCAAAATACAACACTACAAATTTAAACATTCCAAAACATAAGTTAAACATTCAAATAAGGCTGATGGTTACCATTGCCATCACTCACAGTCAATCGCTATAATCCATCATCCATTGATTTTTTGCTAATTAAGTTGAACGGACGAGAACGTTTCTTCAATAGTCCGCGTCTTCCAGATTGGTATCTTACACACGTCAAAACATGAAATGTCTCTGTTTTACAATGATTAATCAGTTGATGATTATGACTAATTGTTGTGTCTTTCGCCCACATAGTTAACGCTTCTATACTATCAAACACAATACAACGTTCAAAGTAGTGAATATGATCGTGAGATTCTTCTCTTAGTTCCTGCATAAATATTAAAATTAAAAGACACTATTTAAAGGATTTCGTAAGACATTACACGAAATTAAAGGTACAATTTCGTATATAATCAATCTTACGAAATTTTACCTTCCATTTCGTAAGTTTTTACACGAAATGAACATAAAACGAAATTAAAGGTAAGGTTTGGTGACCAAACGCACGAAACAAACAAAAAAATGATATTAAGATGATTTCGTGTTGTAGTACACGAAGTTAAAGAGTAAATTTCGTAGGAGAAAACACGAAATGCTTAAAACTGTTGGGAATGAACAAAAAACATATATTTTCTCCTCAAAACTGAAGTTGTTTTCATCCATGTAGATAATTGTTGTGCTCAAACTCATATTGTTAGAAAAATATAGGATTTGCAAAGTTTGAAAATTTAAAGGGTAAGTGTGTTTGAGAGAGGATTTGGAAAAAAAAAAAAAAAGAATTGTTTTGCACTAGAAAAAATCGCACTGATAGTAGCAAACTCCTAATTTTTTATTTAACAGAGTCGTATTGCATATATATATTTTTTTTATGTTATTGAATTATTTTGCCATCCATGTTGCCGGAATTTCCTAGCTATTGGACCCGATCGAAAGACAACATCTGATGGGGGTTCGTTGGCCATCATAGAAATATGTTTAGTCTTTTGTGTGTATTTTTCCTATCTCTCTATGTTCTTCTTTCTTCTCCTCCCACTGCCTCGTGTTCTTCCCCGATTTTGTTAGGCCCCAAAACATGTGGTTGGTGGGCTTGGGCTGAAGAGAAAAATAAGGCTGGTTGGTGGGCCTTTCGGACCTAGGCAAAATAGCCCGGATCAACAACCTTGATCTTTCTGCTTCATAGAACAACAAATATTTATACAATGCATCCCCATAGCCTGTGGAGACAACATTGTGAACTTGAACAACACAAGAAAAAACAAAGGCTAACATAAAAGAATTAGACATAATTGGTAGTTCACACAAATGATTATTTTTTCTTTTTTTAATTGGGATAATACCTAATTTAATTCTTTGAACTGCGAACGTCTTTGCAATTTACCCACCAGAAAATAGTTATACTTGTATACCTAAAATTACTAAATTGTTACAGCGACAATTAAAAAGTCTATTTTTAGCAAAATTGTTCCCTAAATTGTGATACACGTACAACTCGCACATAAAATGGAGGAGCAATTTTGCCAATACACAAGAAATGCGTACGTGGGTTGGTCAGGGACTCAGTGGTAGTTGGGGTGTTTATGGTAGGTAAAATATATTTTATTTGATTCCTTCTTATTTCAAGTTTGAAAATATGATATTTTTAATTATTTAAATTTGAATAATAATATGTATTGGTTTATGCAGAAAATTGATATTATAGTTTAAATTATGTAATATATAAGTATAAACTAGCAATTCTCCCGTGACATGTATGGACCACGAGGTAGCATTGCAAAAATGAAAAAAATTTAAATACATAGTAATGAAATTGCAATGAATGTTTTTAACATAATATTAAAATAATTAGTTATGAAATTATGATCATACAAATTTCAATAAAAAGCATATACTAAATAAAAAAATATATATTAATCATATTTAATTGTTATTCGTTAGAAATAATTAACATTTCAAATGTATATTAACTATAAAATAAATTGTTTACAAAGAAAATTCAAAACTTAAAAAGAACAAAATTGGAATTATCGGAGTGGATCAAGATTTTCTTAGTTGATTTACAAATCTAATTTGCTATGAAACTCATTGGAAAAAAAATGGAAAATAAAAGATGAAAAAGAGATAATAATATAATAATAATGAATTTAAACTTTTTTTTTAATACGACGTTAGAATTTCGTAGGTTACCCAAGTGTTCTCATCAAAAAAAGGGTTACCCAAGTGTTTCTTAGATAAACTTTATCGTAGAAATATTTTTTGGTAATGAAGAGGAAGGTCAACGTAATTGTAAAAGGGATGCGACTCTAATTTAGACTGTAATTAACCCTTTTATTTTATTGAATAATAGTTTATTCAGCACAGCTACAACACATTACATACTGAGCTGCTATTCATATTTGATAAGACCTATTTCAGTATTTTGTGTAAAAAACAATTACAAAATATTGGGATCAAGCTGAAAGCCTAGCCAAAACCCCAACAAGAGGTGCGTTATTAGCGGTAGAAGGCTCAGCCTGCTGGTAATTATTTCTAGCGTCCGTGTATTGGTCACTCTGATCCGGCCCACCGACAATTGCCCCGGTAATCACATTCGGGTTATCCGCGTTCCTATTGTACCAGTTGTTAAAACCATCCTGGCAGCCCACTCGCGTCCGGTCTTTCTTTATAGACACAATTGATGCCCCTCTGTGGTGAACACGTTTCGGATAGTTCGACCCGAATCCGACCATGTAACTCAGTCTCTTCGGGTTGTTACCCAATATGTAATCCACCTGAGATCTTGCGAAAGAGATCAAGTCGTTCGGTCCAACCGCACCCCCGGCGCATCGAAGAGTGGCTCTTGCTTTGGATAGGTAGTCGGCGTAGGCCGACATGATGAATGAAGCGCTGTTTACGTATTGAAGATTGCTCCATGGAAGAAACCAGAGAAGCCCACCTTTAGTCTTCTGAAAATTGCCATTTCCTTTTTGAATGCAGTTGCAAATGAATTGTTCTGCGGAGTTTTTCATCTGCCCCATGTTTCCACTTGCGGGAAACCTCCTTTCTAGGATACCCTAAAAGGAAATAAATTTCATTGAAAAATAATCTATAACACAATTCTTGAATATAGTTTAAAAATTAAGATTATTTATATATGCATTATGGTTAATTAATAATGATCATATAGTACGTATACCTTTGCGACAAGTAGTTGGGCGCCGACGTATTTGTCGTCCCATGAAAACATGCCTCTGGTGCCGCCGGTGTTAGATGACTGGTTTATGAAGTCCGCGTACCTCTGGTTGTTGGTGGCTCTTTGTAGCCACGCAGCCGCCCACAAAAGTTCGTCCTAATTAATTAATTTGCAGAAATGTTTGTTCCATATTAATAAATTGCTTTTGTTATATTTCATCGAAGTATTTAAATTACATCATATATATATATATATATATATATATATATATATATATATATATATATATATATATATATATATATATATATATATATATATATTGGTGCAATATTATGTGTACAAATAATAATTACCTGATACCCACTGCTTGATAGAATTGTCCGGCAACTGGAATGCTGTTTTGGTACACACCTTGGTGTGTTCTGGCAAAGTCAAATAACTGCAATGAAGTTTGGAATTGCAGTTAGTAGAGAGAGAGAGAGAGAGAGAGAGAGAGAGAGAGAGAGAGAGAGAGAGAGAGAGAGAGAGAGAGAGAGAGAGAGAGAGTGTCTGATAAGCTGAAAAGAATAAGAGGCGTTGGAGCTACTGAAAGCAATGGAGGCAGCAGCGAGAGCGGCGGCAGTTTCACCGGCAATATCAGATCCAGGATGCTGATCATCAATCCTGTAAGCATCCCTGGGCGTAGTCATATCTTCAGGCCTCTGCCAGCAAGCATGATCCGACGCTCCATCTCCAACTTCACCGTACAACACATCTGGATCCGAGTGGGCCTTCATCAGATAGTCTGTTCCCCATTTTACGGCTTTCAGTGCGTTCCAATACTCATTTCTCGCCTTCAAATTATTCCCGAATTCCACCACACTCCATGCAAGCATCGTCACCGAATACGCCATTGGTAATCCAAATTTCACGTTGTCTCCCGCGTCGTAGTATCCTCCCACTAGGTTAACCTGAATTGAATCCCCACAAATACCATTCATGCATCCAAATTATAACAAAAATAACTAATGTGATATATATTGTATTTGATTGCATTATTAATTTATATATTGATAACTCGGAAATGGATATAAGATATACATTGACACTTTTGCCATCCCTAATGCCGGAATTTCCTCGCCATTGGACCCTCTGGTCGGAAGGCAACAACCCCGATCTTTGTGCTTCAAAGAACAACAAAGATTTAGACAATGCATCCCCATAGTCTGCCGAGACAACATTGTGCACTTGAACAACACAAGATAAAACAAACGCTAACAGAAGCAACTTTGACATAATTGCTACTTCACACAAATGATTTTTTGTTTTTGTTTTTCCAATTGGGATATGGTAAAACTTCTTGGGGTAATACCTAATTTATAGTAGAGTAATTTTTGGCTTTGATGAGAGGGATGAATCTCCTAATTGAGGTCTTGTTACTATAGGATTCTAAATTCGGAGAATATTTGAATGTGTTGAAGTAAGTTGGTTGAGATTATTTAGAGTTAGGTGTGTGATAAGATTCACTTAATTAATTTAATTTGGCAACTGGTACTAACTTAAATATTTATTAATGATATAAATTCACTCATATTGAAATTCGATTGAAGATTACTAATTAGATGGTATTATATGATTCATTGAATTAATTCATCGTTTTGGCGATTTGAGTTTTGGACTAACCAATTATATATGTTGGTCAACATATTTATTTATGATATAATTCAGTCATATTGCATTGGGATTGAGATTTAGTTGAATGATATGATATATCATTCACTTAATTGATCCTCTATTTTTGACAAATTATTGGACTAACTAATTATGTAGGTCAAACATATTTATTTATGATATAACTCAGTCAAAATTAAATCTGGATTCAAAATTATGGTCTAGTACTTTTAAAAAAAAAAAAAATTAAGGTTTAGAAGATCTGATTGTTCATTTAATCAGCCTTTTAGTTTGGAAAATTGGACAAACAAATCATATTGTCTAAGACAATTCTCTCCAATGTCAATTGACGTTTCATGCGGACCTTTGTAGGTTTTTAGGGTACTATAGGGTCAAGGGTGTGCCTTGAATATATTAATGGGGCTATATGCCAAACACCCTTCATTGGGATTTTAATTCTTAATAAATTTTTTATTTATAAATGATATTTAAGATAAATTCAATGGGCCTGAAAAACCATATATGCCCCCACTAATTATTAATTAGTATAATTATTTAATTTAAAAAAATTATACCCATAATCTACACCAAAATCTTCTCCAAAAATTATTCCCCTCATCACGCCAATTCAGTTATTTTCCTTTTCTTTTTTGTTTTGTTTAATAGTTTTTTTTTTTATTTCGATTTAAAAGAAAATTTTGTAATTATTATTTTTTTCGGTTTTTTTTATTTTAAATTTATTTTTTCTTATTTATATTTTTCATGTTTTTTATTTTAATTTAAAAAAATGGTTTTATTTTTATATTCATTTTTTCATGGTTTTTCTTTTTTCTTAATTTCGATTTTTTTTTTAAATGGTTTTTTTTCTTCCATTTTGTTTAAATAAAAACCACTTTATATAAATATGAAAACCACTCTGTATAAACAGCTATATAAACATGAAAACCACTATGTATAACAACTATATAACATGAAAACCACTATGTATAACAACGATATAAACTTGAAAACCATTCTGTATAACAACTATGTCAACATAAAAACCACTCTGTATATAGAGTTATATAAAAATCTGTACAAAAATTATTGAAAACCACTATAATTTTTGTACAGGTTTTTATAATGGTTTATGTAAAATATCGAAAACCACTATAAAAATATGTACATAATTATTGAAAAAGACTATAAAATTCTGTAAATAATTATTAAAAACCACTCCACCTTTCCCATCATTAGCCAATTGCTTCACAATTGTGTTGTGTTGGAACGATCCAAGACCGAGACGACACAAAAACACGACGACATACTCGCCGAAGATGCTGCTCAGATTTTCGATGATCAAATTTCTGTTCAGCAGAAGGTAAATAAATATCCCCTTTCAGTGAGTGTAATCAATTGTTCATGCTCTGCAGAATTGTTGGATTACGTCTTCGTAGCAAGTCCATGACATCCGGAAAATTTATCGGAGAATTTATTGTTATTTGTCGGATTACGAAACCTAAGGCAGTTGTTATGTAGATTTTCCGGAAAATATGTTTAGAGAATTTCCTTTGATGTCTACTCTTCGAGATTTCGAAGAATTAAAAAAACTGCTTCTGAGATTTTTAATCAGAATAATAGATGGGATATCGTGAAGTATTTAAAACACTGCAATTAACATTGTTGAACAGAATAGCTACCGTGAAAAATGGCGGGACAGTAGAATTTGAAGTTCCAGGAGATGTTGGACCGCAAACTTTCGGAGTTGGTACTGGAAGCATTTACGACGAAGTGGATGACTTTCGTAATCCGACGGACACGATTGTGATTGGCCAAATAAGCCAATTGCTTCACAAACCCCAACACTGCATAGTCCAAATTCAGCCCCGCCACACTGCACCCCAAAATTCAAATCAATTCAAAACCCAAACCCCACAGAATAATATTGTAAATCATCAATAAATGAAATGAAGAAATTAAAGAGTGAAAATTAACCTTTTCCTCCTGAAATTCAATACAACTTGCGTGTGAAAATTGATGGACCAACACACAAAAGCTATCCATCCCAAAACATTGTAAATCATCTTCAGATTAACTGAATTCCACGACACCATTCTAGTTTTTTTTTTCTTTTTTCCTCCGCCGGATCCGGATGCAGCCACGGTCGAATCAGAATCTCGTGCCTCCCGACCACCACTCTGCTACCATCTCAGCGGCGGAGACATTCCTCTCCGGCGGCGGCGCGGCAGCGGTGGAAGAAGGTAGAGTTGCTCGGAGCGTGGTGTATATGGTGGTGGTGGTGGTCGGTAAGGTGACGAATAAGAGGGTCTGATTTTTATTTTTTATTTTTTAGTAAGAGGCGGTGATTATTGTACGTAATAAAATTAGGGTTTCATAAATAATTAAAGGGTATAATGGTGAAACTTAACCTTTTTAAATTAATAAATGACGTTTTGGATTTATCTTAAAATTGAGAATTTTTTTTGGACCTAATGTAACTGGACTTGTCTAATGAAGGACTTTTGTGAAATAATCCCTATATTAATTTACTGAAATGCTAAATCTCATACTACTTTTATCAAATCATGTACATAATTAAAAAAAATTCTCTCCAAATTTTTTTCTTCTCCTTTCTCTCCCTTCTTCTTTTTCCCTAATTTTTTTTTCACAAAATCACACACTGAAAACATCCCTAGCATTCCAAGTTAGAATTTGACAAAAAAATTCACATGTTCAAACCAAGATAAAGTTAAAATTTGAGAAAAATATTCAAATCGATATGAATTTGAATATTTAAAAAGACTTAATGAAATTGAATAAATATTAAATAAAACGGAACTCGTTTTTTATGATTATTCACGTAAAAAATTAATGAATTTTGAGTGAGTTGGATAAAATCAATTTAGAGAGAAGTTACAGAGAATTTGAGTAGAGAGAGAATATTTTTTTTTAATTTATGTCTGAGATTTAGTAAATTTTAGTGTGGGATTTAGCATGCCCCATTAATTTAATATATATATAAATAATTGTTTTGGGGGTCATTTAGAGGCGGTTTGAGAAAACCTCCTCCTACATTATTAAGAGATGTGTTATTTGTCCTCCAAGGGATGATTTAGCGGTTGGAGCAAGTGATCATGTGTCAATTGACTCAGATTCGAATTCACTTACCAATGGTCGCTAGTTGGAGCTTCTTAGCCTAGTGTGGTCTATCTCTTTGCTATGATTTATAAGCTATTATACGATAGTGTAGGTTTACCCAGTGCACCTATATGGTTGGCTGCGAGTTTCCTTCATTACCAAGAAAAAAAAGAGACGTAATTTTCATTCTTCAAATATCTTATTTCACCACCAAATTAAATTTATTTCATATTTACCCTTTTTTTTTTATCCATATTCTGTATAAATTCATAAATTGTCCACCACCAAACTAATTTGAATATTCACAAACTCTACCATTTTCAGAAGAATCTTTGCTACATATCCCACCCTCTCCACCTTAAGTGAACGATACATTTGTCCGCGAAAAAATAAAGTAAGAGAGATCTTGTAGAAAAAAAACCAGATATTTTTGATATTGTTATTTTTTGTGGATTAAAAAAAAAAAAAAAAAGACAATTATTAGAATCTTGTTTCAAATTAGACGATTATTAGAATCTTGTTTTACCTTTTAGGTTTCATTGAAGAAAAAAAAAAAGAGAAAAATCTTATTAATAAAGGAGGATTAAACGAATATAAGGGAAGGCGATGGATTAAAGATTAAAAGAGTGTTTATGATATTTTATGTAAATTTGATGATGAATTATGATAATTTGTAGGTGCAAATATAGAGTCACTCTTAATTATATGGAGGAAAACTTAATCACACTACGGCCCTGTTTGATTACCACTGAATGTCCTCTGAATGAGCAATTTCCTCTTATTCGGTAAGCATGACCTCATTCAGTGTGTTTGGGTTGAATCTCTGAACTGAATATTTTACCTCTGATTGATTCAGCCAAAAATCATTCACTTATTCGGTAAGATGTGTATCTGAATAAGTTTTGAAAACATAAATTGTTGAAGCCAATAATAAATTATTATTTTAACAAAAATAATGTGTAATGAATCGGATAGTGTGTTTGAGTTATTATTATTATTATATTTGTTGTTCCTGCTATTGCCATTGTATTTGATATGATAGTATATATATATATATATTTAATATTTGACTTTTAATTTTAATCTACAATTTTATTTTTTGTCATAATATATTCTTTATGAAATATTATAAATTTAAAATTTATTTATATATATACTATTCAAATTTAATTAATAAATATAATTTCACCATTACACAAGTTTATAACAAGAAAATAATATTATTCAATCATTATTGATATTCATCTATCAAACGGACTTAATTGTTCAGTATTCAGCATTCAGACACAACTCTTATTGATTCAGATACTTATTCAGCATTCAGTATTCAGTGCTTAATCCTGTCAAACGGAGCCGTACATCCTTGTGAATTTCCATCACAAACTAACATACGAATACTACCCCCAACACATAAATCATGCATATTTACATCAGTATTTTATTTTATGATATGTATTTATCATTTTCGCATATAAGTAAGGGCGAATGGCAAAAATGTTCATTACATGGGACTTAAATGGATTTTTGTCCAAAAAAAAACAGTCTCTCAATTAAACCCATCCCCATGTCTTTAGTCTAAAATACCCTCGATAATATAATTCTTATCAATTCCACCAATTATGCTCTAACTTCCTTAATATTACACATTGACCCCGGATTTAAACAAATATATCACATTAACCCCCAAAACTTTTTTTTTCAGAAAATAATTTTTTTTCTGAAATATTTTTTTTGCAGCCAGTTTCCGCCGCTGACCGCCGGTCTCCTGCGTTGAATTTTTTTTTTTTAATTTTTTTTTCTTAGAAAAAAAATATTTTAATTAATATTACTGTTTGCGACAGTAATATTATGAATATTATTTTCCCGAACAGTAATATTATTAATATTATTGTCTAAGACATTTTAATTACTGTTGGAGACAGTAATTAAGCATCCAAGGCAGTAATATTAATTAAAATCTTTTTTTTTTTAAGAAAAAAAATTATAAAAAAAAAAAGTCAATTAACAGTTAAATTACTGTGTCCGACAGTTAAATAACTACTGGAGACAGTAATTTAGCAACGAATACAATAATATTAATGAAAAATATTTTTTTTAAGAATGAAAAAGTCAATTAACACTTAAATAACTGTCTCCAACAGTTAAATAACTGCTGGAGACAGTAATTTAACAACGAATACAGTAATATTAATTAAAATATTTTTTAAGAAAAAAAAAGTCAATTAACAGTTAAATTACTGTCTCTGACAGTTAAATAACTGCCGGAGACAGTAATTTAGCAGCCAAGACAGTAATATTAATTAAAATATTTTTTTAAGAAAAAACTAAATTAAAAAAAATAAAAATAAATAATCAACGCCGGAAACCCGGCGATCAACGGCAGTTGACTGGCCGGAAAAAAATTTCAGGAAAAAAAAAGTTTTTCAAAAAAAAAAAAAAAAAAAAAAAAAAATCAACGCCGGAGACTGGCGGTCAATGCCGGCGATCGGCGGTCTCCGGTGGTGGCGGGTTAAAATTAGTTAATTGATGAAATTGGGCTAAATTGGGGTGTAAATCATGAAATTGGAGTTGAATTGAGTTTCAATGAATTGGGGGTAATTTTGGTATATATAAAAGGATTTTCCTTATTTGCAAATAAGTTTGAATGAGCTGAATTTATTTGAAAGACAAAAAAGTTGGATGTTCCTCTTTTAATTAAGTGTCCTTGTCATGGGCCTATTTGCCATTAACCCCTATAAATAATTCTATTATCTGTATTATCAAAAAATAAATAAAATTCCCGATAAGTTTACTAAGTTAAATATGACTATATTATACTATAGTCAAATGTACTCACGTTCCTTCTTTATATTTACCATCTTAAATACATTTTCAATCAAAAATAATATTTTCAATTAGTACAGTCAATTATATCTAGCTATCTGAAAAAAAGGAATATTGCCAATTCACACCCACAAAAACTCTTATAAATCAACTTATAGCTCGCAATACAGATCAAAACAATCAAGTGCATATATTCTTTGACAAGAACAATCATGACTATACAATATTTGAAAAAACTACACAATAAAATAGATAGCTAGTTGAATATATGATCTATAGTCTAATTGTAGTCATTTGTCATCGACTATAGTAATCTGTTGGGATATATTATTTAATTTATTATTTAATTATTGATTTAGTTAATATTTAATTATTAATTAATTAGAATAGTATAATTAGATATAGATATTGCCGTGACTTAGTAGTAGTTAGGAGATTATTAAGTATTTTATTAGGATAGGTAATTATCTTTCCTAGTTAGATTAGGATTCTAGGGTTTTATTCTCTTTAAATAGTCGTATTGTGCTAGGGTTTGGGAAGGAAGAGAAAAATATTAAAGAATAGATCTTACGTTTCGTAGGAAATATTTATGATACTCGAGAGATCGCATCAATTGGTATCAGAGCGAAGTTGCGATTAACACCAACGCTTCGTTAGCAAGGCAGCGATTACATCAAAGCTACGCTGGAGCAAAGTTGAGATCACATCAAAACTTTGTGAAAATCATGATGTCAGAAACAAGACGGTTGGAGCGATTGGAGAAATCCGTAGAGAGATTACGGATTGACTTTCAGAAATTGCTCGAACAAAGTCACGGACGACGTCAACGCCAACACAAAAGCCGAAGGGACCGCCGCCCATCACCGCCAACGCCACTGCTACCATCACCACCGCCGTTGTCGAGCCTATCGCCGAAGGAAGAGGAAGAGGACGACGATGATTTTTTCGAAGAACCCCAGATTTTTTTGAGTTCGCCGGAAGAAGAAGAATCGAATTCCACTGAGATAAAGTGGGACGAAGAGCCGAAAGAAGAAGAATCGGAGTCAATTGAGATAAAGTGGGACGAAGACGAGAAATTAACCAGAGAGGAGAGCGAAGAGCTACTATGGATATTGGGAGATTTCCATGGTGTTCAAAAGAAAGGAGACGAAGAACCGATGGTCAGTTTGGAGGAGACAAAATCTGAAAAGACGATTAAAAAAGTTTATCTATCGGGAAAAAAATTGAGTATTTTCGCAAAAGTAGCCTTTGGAATTTCTTGGGGTCAACAAGAACCACGTGTTAAAGAGTTTGATCGTTCATTGTGTTTTTCGGATTCATTCGGAACGAAAGTCGATGAAGTCAAACATAGATGGAAACGCAAGACGAACCTTGAGGACAAGATTCATTTCAAGCGGGGTGGAATGTTGGGATATATTATTTAATTTATTATTTAATTATTGATTTAGTTAATATTTAATTATTAATTAATTAGAATAGTATAATTAGATATAGATATTGCCGTGACTTAGTAGTAGTTAGGAGATTATTAATTATTTTATTAGGATAGGTAATTATCTTTCCTAGTTAGATTAGGATTCTAGGGTTTTATTCTCTTTAAATAGTCGTATTGTGCTAGGGTTTGGGAAGGAAGAGAAAAATATTAAAGAATAGATCTTACGTTTCGTAGGAAATATTTATGATACTCGAGAGATCGCATCATAATCTATACTCGACTATAGCTTTAAATCCCACTTCTCAACAAGATAACGGCTGTGATATCCATAGATTGCACGATAATGGAAGCCTTTTCGTTTCTCCACCGATAGCCGTCGTTTTTTGTGGGTCGGACGAACCACTTGGATAATTCACTTCTTCTTTGAGACAGTTGCGAGAGAGGCCTAAAAACATCTTAACTACAACTCCAGGAAAAAAATACACCTAGAAGATTCCAACCGTGCAGGACTGTGCACTCCAAGCGCCTTCTACCAAAACTCCCGTCGCTAAGAACATAAGGTTCCGCGCGCACAAGGGAAAAATGTCATTGAAAAAATCCGATGGTCAAAACTGAATGAAATTATCAGCAAAAGATGGGGCTCGACGAGAGGAATCCAACAGTAGGTAATTCGTCAAATTCTGACCACGGAAAAATCAAAAGTTACCCCTCCAAAAAGAGTAATTGTCGTCGAAATATGTGTGCACAATAAAATGATCACATAAACATATCCATAAATTCAAATTGTACGAAATAAATCAAAGATAGAGCTCGACGAGGGGAATCCAAGAGTGGTTACACCATCAAATTCCGACTGTGGGAAAGAAACTTACATGTACGAGAAGCACCACCGTCGGGAAGGAAATTCGGAACCACGAGAGGTGGAACTTATAATCTTAAAGGCAAAATTGAGTATCCATATACTAGAAGAGGGTCTATCAAATTTTAAAAAATAAAAGAAAGAAAATGGTTGGGTTTGTTCATAAGGATGAAATTGTTGGGGATCGTCCATGTATACGCAGCGGAATTTAAAATTTTTAGATCGAACTAGTTTCGATTACATGCATAAACTAATCACATAGTCAACGTACCTTAACGCTTCCGCCATACACATGGTAATTATCGATTTTTATCAAAACATGTAAAACCGAAAAATATAAAACATGCTTGTTCATCATTCAATAAAATCGAAACATGTAATCACATATTACTCATAATCATAAATTATAATTCATACAAACATGCTCGAATTAATTTACGATAGTTTCGATTTATTTACCTCTTGTAGCGTGAGATTTCGACGAATCGAAACCTAGAACCAATCACGTACAAGCTGCAAATTACCAATCCTCGGGGCTGCAACTCACGGCTGGAACAAGCTGATCCAGCAAGCGACGAACGGCGGTGTGTGGCAGCAGCAGCGGCGGCGCGTGGCAGCAGCAGCGGCGGCGCGTGGCAGCAGCAGCGGCGGCGCGTGGGCGGCGTAGCGGCGCGTGCGGCGGTGCAGCGGCGGTGCGTGGATTCGTCGGGGCAGCAGCTCCTCTCCAATTAGGTTTCACCTCGTATTTTCGACCCACTCGAACTACATCACTAGATGTAAACGAGTAAGATAAACAACAAGAATAAAACGAAGGAAACGAGAGGAGAAAACCGGCGGTTTTCCGGCGGTGATCGGCGGGGCGCGGCGGGGCAGCAACGGCCGAAGGGGAGAGTGGCTAGGGCTTGGGCGGCTAGGGTTTGGTGCAGAAAATCTGATCTCAAACTCTTGTTTGAGGTCTATTTATACTTAGGGTGTTTCAACCCTAGTGGGTTTAAGTCATTGGGCTTGACCCACTGATGTATTAAGCCCATTCCCTCGTCGGCCTCGTTTCTAATAAACGATCATTCACAAAATTATAACAAAATTATATTTTTGACGAGATCAAAGTCCTCGTCGATACGAGTGCCTCTTCGAAATTTCCAATTTCCAAAATTGGAAACTTCCACTTCAGTGGACTTGCTAAATCGGGAAACCTCCCAATTTAGAAAGTTCACTAAATTCCGCATGTCTCTCTTTCTCTACGTTTATTCCGATTCGCAATCCACAATTACGAATCTTGGATTCAATCATATCGACATCCAATCGTTCAAAGATTAACACATTAATCTATGCTTGTTGTTATCAAGGATCTATATTACACGAGAAGTGTGACCCTCAATGGTTCAGGTGTATGCTAGCCGTGGGCTCACAACTCTTTGTGATTCGAACAACACATTGTTCTTATACGAACTCCTCCCAAGAGTCCCGATTAGAGTAAAACTCATTTTACCTAATCCCCGATCAAATCGGTGCCCATCGAATCAAGATTGGCGTCTAGCAACTACGCATCATGATTCCCTAGATAGAAGTGAAATGCCTGCAAGAACCTTATGATATAGTTAGCGTACAGTACGATCCTTTCGCAGCACATGTCCCGATTGAACTAGAGGCATTGGTTCACCGAGACCTCTTATAAAGTTCAATAACCGTGCGAACGTTCTAGGTATTATAAATCCGTTCGTGTGCGACTTAGGGAAACACATTTCCCTAATCACCCCACTATCAACTCTGGTCAGAGATTCCTTGGATTATAAACCGTTAGAACACACATGACATCCATGACTACTCAAGCGCTGGAATCCCCTACTACAATGCACATACTTCACACTAGATTTCGGATTGCACGAACGTTGGCCCTTGGAGTGGTCCGCGGTGGGACTCAGAGACAGGTCACGATACAATCGGTCCTCTAGTGAAGTCACGGTCATGTCTGGGTCTTAAGGACTAATGGTGTACAACTATATCTTAGAAACCTATTACTCGATGAATGAGAACCACTTATAGATTTCTAGGGCGAGGGAGTTCAGTGAACTCATCTAGTATGAGCACGCACTCAAGTATGCCGATGTCACAACACTGAGGACTGATGAGACGCAGTACACATACACTAAGTGCTAGTCTCAAAAGGGAAAGGCCGGTATCCTCATTATTGGCGTAACCCATCGACTAGGAACAAGGTTTAACAGTTACATTACATTGCTGAGTTATCTCACGATTCTACTAGACCAACTCATAGTAATAGAGTAACTCGTTAGGACTATATCTATGCTGCTTGCATGGGATAAGAGATATAGAATGCCAAATGAAATGTTTTATTATTACGAACGAAAAACGATTGTTTTATTATAAGAAAATGAGTAAGACCACAGCCATAAGTTGGCTTGTTGGTCACCTACTCTAACAATCTCCCACTTGACCTAAAGCCAACTACTCATAAATCTAAGTCCCATCGACTCTCGATGTTTCTCGTGGACTGATCCTGACAATGGCTTGGTGAAGGGATCTGCAATATTGTCCTCCGAGGTGACTCTGTCTAGCTTGACTTCACCTCTCTCTATGATCTCTTGGATCACATAGTATTTTCTCAACACGTGCTTCGACTTCTGATGAGCTCTTGGTTCCTTAGCTTGCGCTACGACTCCGTTGTTATCGCAGTACAGCCGTACTGGATCGCTAGCGTTCGGGAATACACCCAACTCTTGGATGAATTTCCTAATCCATGACCCTTCCTTTGAAGCATCTGATGCTGCAATATATTCAGCCTCGGTGGTGGAATCAGCCGTCGTGCCTTGTTTGGAACTCTTCCAACACACGGCACCCCCGTTGATTTTGAATATATACCCCGAGTTTGACTTCGAGTCATCCACGTCCGATTGAAAACTAGAATCCATGAAGCCTTCTAATTTCAACTCGGTATCCCCATAGACCAAAAACAAATCTCGAGTTCTTCGCAAGTACTTGAGAATGTCCTTCACAGCCTTCCAATGGGCTGGGCCGGGGTCGGACTGATATCTGCTTGTGACACTCACAGCATACGCAATATCAGGTCGTGTACACAGCATGCCATACATTATGCTTCCATGGGACATTGGCAAGAATCCCTTCTTGGATTCTTCCATGCTAAACAGTTTAAGAACGTTGTCTATGTACATGGATTGGGACAAGCCAAGTAATCTCCTCGATCTATCTCTATAGATCCGTATTCCCAATACGTAGGATGCTTCTCCCAAATCCTTCATCGAGAAACGTGTGGATAACCATACTTTAGTTGACTGCAACATCCCTACATCATTCCCAATGAGTAGTATGTCATCAACATAAAGTACAAGTAAATATTTTGGGGGCAGATGTAAGCCCCCAGGGAGTCGATGGCGGTGGTGCCATAGGTGGCTCCACATGTGGAGCAGGTGCTGGTATCGCGTTGGGAGCATTTGCTCCCATCGTGGCGATATATTGGGTCACGGCCTCTGTGGCAGCGCGGGTTGAAGCTTCTGCTATCATGCGTTGAAGCGAATCCTCGGTTATTTGAACCATTCGAGGAGCAGGGAGTGGTGGATCGGCGAGTGGTGGATCCCCAGGGGGGATCACCTGAACCTCGCGAGGCGGATCCATGGGATGTGGAGGAGGTGGCAAGCCAGAGCCTCCACGAGGTGGGAGGTCGTTAGCTGTGTCATTTTCTCTCCGAGCAGACGCCTCAGGAGGATCTTGTTGGCTACGTGATCTGGTTTGCATCGTTCCCACAGACGGCGCCAAAATGATGATGCTAATATGTAGCTCACCTAGGGTAGTGTAGAAAACGAACTGGGAGAACAAAGCAGAACAGTAGCTTGACAACTCGATGATCCTGAGGTACCTGCGATCATAGAACACATGAACTAAGCCGGGGGTTGATCCGGCGGAAATTATGAGAATCTATATAGCCTGGCCAGCTTGATTACTCAAATTTATCTACTTGTTTTCGATGGGTCATTCATTAAAACGTGGCCACGGTCAACGTCTGCTTGATCCGTGCTACTACAAATCGCGCTCGCTATCAAACGGATAAATAAAAAATATTATTTCTCCACACCACGCCAACGAATAAAGAAACACTACAACACCGATCTACTCTCGACACGATCTGGTACCCTTTTCGACGTGGCTCCCACATCGTCTCGAGAGTGGGGGGCTTGCGAGACAACTCCCACTAGGAGACCACTCGCTCCGTCCTACAACCCCTTGCGAGACAACTCCCACGAGGAGCCAACTCCCTCGGGTCTACGAAACCATAGCGAGATAACTCCCACGAGGAGACCACTCGCTCCAACATATAACCCGTTGCGAGGTAACTCCCACGATGAGCCAACTCCCTCGGGTCTCATAACCACAACGAGATAACTCCCACGAGGAGACCACTCGCTCCGTCCCACAATTCGCAGCGATAAAACTCCCACGATGAGCCAACTCGCTCGGTACTACAACCCGTAGCGAGACAACTCCCACGAGGAGCCAACTCGCTCGGTACCACAACCCGCAGCGAGACAACTCCCACGAGGAGCCAACTCGCTCGACTACAAATACGTTGCAAGGCAACTCCCACGTGCAACCACCTCGCTCGATAATATTACTCACCGCGAGACAACTGCCATGAGGAGAAAACTCGCCCGAAATTCACTATATAATCGCAAGCTCAAGTTAGCACAATTACAACCCTAGAAGCACTTAGAGATATTATGAGAATCTATATAGCCTGGCCACTTGATTACTCAAATTTATCTACTTGTTTTCGATGGGTCATTCATTAAAACGTGGCCACGGTCCAAACATACTTAAGACCCACGAGGTCTAACAAGGGGCACGACCCCCATAAAAAAAATCTTGAGAGTCTGATCCCCTCCTCAAGTACATCACGCACAAGGCTATATGTAAACACATATAAGCAACGCGTCAAAACATTGACAATGTCGAAAAATAACAACTCCCACAAGGAGAATACTAGCTCCGTGCTACTACATTATCGTGAGACAGGAAAAAAAAGGAAGGAGAAGAAAAAGTGAATAAAGCAACATGCTGCGTCACTCTCGAGGAAGTCCCTATCAGCTCCTCATAAAATTCTTAACAGCTCCACACTCTATCTCTCCGTGCACTACATGCGCGCGTGCCTCCCCCCCCCCCCATGTGGGCTTGTGCGCGCACGGACTCCAAGTGCGCGCGAACTCAGGCACATCAGCGTCCTACAATGAGTGCCGCCTCTCCTACCTCGTAGTGCGCGCATATCTGAGGTCGCGCGCAACTCTCAAAATTCTACCTCAAATCACGTGAAGATTTTGACGCACTTTACTAAATCGCGCGAGAATTTCAATACGCTCCACCAAATCACTTGATAGTTATACCTCGCTTAACCAAATTGCGCGACCTCTTCAAAATATTTTGGGGGCAGATGTAAGCCCCCAGAGAGTCGATAACCCTTGGCGAGCGAAATATTTTGGGGGCAGATGTAAGCCCCCAGGGAGTCGATGGCGGTGGTGCCATAGGTGGCTCCACATGTGGAGCAGGTGCTGGTATCGCGTTGGGAGCATTTGCTCCTATCGTGGCGATATATTGGGTCATGGCCTCTGTGGCAGCGCGAGTTGAAACTTCTGCTATCATGCGTTGAAGCGCATCCTCGGTTATTTGAACCATTCGAGGAGCAAGGAGTGGTGGATCGGCGAGTGGTGGGTCCCGAGGGAGATCACCTGAACCTCGCGAGGCGGATCCATGGGACGTGGAGGAGGTGGCAAGCCAGAGCCTCCACGAGGTGGGAGGTCGTTAGCTGTGTCATTTTCTCTCCGAGCAGACGCCTCAGGAGGATCTTGTTGGCTACGTGATCTGGTTTGCATCGTTCCCACAGACGGCGCCAAAATGATGATGCTAATATGTAGCTCACCTAGGGTGGTGTAGAAAACGAACTGGGAGAGCAAAGCAGATCAGTAGCTTGACAACTTGATGATCCTGAGGTACCTGCGATCATAGAACACATGAACTAAGCCGGGGGTTGATCCGGCGGAAACCCCTCCGACGCTCAAGTCAGACGTGCTGATAGTAGAAATAGTCCCGAGAATACGTATTGTAGTATTGCTCAGTTAATAGGACGTACCTTATGGAATGAGTTCAAATGTGTATTTATAGCTTCGTTGAGATTGTCGGGCCCAAACCTTGCTTGAAGGTGATTGGGCCTCGGTGATAGTGGTCTTCGATATTGGGCTCGTGGCCTAGTAGGTAAATAATTTGTAGGCCCATTGGGTTGGGCCAATTAGGCATATTAGTATATATAGGGATAATTACAGTTTTGGTCCCCCAAGTTTGCACGTTTTTCATTTTTGGTTCTCCATTTACCGCCGTCAACAAAATACACATTAATGTTGTCACATTTTAACACATTTAGTCCCTCCGTCTGTTTGACCGTTAAGTAGTAACGGTCAACGGCTGAATTTGGGGTTTTTCTTTGAGAAAATTGCAATTAGACCCCTGTATTCTTTCAAAATATTCTAAAGACCTCTAAAATTTTATCTAACCATAATTTAACCAATGACTCCGATTTTTCAAAATTGGGTAATCCGACCTTGACTTTCTTTCTAACTCGGTTGACTCTTTTTTGGATTGATTTTTTTTTAGCCGCTGTTGACCGATGTTGAATGTCGCACTACAAGAAATTGTCAAATTGGCAACAATATGTTTTGTGCCAAAAGACTTTAATTTCGTTGCCAATTTCTCTTGCAACAAAATTATTTTGTTGCCACCTTCGTTGCCGTTTCCTTGTCACCAAAAGTTCCGAGAAACGAAACGTTACAAATCTTTGCCAATAATGCATTATAGACAACATTGTTATGTCGTTGCTACATATTGATCGTTGTCAATGCATTAAGTAATAACAACAAGTCTATTTTGTTGCCATACATTTATCGTTGCAAATTCTTTGATTACTACCAATGAATTTATTTTGTTGCCACAAATCTATCGTTGCCAATATATTTATTAATAACAACGAATTTATGTCGTTGCAACATACACAAAATTGTATTTCGTTGCAACATATTTATTGTTGCCAATACATGACTTATTTTCGACCGCATCCGTCAACCCGACCTTTGGACCGCCAACCCGCATTTACGGACCCGACCTTTAGACCGCCGAATCGCTTCAAAGTCGGAATTGTTGGGTTAAACTCAGGATTAGCCCAATAGGCTAACTCGCTTGATAAATGTCAAATATATGGAGACACGACAATGGTAAGAGTCGAACTCTGGTTGATTTGAAGTTAGATATCCTTCAAACCGCTGGGGCAACACTACATTTGTGTAAACTGACTGAAAATAAATTTATAAAAACTAACTACACAAGATCAAATGATTAAAATAACTACATAAATAAATAATATGTCATAACAAATAATTTACTATATGTATTTTATGTTCAAAAAATAATTTACAATAAAATTTAATTATAAATGTAACATCTACCATTAATTATATATAGTAATTTTTTAAAATCATATCAACAATTGACTTAACAAAAAAATTATGAGTTATTGTAGTTAATATAATTTTTCTTATCATATATATATATATATAATTAAAATCAAGAAAAAGAGTTGGTTTTTAAATTTACAACGATTGTATTTTGTTGTCAAATCACTTGGAGCATTTACGCCAAAATATTTCGTTGTCTTGCATCACTTATTCACAACAAAAATAAATTTGTTGCCATTGTAAATGTATTTACTACAATTTTATATCGTAGCAAAAAGAAATATTCTTTTGCAACAATAAAGTTGTTGTCTTACATTAAATTTGTTGTAAAATATATACGATACTATTCACGACAATATGTTTCGTTGCCTATGAGATTCAAAGGCAACAAAAATATCTTGTTACAAAAACGTTATTTTTTTGGCCACAAATACTATATTTCGTTGCTAAAATATAACTATTGGCAACGTAATTCATTTCGTCAATAAAGAAATTGTTGCCTATTTTGCATTTTCTTGTAGTGTCGGGTTAACAACGTTGACATTTTTCTCTTGATTTTTATTTTATTTTTATTTAAATTGTTGAGTAATGGAAAAATATAATTTAAAACAAATTCAAAGCTGATAATCGGCAAGAAAAAAATATCATAAAAAAGTTAAAATAAAGAAAAAAGGAAATAGTCAACGCATCTCAATAACGGAAAAAATTTAAGACAAAAAAAAAGATAAAAACCGTTGTACTAGAGTGGCTATCTCATTCCAAATTATTCCGCACAATCCTAATTCATCTTCGTCATATTTTTTTGGGAAGAAATTCGGGATGCACTGGCGGTTCCACGAAGAAAAAATTGAGGGGAACAAATTATGGATTTTAGAATTTTTTTAAATTGTAGTTAGGCCCTAGAATTTTAGATAAAAACTTTATTAGAAGTTTGTAATTTTAATATTATGATACTAGATATTAATATAATATTATTATTGTGTTCTCCGGTAATTGTGTTGATCAGGGAAAAAAACAGTCACAAAAAAAAAGTTCATAAAAAATCAAGAAAAATAAAAAACGCAACATTGTTAACCTAAAATACAATGTCGGTGAACGGCGTCAAAATCATATTAAATAAAAAAGTCAATGCCGAAAAAAAAGTAAAAACAAAATAAAAAAACAACAACAACGTCGGTCAACGGTTAGCGGAAATGCTAGTAAAAATCGGGATCGTTTGTCAAAATTGATTAAATAATGAAATTGGGGTTAAATTAGGGTTGAATAAAATTTTAGGGGTTTTTAGAATATTTTAAAATAATGCAGGGGTCTTAGTGCAATTTTCTATGAAAAATCCCAAATTCAGCCCTAATTCAACAGTTGACCGTTACTTCTTGACGGTCAAACAGACGGAGGGACCAAATGTGTTAAAATGTGACAACATTAGTGTGTATTTTGTTGACGGCGGTAAACGAGGGACCAAAAGTGAAAAACGTGCAAACTTGGGGGACCAAAACTGTAATTATCCCGTATATATATCTATATTATTTAAATAAATAAACACTAATTGTGTGAGTTACTAAAGTTTACAATTTATGTTGAGAAAATAATCTATGATTTGTTATAATATTATGGACTTTAGCATTTAATTTATAGCATGACAAGTGTCCTAAATATGTGTCACAATTAGACAATAGAAGTTACCAAGTAATGACATGTATAATGGTGACTAAGGCATTCTCATGCCTATAAATACTTGTATTTTGTATTGAAATGAATAAGAGATGAATACAATTTTGCTAGCATCTTTCTCTCTCTCTACTCTCTCTCTCTCCTTACACACTATCTCTATCTTTCCCACTCACACATTTATATTATATTATATTGTGAATGATATTATATTATATTATATTAATTAGTATATATACATATATACATATCCGTATATAATAATATATATATATATACATATGTATATATTAGTTCCACATTAAAAACTAGTTAATATTGATTAATTAATAATATTCACACCATTAGTGTTTCTAATAAAATATTTAATACATTAGCTAATGGGAATTATTTCACAACACGTTATCAGCACGAGGTTCTGCACGAAAAAATGTAGGTTATGTAAGTTTGTTTATTTTACCTTATTTTATTTTATTTGATAAAATCCAGATCCTCGATATCTAATGGTGATGCGAATACTACGGTATTTTATACACCACCGATTTTCGGAGAAAAGGAAGGATATATATATATATCTATAATTATGTGCATGTTGATTTATGAGGAAAAAAAGGGGGTTATTATCTATATCGCCTCGGCTATAAATCAACTTGCATTACATGATTTTGATTTTGTAAATTTAGAAACTTGTATTGGCATGTGCAAGTTTCGATCTATTTAATAATCTTGTTTAAATTAGTAAAAGGAAATGTGCTGATTTAGATAATGAGAAATGAAAATGACTCCGTCGCATATGAATTCAAATTAAGGATCGATTTAAAGTCTATGATAATTACTCCGAACATAATGTTCGTAGAGATGGTGGACGTCATATAACTTCGGGTGTGATGCCCGTAGAGTCACTAAAAGTTGTGATTCCCCTCAAAGGCCAATGAGGTTATTAAAATAAAATTAATTGGAAACGATGGACATTTTTGTTAAGGGTCCAATGAAAGGCCGCCATAATAAAATTAAATATGGGTTTAGGCCTACAACGACGATGTGGAAGATAGTTCTCGTCAAGATGTTTTTAAATTGACTAGAGTGGATGTAGATATTTCCGCCGAGATAATCATCTGGTCAAAATAAATTAAAACTCCTGAGTTTATTGCCTACAAATATATTTTGGCCTATGAGTAAAGGTTATATATTTGAGATCATGCATGATAATATTCTTAATGATTACGATATAACTTTCTCGATGTAACGGTTTTCGAGATTGAATTTATTTATTTATGAACGTACCTCCCTCGGACGATATATACCGAGGTTGAGCCTATAATATTTTCTCGATATAAATATAAATGACGTCAAAATTTAAATACTTCTCTCGGATGATTTTATTCCCGAGATTGAGCTAATTTCTAAGATAAAATTTATATATCTATCTCGGAAGAAATATGCCCGAGATCGAGTTTATAATATCTCCCTCGGACGATACATTCCTGAGGTCGAGTTTAATTATATATTCCCCAAATAAAAATTTACGACTCTCTAGCTCGGACGATTTATTCCCGAGTTTAAGTTAGTAAAACTCTCTTGGAAGAAATATTCCCAAGGTCGAGCTTATACACCCCTGATGATATTGGTAATATTTCAAAGTTAATTCAATATGTCTACTAATTGCGTAATATGTACATATCTCTCTCGGATGTTAAATTCCCGGGATCAAGTTTGTAAAACTCCCTCGAACGAGAAATTCTCGAGGTTGAAATTGTATATCTCTTGGATGTTAAATTCCCAAGATCGAGTTAGCATTTTATTGACATATTATTTAATATGGATGTACATGTGAAACACAAACATAATAGACTATTGTCTATATATTGTAATTTCGAACTTTGAAATTGAGTTATATATCTTTCTCGGACTGATTCCCGAGATTAAAATAAGCTACATATCTTCCTCATGTGACATATTCACGAGGTCGAATTTTAGAAGTTCTCCTTCAGATGAAATATTCCTGAAGTAGAGTTTGCATATCTCCCCTGAAATATATATATTCCCGAGGTTGAGTTTAAATATCTCCCCGGACGATGTATTAGTCTAATTGACAATTTAATATATTCTAAATTTTATTGAGTGTGATATTGCGGAAAGCACGAAGTAAAACTAAATTACTTCCCGTAGAGATTATGGCTCCGGGAATAAACAATTGTTCTGCTTATGATATAAAAAGCCTTAGATCTTGTATTGTATTGTGTCCTAATTCGAGTTTTTCAATTACTACACCAACATGTCATATAAACTGGTTAATCCTGAAATATTCAGGTTTTGGCATGATAGTATGGGGACGCCCATAAAATATAATAATGTGTAGGAATACATAAGATACTAAAGGACATTCGTTAAACGGTGAAGGGATCCCAATGTCCGAAGAGTATTTATATAATTTATATTAAACAGAGTATATAACCTGTAGTGCAAAAGGGTTGATAATATTTATGGACCAATACAACCCTTCAAGTGGATCAATATTTTAAATATTTATGATTTTGTGAGACGCATCTTATAGATGGTCTCGCGTGTATTTATTATATACTGCAATATGACTTTGCACGTTTTTTTGCACAAGTTACTATACCCCGTGCATATGAGAATGGATAGTGCCGGAGAAACTCGATCAAAATAATTTTGATGAGATTTGTGCAGAGTACTTGGGATAAACATCAGTATCTTGTAACACACGCTCACACTCATATGGATTAATTGAATCCACTGAATAAACGGGTAATAATAAACATACTCCAGATAATTCTGTAAAGCTTAATCTCTCAAAAAATTCCAATTATAATTTTTCGGGATGATTATGCCAGTGAACCAGCTTAAAAAAAAAAAAATAGAATGTCGGCAGAGCCGAGTTTGTCCTAAATGCGAGAAAGCGGTTAAATCGGAATTGACTTTCCTAGAGAAACGAAATAAATATGGGCTAGTTATACAACTTCGAACAATATAAACTCCCTGTATATAAATGGGGTTTTGTTCGTAAGAGGAATAATGACAACAAAATTGTACGATATAATGTCGGCCTTATTACTCAAGGATTCTCCTGATGATATGAGGTTGATTATGATTAGATGTATTCACGCGTAATGAATACAATCATTTTTCGTTTCTTAGGGTTGTCCATGAGGAAATGGGCATACGTCTAACAGACATTCTAATGTCATCTTTATGGTTCACTGAATTTTGTTATACTCTCGTGGATTTAAAATGCGTAAAGCAAAGACGGAGCGATGATATGTTGCACTCTTTTTTCCCTTTTGTTCGGTCTTTTTCCCATGCGGTTTTTCCGACATAAGGTTTTAACGAGGCAACTTATAAATCTTTGAATAGCCTATTTCGGAGGCCTATATTATTTGTTTCAGGGAGAGCACATAATGCTATGATGTGTTGTACTCTTTTTCCCTTTTGACTGGTTTTTTGCCATAGAGTTTTCCAGCTCAAGGTTTTTAATGAGACAACCTACAAATTGATTGATAGCCCATATTGGGGGCTTATATTGCTCATTTAAGGGGGAGCAATAGTGCGCTGCACTCTTTTTCCCCTTACGACAGGTTTTCATCCCATTGGGTTTTCCAGCTAAGGTTTTTAACGAGGCAGTTTATGCACACAACTTGGATTTGAATCATGCACTCTTTTTTCCTTCTGATCGGTTTTTTCCCACTGGGTTTTCCGGCTTAAGGTTTTTAATGAGGCATCAATTCAGTCGATACAATAGTGCTACGTCCAAGGGGGAGTGTTATAATATTATGGACTTTAGCATTTAATTTATAGCATGACAAGTATCCTAAATATGTGTCACAATTAGACAATAGAAGTTACCAAGTAATGACATGTGTAATGGTGACTAAGGCATTCTCATGCCTATAAATACTTGTATTTTGTATTGAAATGAATAAGAGATGAATACAATTTTGCTAGCATCTTTCTCTCTCTCTACTCTCTCTCTCTCCTTACACACTATCTCTATCTTTCCCACTCACACATTTATATTATATTATATTGTGAATGATATTATATTATATTAATTAGTATATATACATATATACATATCCGTATATACTAATATATATATATACATATGTATATATTAGTTCCACATTAAAAACTAGTTAATATTGATTAATTAATAATATTCACACCATTAGTGTTTCTAATAAAATATTTAATACGTTAGCTAATGGGAATTATTTCACAACATGATTCAATTTATGCTCTAACAAAAATACTCATAATTAATAATGTAATGGGCACTCACTCCTTTGACTCAACTGGCCGGTAGTTCACCCATCTATTCAAGAATACAACTCTACATATATCATGGAAAGGACACAATTAAAGAAAGAAATGGTTACCATTTCACTTTCGTATTATTAATTTTCTTTTCTTTGTAACAAATTCATTTTACAATTGAGTGTCAAACCAATCGGCAAATACTTTCGACCTACGCCAACTGCCACCTTAATCACATGGCCAAAAATAAAACGAACTAACTAAAAAAAAAAAAGAAGCCCATGAAAAAGGACAAAATCTTTAGTGACACATTAGTATGTAAGAATTTAAGAGAGAGATGCATTAATAAAGAGGTTGGTGGTGGTGGTGGATATATATGTATCAAGAACGTGATATGATACGAGCATAGAGGAACTCGTTCCAAGTGTCGGGCAGTCCGGGCAGGCACCAGTGGATGCAATCGGCGAATGTGGCTGGATCAGCCTGCTGTTCCGGGCTAAGCATTTTGCCCTGTCGGATAGTGTGTACTGAGGTGTGTGCATCTTTGCGGTATTCTGAGAGTGTGGTTATGTTGAGGAAATAGACAGGCATTTTAATGGAGTGTGTGATATTTGCTGCAAGAACAAGTAGTCTTCGGTCTGTGCCCACATTTAGTGGCATTGATGTGTTCAGAATTGGGGCTGTCTCTTTTGCACATTTTATTCCTTCAGGGTTTTCCCAATCCAAGCTCCTTCACACATACATACATGCATCAAATTAACATTAATTATGTTATATTAGGTTAATATATAAATCATTATTTTGACACTTATCCCATCTCATTATGTGATGACGTGACACATTAATGATGGAAATGCATGGTTTCTTTATATGGTTGTGATTAAGAAAAATAATAATAATAACTAAAAGGGTAAATATCAACCCTGATGTAAGGCCTATTTACGAAAAAAAATCTTTTATTTTTTCATAATTACATCCATCCCCTTGCAATTTGTAAATTTCTTACATTAAACTATTAGGAGCCGGAAGTAATTTCTTTAATATGAGGGGTTTTTTTTCTTAATTACACTTTACCTCAGGTGGGTCGTTTATTAGGATAGGTAGATGAGATTTGTAACATTAAGTGAACGAATGGAGAAAATATATAACAATCTTGAAAAGAAAAGAAAAAAAAAATGTAATTTATAGGTTTAGAGCAAAGTGAAAAAGAAGTGGAGTTGGGGAGTTACTTGATGTGAAGAGGAGACATGCTCATGAAAAAGACTTTGGTCCGGTTCGGATTCACATGTTTGTCGACCCACCTTGCCCATGTCCTTAATACTCTCCCATACGCAACGGCCCTATCCACTTCATCGTACTCCGTCGCCCCTTTGTCGAATGATCCTCTCCTGTTTAATTCATTTATTCATTCATTCAAATCTACGTAACACATGCAACATGCATGCAGTTTTTGTGAACTATGATGATGATTTATTGATAGTACTATACTTACAAAACTTTCATGGAAAAAGTGTTCATCCACCAAATGTATGTATTGAAAATGAGGTAGTCAACATTCTTCCAATTCCTGCCGTGCTTTTTGATTGAACCGGGCATTATAATCCGGTCCAAGATGCTGTGCATTTTTGGATCATCTGAGTTTGACTCCACCAAGAACGGCGCCCAGTAGAACTCCACCGTCGCATTGTAATCCTGCTCAATCAATTCATTCATATTTCAGTACAACCTATATATATATGTTCAAATAAGTTTATATAAATTAATTATTTAATCATTATTATACTCTATACATATTATTATTATTATTCAAATAAGTTGGTGATGGTTGTTACACCACCCACTCGTGCCTTTTCTACTTCAAATATATATACATATAATATATATAGATGATAATTGATTAGGAAAATGTATTTGGTACGTACAACTTGTTATTTAAGCAACACGAAAAACATCACTTTCTGCAGTTGATATATATATATTATTATGTTTTAATTAAATAACCAGAAAGTGGAGTATAGTATATATAAGTAATCGACTATTTAATTTATATAAATTAAATAATAATTAAGTTGCCCACTTGCTAATTGTTTTTGTGACGACTTTTCCTTTTGTTGAATATATGCATGTTATTATTTATATATTGTTCCAATCATTATCACAAATAAAATAAAAATATCAAACAGTAATGTCAGACAGATAGACATTATTGATTATTCAACCATATAATAATAATAATAATAACAAAAAAATTAATAGTGCATGGACCCCTAATCATTATGAGAGAGAGAGAGAGAGAGAGAGAGAGAGAGAGAGAGAGAGAGAGAGAGAGAGAGGAGAAGGAGAGACCTGAATTCTGAAAACAGATAAAGAGCCATTTTTGGTCAAGGACTTGCTGCCAGGTGGCACTGCAGATTGAACCAAGCAGATCATGGATTCCCATTGATTCCGATTTAATGAGTCCCCGACAAACATCATCCTCTTGTTTCTCAGTTTCTCTAGCAATAACTTGGCTTTAAATCTAATTAAACAATATTTATTAATAATTAATTAACAGATGAAATAAATAATAATTAACGAAATTAAAGAAAAGGAACTTACTTAGGCAAAGAACAATGATTGGGCTGCCACCTCCAGTTCTGATACAAAGAATCTTGTCTTCCATTCTTCATGCAAGTCACCTGCGCAGTCAGAAATTCACACTGTTCTTCTCTGTAAATTGGATGACTCGAGTTATCGAAAACCCATTTCCCTGCAAACAAATCGCAATCTTCAGAGGGTATTTCAATCTCCTCATCATCGACAGCTTGTGTTTCCACCACTGTTCTTGCGTTCATAACAACAGAAACTGTGGTGGTGGTGGTGGTGGTTTCGCCGCCGCCGTTTCTTAATTCGTTTTCTTGAATTCGAGTATAATGATCTAGATCTTTAAACGGGAACTCGGCGATGGATTTGACGTCCTCGTTGTACATGAAGCATCCGAAGAGGAAGATGGAGAACACAACCACGAACGCGGAGAGGTTGCCTCCCTTTCTGGCGGCGGAGGCCGAGGGTTTCATGGTGAATGAGGCGGCGGATAAGAGCGCCGGAGAGAACTTGCGGCGGAGTGAGAGCTGCATCGAATACAATTGAAGGATTAGTAATAAGAAAGGAAAGAAGAAGAATATAATATGGGGAGCGAAGAAGAAGAAGAGAGAATTAATGAGAATGAGATCACTAAGAGACATTTTTTTATTCTTGTGTTTTAATCTATAATAATAGTATAAATTGGAGAAGAAGCTAAGTTTGTTTGTTTGTTTGTATGTATGTTTGTTAGTTGGTTGAATAATAATTAGTTTATTTGGAGGTGCTGGATTTGGTGAGATGGGGCTATCTAATTAGCTTGAAAAAGAAACACCAGAGATTAGGTTGATGAGATGGATCGGAGGAGGGAGGGTTGTCTTTCTCAGCTGCTCACTCCCGATCTATTTTCTAACTACTCATAACTGGCTATCCTCGTCAACTCTCCTGTGTGTGTGTGTATGTTTTATATATGTATCGAGTATGAACAAGGTTTGGAAGGGGTATTTTAGTCATTTCCAATAGATGCCAAGAGACTTGGAAAACCTCATGTTTCTTTTTCTAATAATTAAAAATTAGGGTAAATGGCAAATAGGCACACCGCACATGACAAGTGCATTTAATTAAAAGAGAGACATCCAACTTTTTTGTCTTTCAAATAAATTCATCTCATTCAAACTTGTTTGCAAATAAGGAAAATTCATTTATATATACCAAAATTACCCCCAATTCATTAAAACCTAATTCAACTCTAATTTCATGATTTACACCCCAATTTAGTCATATTTCATCAATTAACTAATTTTAACCCTAATTTCAATTTTGACCCCAATTTTGATCCGCCGCCACCGGAGACCGCCGGTCGCCGGCGTTGACTTTTTTTTTTTTTTTTTAACTTTTTTTCCCCAGAATATTTTTCCGGCCGGTCAACTGTCGTTAACCGCGGTCTCCGGCGTTAACTTTTTTTTTTTTTTTTAATAATTTTGTTTTTTCTTAAAAAAAATATTTTAATTAATATTACTGTCATGGCTGCTAAATTACTGTCTCCGACAAATATTTAACTGTCGGAGACCGTAATTTAATTGTAAATTGACTTTTTTTTTCTTCAAAAATATTTTAATTAATATTATTGTCTTTGCTACTAAATTACTGTCTCCAGCAGTTATTTAACTGTCGGAGACAGTAATTTAACTGTTAATTAATTTTATTTTAATATTTTAATTAATATTAATGTATTCGTTGCTAAATTACTGTCTCCAGCAGTTATTTAACTGTCGGAGACAGTAATTTAACTGTTAATTGACTTTTTTTATTCTTAAAAAAAATATTTTTAATTAATATTACTGTATTTGTTGCTAAATTACTGTCTCCAACAATTATTTAACTGTCCGAGACAGTAATTTAACTGTAAATTGACTTTTTATTTCTTAAAAAAAATTATTTTAATTAATATTACTACATTGGCTGCTAAATTACTGTATCCAACAGTAATTTAACTGTCTTAGACAATAATATTAATAATATTACTGTTTTGGAAAATAATATTCATAATATTACTGTCCCAAACAGTAATATTACTGTCTGAGACAGTAATTTAGTAGTCAAGATAGTAATATTAATTAAAAAAAAAAAAAGTCAACGCCGGAGACCGGCAGTCAACGGTGGTTGACCGGCCGGAAAAAATTTCAGAAAAAAAAAAAGTCAACGCCGGAATCTAGCCGGAAAAAAAAATATTTCGGAAAAAAATTTATTTTCTGAAAAACAAAATTTGGGGGTTAATGTGATATATTTGTTTAAATCTGGGGTCAATGTGTAATATTAAGGAAGTTAGAGCATAATGGGTGGAATTGATAAGAATTATATTATGGAGGGTATTTTAGACTAAATACATGGGGATGGGTTTAATTGGGAGACTGTTTTTTTTGTGGACCAAAATGCATTTAAGTCCCATGTGATGGGCCTTTTTGCCATTCGCCCTAAAAATTAAAGGTCCATTTGATATACACCCTTCATATGGAAAATATATAGGGATAAGTCCACCCCTTAAATCTTCCTTTGAGGTACCTCCCTGGAGAGGGAAAAGTACTATTGTGCCCTTAAATGCAATTTTCGCCCAACTGCACTCAGTAATTTTGCCAACTGCATTCAGCACTATAAGCCAACTGCATTTAGTATTTTTGGACCCTGCATTTATCATTTTTACAGATTTTTTAATAAAAATATAAATGTTTATTTTAATTATTTCTTTATATATATATATATATATATATATATATATATATATATATATATATATATATACATATATATATATATATCTTTTTTTTTTAATTTTTAATTTTTTTAATTTTATTTTTTTAATTTTTAATATTTTAATATTTTAATTTTGTTTTTTTAGTTTTTTAATTTTTAAATTTTTAAATTTTTTTCAATTTTTTATTATATATTTTTTTATTAATTGAAATTTTAATAAATTTACTATATTGAAAGTATACTACATATGACTATAGTATACAAGTTATATAGTCATGTATAGTTTTATGTAGTCATAAACTGTCTTTTTGCCCCAAAATTCATCTACAACAATAATAAAATTCATAATTTGAAACTTGATATTATAAATCAACTAACGAACAAATGAAAAAACACAATGATATTCATATATTCTTCGAACATAAACAAATATTATTGTACATTAAAAAACATTAGGCATACATATAACTATATGTGACTATAATTATCTACAATTATCTATACTTATATATGTATAGTGACATAAAGTCTGGAGTACTGTAGCATGAATGTAACTTCACATGACACTTCTCTGCATATTATTCTCTGCAAGTTATACAAATAGCAAAACCCGTGAGCAAAAAATACGAGTTAAAGAAAACGAAGAACAAATGTGAAACAAGCGAATTACATTACATAATTTTTTTTTAAAATACAAAAACAATGAAAAGCATTTCTTTTGACATATTTACTTTAGTGAACTATAACCCCATATGGTCAACTATAGTCACATGTAGTTATGTTCCTTCTTGTTACTACATGTGACTATATATGACTGCATGTGACTATATAGTTGTTAGAGTAGGTGACCAACAAGCCAACTTGTGGCTGTGGTCTTTCGTATTTATTATTGTAATAAACGAACCTTTATTCGTATTAATGATAAAACACCTTGGCATTCTATATCTTTGTCCATTTGTCACAAGCATAGATATAGTCCTTACAGTTATTACAAGTACTAGTAATTGATCGTTAGGATCGTGAGATATTTACTCAAGAATTATAACTGTTAAACGTGTTCCTAGTCGAAGGGTTACGCCACTAATGAGGATATCGGCCTTTCCCATTAAGACTAGCACTTAGTGTATGTGTACTGCATCTCATTAGTAAACGGTATTGTGATATCGGCATGCATAAGTGGGTGCTCGTAAGTTGACGAGTTCACTGAACTCCCTCACCCTAGAAATCTCTAAGTGGTTCCCAATAATCGAGTAGAGATATCTATGGTATAGTTGTACACCATTAGTCCTTATGACCTAGACATCACCGTGACTTCACTAGAGGACCAGCTGTATCGTGACCTGTCCCTGAGTTCCACCGAGGACCATCCCAAGGGCCAGTGTTCGTGCAGTCCGAAATCTAGTGGGAGGTCTGTGCATTGTAGTCGGGGATTCGATCGCTAGAATAGTCTTGGATGTCCTGTGTGTTCTGAAAGTTTGTAATCATTCTAAGTCTCTGGCCAGAGCAGACTAAGTGATGATTAGAGAATTCGATTCTCTAAGTCATGCACGTAAGGATTACAACACTTAGAACGATCGCACCGTCATCGAACATATAAAGAGGTCTCGATGAACCAATGCCTCTAGTTCGATCGGGACATATGAATCGAAGGGACCGTACTGTACGTTAACTATATCTGAAGGTTCTTGCAGGCACTTCATTTGTATCTAGGGAATCATGACGCGTAGTTGCTAGACGCCAATCTTGATTTGTTGGGTGATTAAGGTGAAACGAGCTTCATCTTAATCGTAACTGTAAGGGACGAGTTTTGACCACAAAGGGTTGTGGACCCACGGCTAGCTTACACCTGAACCATCGAGGGTCACACTGCTCGTGCACATGAGATCTTTGAATAAACGGTCAGAGATAAAATAGTTTATCTTTGCATGATTGGAAGTCAATATGATTGGATCCAACATTCGTAATTTGGAATTATGAATGAGAATAAGAAAAGGAAAAGAATAGGCGAACGTGTTAGTGAACTTTCTAAATCGGGAAGTCTCCAAATTTAGAAAGTGCACTGAACTAGGGTTTCCACTTTTGGAAAGTTGGAAAATGAAAGATGCCACTCGTAATGACGAGGATATTATAATGATTCCGAAAATGTAATTTTTGCAATTTTCCGATCATTGAATTAAGAGAGACGAGCAATTAAAGGAACTAACGAACTTAAGCTGATGGGCCCGGTCCAACTTAAGCCCGCTAGGGTTTTATGCAAGACACTATAAATACAAGATTTGTAGGTCTTGCACAAAAAGTGAAACCCTAACCCTAGCAGCCGTCCACCTCTCTCTCTCGGCCTCTCTCACCCGCGGCCATCACCGGCGTCGTAGCCGGAATTTCACCAGAATCGGCCGTTCATCGGCCGATTGCTTCGGTAGTTTCTTTCCTTCTCTTTTTTCTTCCGTTTTTCTAACTATTACGTGTCTAGTGCCACGTGTTTAGAAGATCGAAGTATACGAGGTGAAATCCGAGAGGAGGAAGATCGAAGATCGAGGAATCGAGGAGCAGCGCACGAGCCGAAGCCGCACGCTACCCCACGCGCCGCCCCGGAAGACCGCGCGTGAAATCCACGCGCCGCCGTGGCCGTTTCACCGCTGCTGCCGCTGCACCGCTGCTGTCCCGATTGTACGGATTGGTTTCCGTGGCAATCTCGACTTGCTAAGCGCTCCTACCTCACGCTTCATCTATATGCAAATAATCTATATGCAAATAATAACAATAAAAATTCTAATATTTTAAATTGCAATTTACCGTTTTCTATTTCATTTGCTAATTTATTTGGCATTTATTTATTATTATTTTTTTCTGCTTGCGGAATGATATTCAATTGAATAATTTGAAAAAATTATAAATTTTCTTACAGATAAAAATTAAAAGGGATATAAGGGAGGAGAGAAAGAAGACAGGAGGAAAGAAAGGAGAAATAGAGAGGGGACGTGAGAAGAGTGGGAGGGAGAGAGAGAAGAGAGAAGGAATGAAGAGTAAATGAATAGGAGAGAGACGCACGTGAGTGTGGGTGAGACAAAAGAGTGATTAGTGGGATTTGTTAACCACATTAATATAAAATTATATATTAATTGAGGGTGTTTTTGTCCATACACAAATAATTAAATTTAATTTACATTATTTTTTTATGAAGGGACCTACACCTATATTTATCTAACATATTGGATCTCCCCCTATATAAGTTCAAAATAAGGGGTGTCTAGCCAATTTCCCCTATTATTATTATTATTATTATTATTATTATTATTATTATTATTATTATTATTATTATTATTATTATTATTATTATTATTATTATTATTATTATTATTATTATTATTATTATTATTATTATTATTATTATTATTATTATTATTATTATTATTATTATTATTATTATTATTATTATTATTATTATTATTATTATAAAATATTATAATAATAATATAAAAATAACTTAAAAAAATTAAAAATATATATAACTACAGTTTATTATTTATTTTATATTTTTTTTTTCATTATACTATAAATATTTTTTAATAAAAAACTAATAATAAAAAAAAAAAAAAAAAATAAATAAATAAAAACAACATATTGAGCTCGAGCTCGAGCCCAAAAAAAATAACTCGATGAGCCTGCCAAAACAGCCGAGCTCGGCTCGTTCACACCCCTAAACCAAACACAATTGGGATTTCAAAGGTCTTTGAATTCCTTTTCCTTTGCATTTTCATTTTTCTTATTTTGAAATCCATGAACCAATCAGAGCCTTAATGTAAACATCGGGGGCTCAAGGATTGCCTTTGTTGCCTTCCCCTCAATACCGAGTCTGATATTAGTACTTTAGTTCAACGTAGGGTTGAAAATCGGATAAAATGGGTCGGAAATGACCTTTTCGAAAAAAATTCAATTTTTTTTGGAAGTGAGAAAATTGGTTCCAATTTTCATTCCAAATAAATCGGAATGCAAAACTTCATTCCAATTTCGAAATGCCTCGAAATCGGTGGAATTTCAGAAATTTCCAAAATTACTTTAGTTTTATAATTTCTTGTTCCCAAATTCAGATATAATGCAAATTTTAACAATTTTTTTCTTTCTTTTTTATTTTTTTGCGAAAAATGCAAGAACATCCAAAAGAGAACTTGACAAAACACAATATCAATTAATCTTTTCTAAGATTTTAAATTACTTGATCCTTCATATTTATATTTTTCATATAAAATAACACATAGGTTATATTATGGAATTATAAAATATATCATAAAGTTATATTATATATTTCGAAAAATCATAGTAA